>RJWH01000730.1:258548-603272 GCA_004363575.1 Solenodon paradoxus | reverse complement strand
ATAAATCTCAGGCAGGACAGGCAGGTGAGAGAAGAATGCCTGTTAGCTTCTCCTCACTGGGTTCCTCCACCTTAAGCAGCTGAAGGGACCCCAAAGGAGTCAGCCAATAAATCATCACCAGGCCTGTGCTTTCACTGTAGCAAACCTAGACACTAGGCTGATAATGCCATAACCCCAGTACCCCCAACCCCAGGGCCTTGCCCACTCTGCTGGCAGATGGGTCCCTGGAAAATGCATTACCCTCTGAGTGGCCCTCAGAGCACTAAGCACCTGAGTATTGGAGACCTTTAAGGACCTCTCCCCTCTCTGTTATTGGCATCCATGGAAAGCAGTCCCAGCCACTCTGTACCCCTCCTCTTAACTGCTTTTTGGAAGAAACAGACTTCCACACAAGCTTTCACTCATTCTTTTTCTGGCAATTCCAACCTGCCCCATTTCTCTTCTAGCAAGAAACACTCTATCCAAGACAGGAGCATCTCTTCTCTATTTCCTGTAACCCCAAAATAAGCCTTCCTCCTAGCCCTAGTGACACAATCCCATCCTGTACATCCTTTTCTCTAAAAAAGCCCAACTCTGTCTACCCCAGGTCTCTTATCTAGGGCTTACTCTATTGCAAAGAAAAAAGGAAACCCCTCATCGAGAAAAAAAACTCCTCTCCAGTCTTATCCCCTCCCCACCACAAAGGAAAAAAAAAAGGGGGAAATTTCTCTCCTTTCTGAGATTAGCCAAATTCTTCTGGTTCTGGGTTCCTAACTCTGCTCTCCTAACAAAGCCCCTATACCAAATATGGCAGGATAAGACAATGACTCGCCCTTAACCAATCCCCTGTCAATCCAACACTCCTTCCAAGAGGAAAAATACGGCTCTCCTCCAAGCACCAGCCTTTGACCTTCTGTTCCTGGACTGACCTTTCCAACTGTACATAGACACCCAGAACAGCTTTGCACTTGGACTCTTATCCAAAAAAAGGGGGGCCCTCTTCCAATGCGATAGCCTACTTGTCCAAATCTCTTGCTTCCTCTTTTAAATGGTAGCCTCAGTACCTCTACATTTTAGTCACTGCAGCCTTTTTAGAGCAGGAAGACTTACACCTTATCCCTTATGCTCATATCCAAATACTTTCCTCACACTCGCTGCAGTCTCTTACTTCATTAAGCCATTTCTAATGCCTCTGTCTCCAGAATACAGCAACTACACACTCACCGTATCCACAAACCGTAGATCTCTCTCCAACCCTCAGATCTCTCTCCCACTACTCTCAACCCCGAAACCCTCCGGTCCCTGCTACTCTCAGATACCACCACACTCTCTCATGATTGCCTTGAACTCCTCGAACTTTTCACCAACCCCATCCCTAACATACAAGTCTCACCCCTACCTAGAGAAACTAACTCCCATATGCAAGCTCCGTGAGTCACTGTGGTCCCAGAATGGCACCCTCAATCCCTTCATTCAGTGCAATTTGGATAATTTTTGCCCCTGCAGTGGAAATTGGTTAGGAAACGCTTTCAAGCTTGTTTTCATCTCTGTTCTAAGCCTAAAACTCTCTACTTTCTTTGACTGTCTTTCCTATCTCTCTCTCATTATCTAAATTCAGAGCCCATTAGTCCCACAGAACCAATTTTTAAACTCCATTACCTTCCCAATAATCCTCAACTCCCCATTTCAACCTTTGCTTCTGATCAGCCCTTCACTGTCTGTCTTCATATTCCGTTTTCTTGACTGATGTCTTTCTCTCAAAATGAAATTTTGCTAGGCACTTTACCCTCAGGCCCAACTACTTTCAGGAAGTTTGAATATGTGACCTGTGTTTATAATCTTCCCTATAATCTCTTTATTATCCTCTACCACTGCAAATTATAAAAATTGGGAAATGACCCACAGATCCCTCAAAAAAAATCTTAAGGTAGACTTTCAGGTCTTTAATAGTAGAGATAAGGAGCTTCAACAACAACATCAAAAAGATCAGGCTAAGGCAGAAATCCAATCACCGGGCTTTCAGCTCCTGGCCACTACAAGAGATCTTGCTGCTGGTACCCAGATGGGCTCAGGATCTCAACGGGCACTAGGCCCATGTTTCTGGGCCCATGCTTCAAATGCAAGTGAGAGGGCCTTTGGGCCTTCTCAGTGCCCAAACCCTCAAGTCCCCTTGGGACCCTGCCCTTCATGGTGAAGAGGATGTATTATAAGTGGAATTGCCCCCAGGCTTCCAAGGTAAGTGGGCATTCCCACCTGGCTCCTCATTGCCAGCGATGGCCCCAGGGGCTCATGAACTGCTGAGAGTGCTGATGGAAGACTGAAGGTGGTACCCAGACCTTGCTCAGCAGATGCCCATTGTGACTTCCATAACCATGATTGACCCCCAGGTACCTAGTGATGACAGGTAAGCTGATCTTTTAATTGATAAAAAAGCCACATATTTGACTGTAACTTATTCAGGCTCTGTTGGAGTCTCCTCAGTCTCTATTATGGGGGTAAATGGCACTCCCTCATTTCCTAAAGTCACCCCTCCTATGTTGTTGGAAAGTCTTTACTCTCTCTTCCTCCTCTTTCAAGGAGCTGCAGCCTGAAAGCAACCTCCAGGTCTTCTCACCGGTATCAAGGCTAGAGTGTGTCTATAAATCCATTCCCCTCTGTTTTCTCCAAACTAGGTCTTTTCCTAAAAGGAAGACTATAATTTCTCCTCATCTGCTTGCTTCTCAACTGAAAATCTATATAACTTAACCCCTTTCCCAAACCCTTTATTCCACTCTCTACCATAAAGTTTTTTCTCTCTCTCTGACTCTAACTTCTGGTGGTATCTCTCTTGAGAGAAAAAAAAAACAAGGTGGAAGCAAATGAACGTGTTTCTGAATGGAAAGATGTAGACTGAGTTTTTGTTTTAGTAAGAAAGTACTGTGAAAATTTTGCCTTTAGTGAAGTAAAGGATGGTAATGAATTGAAGGCAAAATAAATGAACTTGGAGTATGAATGCGGTAGGAAGGTTTATGCAAGTGAAAAAATGTTTGTGGAATGGAATAAGTTTCTTTGGAAGGTTTACTGTTGTTTGCTGATATTTTCATGTTTAAATATCTGTGAAATAAAACAGGTTTTCATGCTTTACCAAATTAAGAAAGCATTGTTTTCTCTTTTGTATGAGGACTATTAATGAGTCGGGAGGCAGAGCCATACCCCTCCTCCCAAAGTCACTGCTCTCAGAAATCCACTGCTCTGTACTCTTGGTAGTCTAATCCTCTCGTTCTGTTAAATTTAAAGAGTAATATTAGCCTGGTTTTCTCTATAATTTCTCCTTATAGGAATATCATTGCTTTCTTACCAATCTTATTGCTCCTTAAATCCTTAATACCTCTTAAAATCCACAAAGGAAGGAATAGAGGTCTTAGGTCAGGAACAAACAGGTTCAAAATTTTTAATTGCTGCCTTTGTCAGCATCTCCAGCCAGCTTACCTAGGCATCAACTAAGAAGACTGACATCACCAAATGAATCTGAAGGAAAAGTCCCCAGCTACCATTGTGGCAAGCCAACCACTTGAGCAAAAATGTGCCTGCAAACCTGGAAACCACATGGGCCATGCCATAGTGTCACGAAAAGAGTACTCTCATCTCCAGCGGGAGAAGGGACCACCTTTTCACAGTTCAGCCCATGCATTGAGGGATGAAGATTAAATGATGGGGCCCAAGGAGCAATATGACTCCCAACTCTTCATCCCAAAGGTTGAGCCTCAGGTAACTCTGATATTGGAGGTAAAACTAATTGTCTCATTTATGAAAGAGCCATTTTGTACTCACCTAGCACTATAATTCCCAATTTATTCTTCACATTAGGTTTTGAACATAAATGAAAGGTACTCCCGCTAGTTTACTCTGATAATTTAGCTCTGTTCTCTGTATTTGCTTAATGTAAGTAATGCAAGGAGAAGTTACCCTAAAAGTCATACACTGCTTTCTGAATTGCCTTAAGTTTAATGGTAATTTAAATTGTCTCTAGTTCATCTTTTGAATTGTGCATGTATCCAGAAGTAAGTCTTGTGTTCCAGGTGAAAAATCAGACACTTGTGAGTTAATCAAAAATTCCCCTTCAAAGGAGTCCCTTCGGATAAGCAAATGTAGTCGGCGTAGATGATTTGTTATTGTTTTCCTGTTCCTCTGAAAGCTCACCCACACCAGGAAAATCTCTATTCTACCTATATTTGGAATAGATCTCATCAATTACTATAGCACTTTCCAAGTTTTACTAGTACCTTCTTATGTGTTTTCTTCTCATAATTACTATTTTCACTATTGTCTTCTCCTTAGTGAAATTAAACTTGCAATTGTACCAGTTCTAGTCATTTCTAATCTGGAAACCTTTCTATCTTGCATTTTCTCTGAAAGGTGTGACAATACCCTTGGGGTCTCCACTCAGACTTTTCCTGAATCAGCCTTTGTTTTTTAGGATCCCTACTCATATTTAAATCCTGCCTTACTAATCTGCTATCTGGAATTAATATGTGTGTTCTGAAGTTACATGAAATTCCTAAAATTTAGTGTGATCTAATAGAAAGCATGTTGTTCTGGTTATAATTCTAAAATGTTATTATGTACCAATTGTCTGTCACCCCCTCCTACACGGAGCTGATGCCCTATTCCCGGTTCCTCCTCCCCTGGTCTATTTTCTTCCCAATTTAAAAAGAAAAAGGCAGGAATGTTGGGACCCTACAGACCAGGGATCAAAGTTTGGATATCAGGGCACTGAATTGTCTCTGGGTTCACCTGGCCAAGGAATGTAATCGCCTGAATTTATAAGGAACAAAGGAATGGTGCTGGTGGAAAGACTTCCCTGCGGTCTCTGAAAAAGCCCATGAAGTATCTACAGCATCCTCAAAGAAATCATTCCAAGGTTTGGCCTCCCTACCTCTCTCCAATCCAATAACAGCCCCACATTTATTTCTTAGGTCACTCAAGAGATAGCCTCCCGTATTAGGCATCAAGTGGCACCTTCACTTCTACCAACCTCAAGCCTTCATAACCAGATTAACTCTCTTGCTTCAGTTGTTTTGCAGAACTGTAGGTGTCTGGATGTGCTAGCCTCTTCCCAGGGAGGCATTTGCCTTCTCCAAGAAGAATGTCGCTTCTGCATAAACCAATCATCCCAGATAGAGAAAAATCTCTTCTAACTCTGTAATAAAACCACTCAGCTCTGAGAAAACACTCAATCTACCCCCCCCCCCCGCCTTCTTTTTCTGGTTTTCCTGGATACTCCCAATCCTCACTCCATTCTTACCCTTTCTCATCCTCCTTCTACTTGTTCTCTGCCTTATACAACTTCTAGTTAACTTCATCAGATGGACTTCCACCTGTATCACTAATCATAATCTTCTCTTACAGGAAAACAAGGTTTTTCTCCCTCAAGGTGCCTACTTCACCTCCCCTCCCCATTCAGCAGGAAGTAGCAATTTGAGACTTCATAGCCTGTTCCCCTTCGTCTTTTATAAAAAACAAAGACAGGAATACTACAGGAGGACAAAAGGACTGAAAGTTGTCACTTTCCAGTCAGGTTTGAGGAACGGAACATTTTGTAGTCTGAAGCAAGACCAGATGCTGTTTAACTCCCCTCCTGTTTACCAAACTCAAGCACTCCATCCCCACCCCTCTGCACTCACCTAACATAACAGCCCATCAACTCCCTACCCCTAAATCTACAGCTCAGCCAGATGGCCTTATTGGAATTCCACCTGTAGCCCCCTCCATGCTAGTCAGCAACTACCCCCTTAAAAGCCCCTCTCTCACAGCTTCCCTTGGATTGCTCCTTCTGTCTCTTCTCAGAAAGGAGCTTTCCTGGCCTGCACATGGGACAATAAAATCTTGCTTAAGAGTCCAAGGGCTCTCTTGTCTCTGCCTCTTATTGCTGAACCAGCTTATATCTATGTTTCACACTATACCCACCACCAGAGTTCTGGTGTCATTTACCACCATTTTTCTCCTCTACCACTCCCTAATATACAGAGTTCTGTGTCCAGCTTTTTTAAAATTAAATGCTTGCCAAAGATAAACTGTCAGTCTGCTTACTGATTCTTGTCAATACCCTAAAAAAGGATCATTACTAAAGACCTTATTCAAAATGTTCACCATCTCCACTTTCAATATACATGGTAATGCAATTATTTTCTAATTTTGTTTGTTTGCTTGCAAAGTTACCTTAAAGGTCAAGTGCCTTTAGAGGAAAGGAGCTTCTGTTTAAATTTTTTTTTTTTTTTGAAAGCAGTAAGCCAAGAAATTTCTGGTTATATATTTTTATGCACATACAGTTGTGTTTTCTTATAACTGGTTTTGTTTCATTCGTGATCTAAGACCAGAATCCTAAAATATTTTCTAATTGAATAGAGGGCTTTTTTTTTTTTATCATGTCTCTGGAAATTTTTCAGCTTTTCCATCTGCTTCCTCTGGTTATCAAATCCAATAACACTGTTTAGAGAAGTCTTGCTGGTGCGTTAGTTTGTTTTCTATTTTTATTACTACTGTTCAAACTTTTGAGGTTCTAGTTGTTGCTTTCTTAATTATTGTTGCCATTTATTTTGCAAAAAGCTTCAAAGCTATGCATTTGTTGTCAATTGATAGTGCATAGCCTGGAGGCGAATTCACAAGTGAGAATTGAGGGAGAATGGATGTTGGGAAACAGATTGGGATTGAATGGACCTTGTAATGTGGTCTCTGCAAAACTGGAAAAAAAGGGATATTTTGTTGCTTCTGTCCGACTGTGACCTTGGCTATTTCCTGTTTATGTAATGCTAGCCAATTACTGAGACTTTTGGAACCAAAGTTTTTTCAAGTGTAAAATAGGGATTATTAACAATAACCTGATTGTTGTGGAATCACATGTTTATATAGTGTCAAGGACTATACAAAACACATAGTAAAAACATCCCTTGAAAATCATTATTACCTTTCTTACTATTGTTAGTAGCATGGAAGAATTCCTAAGAATCGGCAAATGTTAATAATAGGAAAAAGGCCAATAGTATTGAGGAAGTTTATTTCCATGCAAAAACATATGAGAAAATACTATTAAGTTAACTATAATAATAATCTTTAATACATCTCTTTATTTGTAGTACATTGAATAGTGTACCCCCAATTCATATCTATCTGCAGTCTCAGAATATGACTTTATCTGGAAATAGGCCCTTTGAATATGTAATTAAGTTGAAGAGATGAGGATTAGGAAGGATCCTAAAACCAATCACTATGTTTTTAACAGAGACAGAAAAGAGCACACAGATGGAGAAATGAAGGTGAAAGCAAAGACACAATACTACCGTAAGCCAAAGACTACCTGGAGCCTCAGAAACTAAGAGAGGTCAGGGAGAGCTTATTCTTAGAGATTCCATAGAGAGCTGTCCTGCCAACACCTTGATTTCAAACTTTTGACCTCCAGAATGATAAGAATATGTTCCTGGTTCAAAGTTAGCAAGTTTGTGGTGATTTGTTATGGTAGCTCTAGGAAACAAATACAGCAGGTCTTTGAATAATGTCATTTCATTATAAGATTGATGAAAAAAAAGAAAATCCCAGCTGACATTGAATTAAACATTATTGATGGACCTGCTTTCATTATAGTTGGTTTACTTAAAGTAACTGCTTACAACAACCTATAGATAATGTTAAGGGAGGACTTACTGAATAATGTCATATAAAAATTTATCCAGCTTGGCAGGGATTTGTTAATCTCACTTTTTAAAGAATCTAAAGAATTCTTAATTCTTATAATAATATTCTCTCAGAATGTACTATCTTTTAAGTTTTTCTAATTTTTGCCTAGGAAAAACAACTATATAACAAATAAGATCTCATTTATAAAAACAGAGTGTGAGAGAGATAAATCCTTTTTTCTTATTGTCAGAAATTATAATTATTTATTTTGGATAAATGTCTGAAAATATAACTACTTATTTTACTAATACACTGAAGGAGTTAAAACTAAAGCAAAATATAATGAGGAACAAGTTAAAATAATAATCTTTAGTTAAATGGGACAGTAATAGGTAGAATATAGCCCTGTCTTCTCCACCCTTAAAATACGCATATATATATATATATATTATATACATATACGCGCACACACTTTTTTCCCCCATGTTTTCATCCTTGGAACCTGTGAATATGCTAGCTTATACTGTAAAAGGGACTCTAGAGGTGATTAAATGAAGGGTTTTGCAATGAGGTGACCATCTCAGATAATCTTAAATGTAATCACAAGGGTCTTCTTAAACAGGGAGCCAAGAAGGTCAGAGACAGAAAGAGATTGGAAGACAATAAGCTATTGTGTCTTTAAAGGTAAGGAATAGTTAAGTGATGAAGATAATGTGCTAGATACAGATGTTGATTAATAATGCATACCTTAAACATATATAATGTTATAATGCAATATTACTTCAATAAATTTTCTAAAAACTGCTAAGGCATAAATCTCCTGAAACATACATATTATTATAAACATTAATAAAATATAAAAATAATTTTGACATTAAAAATAAATAAGTAAACAATGATGGAATAAGAGGCTGTAAGCCAAAAGATGTAGTTGGCTTCTAGAGACTGAAGAAGACCAGGATATTTATCCTCCCTTAGAATTTTCAGGAAGAACACAGCTCTACCAGCATCTTAATTTTAGTCTGTAGCACTTGTCATGAGATTTTGATCTGTGGTACTATAAAATAATAAGATGGAGTTGTATTAAGCACCGTTTGTGATGATTCATTGTAGCAGTAATAGGAAACCAATATATGCAGTGCAAAAATATGCAGAGAACTTAAAAAGAATTTTATGAAAAATTTCAACCACAATCTTTTATTTTTCTTAATCAACAATACATTTTTATTTGAATTTGACAAATCTAATTCCCCCTAAAGGTATTCAGAATTAGATCTACAACTAATGACATGTAAATACTAGGTTCAATGTAATTTTGCACAAGCATTAGATTTTTTAATACAATGTAATAATTTTATTATATATGTATTTTTTTTTTTCACAAAGCTATACTCGTTTTATGATGCTGAATCATTTATCAGTCTATGGATATTACACACCACACCTGTCATCAGAGTTTTAATGTCCTTTACCTTCTTCCCTCTTCCTTTACTCTCCCCTTCCACCTGCTTCACAGCCGTCATCCTGTGTCTTGAGGGTTTTTGCTGAGGTTTAGCTGTTTGTTTCATTTTACTGTATTCCACAAATGCTTGAAACCATCCTATATTTCTCTTTTTGCTTCTGACATCATCCCCTCCAGTTCCATATTGTTGCAAAGGGCACAATTCCCTTTTTTCAATTTTTTTTTTTTTTTATTAGTGGCATAGAATTCCATTGAGTATGTATACCATACCACAGTTTCTTATCTAGTCATCTGTTGATGGGCATTTTGGCTATTCCATATCTGGCTATTGTGAACTATGCTGCTGTGAACATAGGGGTTTATATATTTTTCCTGATTAGGGATTTTGTAATCTGGATATATGCCTAGAAATGGGATTGTTAGATCAAATGGCCTTCCAGGGTTATTTTTTTGAGAAATCTTCATACTATTTTCTAGAGACTTTGTACTCATTTATATTTCCATCAACCGTGAATGAGGGTTGATTTTTCTCCACATGCCCTCCAAAACTTGTTATATTTCTTAACTTTCAGATATAGGCTATTCTCAATGGCATGAGGTGGTATCTCATTGTGGTTTTTATTTGCATTTATCTGATGATGAGTGACGTAGAACATTTTTTCATGTGTCTGTAGGCCATCTGTCTTTGAATAGTGCCTGTTCAGTTCTTCTATCACTTATTGAGATGTGTGAGCTCTTTCTATATTTTGGAGATTAAGCTCTTCTTGTCTGATGTATGTTGTGTGAATATTTTCTCAAGTTCAGTAGATCGTATTTTTATTTGATGGCAGTTTCCTCTGCAGTGTAGAAGATTTTTAGTTTGATTTGCTTCCAATTATTTAGTTTTACTTTGGTTACTTTTGCTGTAGCTGCTCTTTCTCCAAAGATAGCTTTGATGTTGAGGACCTCAAAGAGCATTTTTTCCATTTTTCTTCCTTCCATTATTTTATGGTTTCATGTAGGATGACCAGGTCTTTGATACTTTGAGTTAACTTTTGTGAACAGAACTAATGAATAATCTAGTTTCATTTTGGGGGGCAATGTGTGTCCAATTTTCCCAACACCATTCATTGAATGGATGTTCCTTCTTCTATTGTGTGCTTTTGGCTCCTTTGTCAAATATTAACTGTTCATATAGGTGTGGTTTTATTCTGGGTTCATAATTTTATTCCACTGATTTCTGTATCTGTTTTTGTTCCAGTACCATACTGTTCATAGTATAGCTTGAAGTTAGGAAGTGTGATTCCTCCATAGTTCCTTATTCTTCTCAGGATAACTTTGAATATTTGAGGTATTTTATTATTCCAGGTAAATTTCAGTATTGTTTGCTTGATATCCTTAAAATATATCTGGAATTTTGATAGAAATTGCATTAAATCTGTTTATTGCTTTGGGTGGAATGGCCATTTTAATTTAATTCTTCAAAATCCATGATCATGGAATATTCTTCCACATCTTTTTGTCTTCTTCTATTTCTTTCACTAAGGTCTTAAACAGTTTCCATTGCAGAGGTTGTTTACCTCCTTTTAGGTTTATTCCCATGTATGTGATCTTTTTCTGGTGTTTTTGAACATGGGATTTCTTTCTTAATTTCTATTCTCTCTAATTATTTGTGTATAGGAATGCTACTGATTTTTCAATGTTGGTTTTGTATCCTACAACTTCATTATACTCATTTGTTTCCAACATCATTTTTTGTGGAGTCTTTAGGCTTTTCCAGCTATAATATCACATCCTCTGCAAATAATGATAATTTTATTCTTTTTTCTATTTCAATTTCTTTAATGTCCTTTTTTAGTGTTATTGCTCTGGCCAAGACTTCCAAGATTATGATGTATAATAGTGGTGAGAGCAGGAACTCTTTTACTTGTTTTATATCTTAGGGCAAGACTTTCAGTTTTTCATCATTTGGCTGTGACTTTATTACATAATGCTTTTATTCTGTTGAGATATGTTCGTTCTCTTCTTGTTTTGGTGAGGGTTTTTAGCATGAATGATACTAAATCTTGTCAAATGTTTTTTCTTTGTCTACAGATATGATCATATAAGTTTTGTTTTATCTTTTTTGATGTTGTATACTATATTGATTGATTTGCATGTGTTGAGCCATCTTTGTTTCCCTGGAATGAATCCCACTTGATCATAGTATATATTTATTTTCAATGTGATGCTGAATTCAGTTTGCCATGAGTTTGGTGAGGATTTTTGCATCTATATGCATCAGTGATATTGGTTTATAGTTATCTTTTTTGCTAATATCTTTGTCTGGTTTGATGATCAGGGTAATATCGGCCTCAAAAATGTAATTGAGACTTCTCACCCCTCTTTTATTTTGTGCAAGAGTTTTAGGAGGGTGAGGAGTATGTTTTCTTTGAATGTCTGGTAGAATACACTGGTGAAACCATCTGTACCTGGACTCTTTTTGTGGGGGTTTTGACTACTTCAATTTCTATGCTTGTGACTGGTCTATTCAAGATATCTGTGCCTTCCTGGTTCAGTTTTGGGAGGTTATAGGTTTTAATAATCTGTCCATCTCTTGATGATTGATAAATTTTTTGGACTGTAATTGCTCATAATAGTTTTTCATGATCATTTGTATTTCTCTGATGTCAGTGTATACTCACCTCCTTCATTTCTGATTCTTTGTATTAGGAATTTTTTCTCAATTGTTCTTTGTGAGGTTAGCTAGGGGCCTAATGCATTTATTTATTGTTTCAAAAAGCCAACTCTCAGTTTCATTGATTTTTTGAATGATCTTTTAGGTTTCCTTTTCATTTATTTCTTCTTTAATTTATATTATTTCCTTCAATCTGCTGATTTTCAGCTTTGATTGTTCTACCATTTTTAGTTTCTTCAGGTGTAAGTTTAGAGATTTAATTTGGGTTCTCTCCTAGTTTTGATGTGCACTTGCATAGCTATAAACTTTCCTCTCAGAACTCATTTTGTCACATTCCTCATTATTGATAGCTGGTTTATTCATTTTCATTTGTTTACAGATAGTCTTAATTTAACCTTTAATTTCACTGATGATCCATGAGTTGTTCAGAAGCATGTTGTTCAGTCTCCACATCTTTGTAGTGCTAGTAGTTTTGTTCTTCTGATTCATTTCTAGTTTTACCCTCTTATGGTCAGAGAAGATGCTTTCTATAATTTCAGTCTTACAAAATTTGCTGAGATATGTTTTGTTTCCCAAGATGTGATATATCCTTGAGAATGTTTCATGTATATTTGAGAAGAATGTATATTCTTTTGTGTTGGGATTGAGCACCCTATATATGTCTGTTAGTTCAATGTAGTCTATTGTTTCATTTAGAGTCATTACTTCTTTGCTGATTTTTCTGTCTGGATGATATATCTATTGATGCAAGTAGAGTATTGAAGTCCCCTATTTTTATTGTTGTTGTCAATGTCTGCCTTTACCTCTGTCAGTATTTGTTTTATATACTTAGATGGTCCCACATTGGGTGCATATATCTTAATGATAGTTACTTCTTGGTGAATTATCCCCTTAACCATAACATATTGACCTTCCTTGCCTCAAAGTATCTTTTACAGGTAGAAGTTCACCTAAAAGTCTGAAATTAGTACTGCAGTTTCTGCTTAACTTTTATCACTGTTGCTTTTATATATCTTTCCATAGCTGTGGATATCCAACATGTTTTCTTTAGTTTTGATATGAGTTTCTTGTAAGCATAATATTAATGGATCCTGAGTTTTGACCCAGACAGCCACTTGTGTCTTTTGATTGGTATTTTCAATCTATTCATATTTAGAGTGATAACTTACATATAGGACTTCACTGCTGTCATTTGAGCCTTTGTTTTCTCTATCTGTTGCTTTGTTTCCCATTTATTTTTATTTGATTTTTTTTCTCTCTATGGCTTTTGTTGCCCATTCTTTCAATTTCATTTATTTCCCAGCTATATATTTCTTTGGAGTAAGGTTTTGTAACTGTCATCTGGATTATAACTGTCTTCATATCTTTTTTTTTAGTCTTTTATGAACTGTCACCATATTATATTTACATGTTCATTTGTATTCCGTATTTTTATTTCCCTCATTGGTGATTTTTGTTCTCTCCTGTTGGTATTGTCTTTGTTTCTGCCTTTGCTTTCCTGTTTATTACCGTTATTGGGATTTGGTGTATTTTTTTTTCTTTTATTCCATTGTAAGATTTTTTTTGAATAACTGGTTTAGTGGTGAAAAAGTCCATCAAATTTTGTTTATCATTGAAGGCCATTTTTCTCCATCGAATTTTAATGACAATTTTCCAGAGTAGAATATTCTTTGCTGATAGTTTCTGTCTTTTAGTATTTTAAATGTCATTCCATTATCTCCTGGCCTGTAATATTTTTGCTAAGAAGTCTGATGTTAGTCTGATGGGCATACATTTTTAAGTTTTATTTCTCTTATCTCTAGCAGCCTTGAGTAATTTATATTTGTCATTGAGTTTTGCTAGTCTAGAACTCGGTCATTTTATATTTAAAAATTTTGGATTTCTTAATACTTCAACCTTCATGGTTGCTTTTTGTAACTGATGTGGGAAGTTCTTTGCTATTATTTCTTTGAGTAGGTTTTCTGCACCTTTTTCTCTCTCTTCTTCTGGAATTACCTATGATCCTTTTGATTGTTTTTCTCATAGTGTCTGAAATTTCTCATAGGATCTTCATTTTTCCTCGGTTTTTTTTTTTTTTTTTCTCCTTTCTGTAAGTGTTGCTTCTGACCTTGCCATCTGTTTCTGAGATTATTTCCTTTACATGGTTGACTCTGCTTATAAAACTTTTGATGTTTATATTTATTTCCTTGACTGTGTCTTTAGCATATCTGCTAGAATTTCCTCTATGACCTCAATCTCCTTGGTGATATTTTCCCTTTGATGTGTCACTTGGTTTTTGAGATCTAATTGTTTTTGGATTGTTGTGTGTGATTCCTGCATCCCATTTAGCTTCCTTTAAAATAATATTTTAAAACTCTTTCTCATTTGTCCCATTCACTATCCATGGAATTCTTTTCTGGGGAAGTCATGACATCTTCCTCTCTTTGGGTCTTTTGTACCTATTGGGATTTTGCTTTTGGCATGGCTGTCTTCTATTTCTTAGACTTAGCACTGTAGCTTTCTTTTTTTAATGTTAGATTTCTTCCTGAGTGGCGATTTAGGGTCCTGGTGTGGTCAGTACCATTCACTTGGCTTCTGTGGGTTGTGGGCCTCTTCCTGTCTCTGAAATGCTCACTTTTGGTGGGCCACAAATAATGTTTCAGCAGTGTCCACTGGCTTTTGTGGGAATGAAAAGCAACTTCTTTTTTCATAGCTCATAGGAAGCTCTTCAGTCCATGTACTGAGTTTATAAGCAGACCTTGTAAGTTCCTTGGAATCAAAAGCTCATCCTTAACAGGGGACAGGAGGCTTGCAGGTATATTCTTTTCTTGCACACGTGCATTTTCTGTAGATCCTATGGGTAACTGGTCCTTTTTCTCTCCTTCCCTGGCTCTTTGGTTGGAGAGTGAGATTGCCTTTAGGTCTCATGTATTCCTTTAAAGACTATGGTGGGGAGGATTGTTCTGCCTCATCTCTGTTCTCTGAAGCCAGGCCTGGAATCTTCCAGGCAGGTTTTACTCAATGTTTTAAAATTTTTAAGAATTTGTATTTTTATATTCATAAAGTATGAGCAAAAGAGAATAAGATACCAACTTAAAACAGGAATTCCTGTGAAAATCATAAGCACTGCTCAGTCTACTTTATAAGCTGGGCATCATATCACATCCAATTAGTCATCAATGCATGACTGTATAAGATATTTCAGGGAAAGAGTCCTGGAGTAATCAACAACCTGTAATTTAGTCCTGGCTAATACTAACAGGTGGTAGGGCTATAACAAGTCACTTTTCTCCCTGAATGTCAGTTTTCTCATATATAGAATGAGTAGGTTGAACATTTGGTCCTTTTGAATTTAAATAAAGGATACAAAAAGCAGAGCTAATGGGGTTGGTATATTGTTCTATAGTACTTTCATGACATTATCAATGCAAAATATTTCATATTTCTGGATTTCTATAAACATATATATGGATAAAAAACCTATATAGTTTACAAATGCAGAATTACTGTAAAGCCCAAAATATTTAGCCTGATGATTTAGCCTATACATTGTGAAAATAAGAAAGATAGTGTCATATCTAGTTCTAAGTCCTCTATGTTGACATTGAGCAGGTAGGCAATAGATAAAGGGAAATGTTTGAACTTCACATAAAATGTAGTAACTACAATATTTTCTGTTGTGAATTACTTTTTCTTTCTGTTTCCAATATGCTCTGTTTTACATATGAACATAATGCTACTTGTTCTAGGAAGACCACAAATGTATAGAATATATACAAAGATGATTGTGATTTACAAAAATGGAATACAAAGAAAATATCTGCATAATTTAAGGATTAACTGATTGACTGCATCACAGAGGCTCCGGATACACTTTTAATTCCAGTTTTTCTACAGATAACTCACTTTCTACTTCCCTCATACTGTTTTTCTAATAGTCACTCAATGCTTTGTAGAATGGTGACATTCATTTAAAATATAGTATTATCATGTGTCAATGAAAAAACTTTCTAAAACATTTTTTTTGTTTTACTTCATGCCACACCAATTAAAGATATGTGTCTGACATATAAGCCTGAAAAAATAGAGGTTATTTTTCATATTGCTTAGAGGGAAACAATTATTGTGCAGTCAGTCAATGGATGCTACTGATCACACACTCATTTCTATACCACCCTTCTTTATTTATGGTGGAGATTGAGGAAGAGAAAATAATAATGGCCTATTTGGTGTATAGTCTAATGTAAGTCTTCTATTAACTTTTGCATGTTTGATTTGGTTATGAGGATATATTCTGTTTCACTGAACAGTGTAGAGACTGTGCAGAACAAAGTTGGCAGCACTTCACTGATAAATCTCACTATCACACACCAGCAGAGGGATGTTTTGATCAATAATCACTAAGTCATTGGCACTCATTCTCTCTCGTATTCACTGAACATCTTGGTTCTGTTTTCTACAAAAACAAAACTAAAAACATGAAGGAGAGCTGAAATTGCAGAGATGTAAGCTTTGCCCATTCTCCCAAATAAAAAGCCCTGAAAACCAAGATCAGAGAATTGGCGAGGGTCCAAATGAGGATAAATGCACATCTTTGGGCTGCTCAGTCTTATTTGCTTATGACCAGCCAGTCTTTGATAGGGTAAAGAAGTGAAGGCACTAAAGGAAATGGAGGTGGGAGGGAGTTGGAATGCTTGAGAGGAATGTTAAGCAAACCTTATGAAATGTTGAAACTTTTGGGCCAGAAAGCCTCTATGGTAGACTGATGTGCAAAGACAGAGTGAATGCATCCAAAGCAGAAGCAGAGTCACTTTGCAGCTAACAGAGCTCTAGTGGAAGCATGCTCACTATTTTGGAAAAAGGTAAAATAAGTTTCAACCAGTATCTTTCTACACTGACTTCCTCTGGTTTAGACTCCTCCCTAGCAAGGTGGCAGTAAAGTAGCTTTAGGAATTTTTTAACATTTAAGAGACAGCTGACTTGGGTATATTTAAATAAATTCAGCAAGAAAATTTAAAGGGGATTTGCAGTCATTTCATAGATTTTTAAATTATAACTGTCTGGCCTGGAATATTTTGACCAGCTATTGGGCTAACATATGGAGCTTCCTAAGGAAAAGGTGCAGATTGGATGCTATTCTGTGATATAATGGTCTCCTCTGGGGCTTGACACTGTAACAATGTGAGCAGTGGAGGAGAAAAACAGTTTGAAATGTTCAGAGCCATAAGCTAGTCTGTGAAATGTTCTTTCAAATTTGAGAGTTCATATATGAAATAACTTGAAGAGAATTTCCCCAACTTTAAACAATGATAAAATTTTATATATCACAATCAGTAATGTACTGTAAAGCTGGAAGAAGCTGTTTTAGACTGTTAATAAAAAAATTGATTTGTATCAACATGCTAGTGGAAAGACTGAGCTATTTTTCTAAAATCTCTATAGAAAATGATCTTAGAAGTCCTTTATAACATGAAATCAGTGAGTATACAGGTAAGAAATTATAAGAAAAATCTACTATATGAGTGTGTCTGGCAGTTAACTAAAAGACTGCTAGATTATTTTTCTGGATTTTATGTTACCTATAGTATTTATCAGTTCTCTTAAATTTGTAATACAATATGACCTCTTTTGATTCTAAGTAAATATTCATTTTTGTATCAACTTCTGAATTTATAATTTTGGTTTCCTTTTTTTAAAGTAGCATTCTCTCCTCCAATTTTGAATAAGCTTTTGACCCCACAAGACCTGGAAAGGCTCCTATGATAAGGCAATTGAAATTCGCACAGTTGGATAAAAATATATCATAACCATCTCTAAAAATACTTATTTTTCTTCCTTAGGAGAGCATTTATAAAACTACACACCTGATGATTTGGGACTGCTCTCTGGCAGATGTGAGAGCAGTTCTATAAGGGAGATAAGCCCCTGAATGTGATGGCACTGTGGGATAGCCTGCTTGTGTTGTGAAACCATAGCAGAGCAAATAAAACATCATTAGGTGTAGCAGCAGACTGTCTCTTTTCAAGGAAACACACTCTCAGAGAGCAGCCAGCTCTGAATCAAACCTGCTGCAGACATTCAGAGAGCAATTAGTGGAAAAGTGCCATCTCCTTGCAAATCTTAATCTGCCTGTGTAATTTTCTTGGCATAAACGCACACTTCTAAATAATTATGCCCATTTTATTGCTATTACCATTCACGTTTTCTTCTTAAAGTCAAAACAGAAAACAATATGACCTAAGTGAAGTAGATATTAAATGCAAATTTGCCTCCTAATGATATTAGGACTTCTCCAGAAAGCTGACAGAACTGTTTGCACACTTATAAAGCAGTTTCTATGACCTGCACTACTTGATTTCGTAGAGACTACAGAAGACTTGAGGTTAACATTTGGTTCATACATACTGCTAGTTCCATACAGGGACTCTGCTTTTCTTAGTGTTTTTTTCTCCTATAGTTCCTGTGGTAGCTGGCACATGGCATAGGTCATGTGAGCATTTGTTGAATGACTTACGTATGTATCAAATTTCCATAAAATATCAAATAGACTTTGAATAATAAATGAAAATAAATTTTTCATTTCTTGACCTTAATATTGTAGATTTTTATTTGCTTTCAGGGAAAATTATCTTGCTTTATTATTGGTTAACTCATATTTTTTTCCTGTTTTTTTTTACCTTTTTGAACTTCAAGGACCCTTAATCACTGTAGTTTTTCATAGCTTTCTTTTAAATATTTTCAGGGCAACTCTCTGAAACTTATTTCCTTGCTTAAAAAGCAGAGATATTTATCAGAAAACCTCAATAATTTTTGCAATCTTCATTCATTTTCTATCTACAAACCCAGGCTGTTTGATTTATTTTTTTTAAGACAAGTCACAGACAAGAATGAAGGCAAGTAGACCGGCAGGTAAAGTGAGAAGGAAGAAGCGTTTTAATTTATTTTTATTTAGTTGTTCCATTTGGTTGCTCCTCGTGGACCCAGGCCATGAACCTTTGTCCCTGGGATGCATGTGGGTTGTGCTAGACTAGAAGCAGTGAACCCATGTGCTATCTACCAGGGCTTCCAGCTTTATAATATTTAAGGGTTTGTGTAACCATACACAATTCATATTTGATAAATGCTTGACAAAGGAAGAAACAGTGCAGGTTCGTTTCATATACTAGTTGCATAATTGTCAAGAAAAACAATTTTCTAATTTGTATAGATTTTCCTGCTATATTAAAAACATAGGCATAGGTAATTTGCATACATTTTAAATTATTTATTCCTAAATTAGTAGAGAAACAGAAAATTTTTTATTTAATCTTTTTTTTCTCTTTATGCTCCCATTACCAGGAAAACTGTCTTTTTTTTTTTGTTGATGTTTTCTACCTGCTCCCTGACAATACATTAAATACACATTGAAAACTGAAATGTATATGTACTTTTTCTAATTATTTTAAATTCTAGAAGACATATGTATTAAAGAAAATGCTTGAGTCAAGAGAAAAAGAAAAGGAAATGCACAGATGTCAAATTTCTAGCAGTATAGGCCTATTAAAATTCAAAGAAGGTAAATTTTTTACAAAATTATTTTTGTAGCTCACACGGACTATAGTTTCTGTTTTTGGAGGATTTAATAGCTTCTAATACAAAAGAGCGCAGCAATAATTTTAAGGTCTTTAAATATGTATGGTGTTATTTCTAAAAAGACCAAAAGTTACTTAAGAAAACTTTAGGAAAATCAATTAATCTAATTAAATTTCTGAGATGTCTTGGCCCTCACTATAGGAATATCTTGTGGTCTTATCTCTCTTATCTTTTCCCAAAAAAGAAGCTATTTTTTTTGTTCTGGTTGTGAGGAGAGTTCTGGAGTGAATTAGAGGGTACTACTGTTGCTGTCCACATGCCATAAAATTCATTGGGTGGAAAAGAGGAAATGTGAGTAGAAAACCAATTGCTTGACACTGCCAGCTACATCCCCTTTCTCAAAAGTAATTCTGCTAAAATTCTAGAGAAGCAGAAATTCTAATGGCAAGTAACTTGAATATAAATCAGAAAGTGCTGCTAGGTCTCAAAATATACACTAAAATTTTTGCATGTCAACAATGTTAAAATAGTTCTGTTCACTTTCTACCATGGGACATCAACAGGTAAATGAGTCTACAAAGAAGTTTCAGAAATGTCATTAGTTTCTCAATTGTAATATCTTAGCCTAGCTATCTTATATATATTTAACTCAAATTTCGAAATAAGGTTTTCCAGATCCATAAAGGTTAAAGATGTAGTCAAAATGTTTCTCTTTTTTAACTTAAGTATTGCAATTAGTGTTAAAATGTAGAAAAGATTTTATTTTATCCACAAATACTTTTCTCAAAACTTTTCAAGTATTAATTAGTCAGGAAATCCCATCCTTCAATGAGGTTTGAAGTGGAGCTCAGAAATAAGAAATCAGACACAAGCTGAGTTCACTAACATGTAAAGTTTATTCTGAACTAGAAGTTGTTTTGTTTTCCCAAAGATTAACTCACTTAATTTTCAGAATAGTCATGTGATGGAAGAAATCATTATTATACCCATTTTGTTAATATGGAAACAATCTCGAGAGAGAAGGAAAATAACCTGACTTGAATTTCTTAGCTGGTAAGTGGCAGACTTGGGAAGAGTTTTAACTTAGGCTCCAAAGCCTATAAACCCCAATATACCATAAACATTAGCTTTGAGATAATATAAAATAGCACTAGAGCACAGTCACTGTCACCAAAAACTTTTATCTCTTTGGAAAAAGATAAAGTATAAATACATATCTCCTCCATCCCCAGTTTTTTATTTTGTAAAGCAAATGTTAAAATGTGTGGTATACAATAGTAAAGGAAGTGAAATGATAATATCAATTACTGCTTACATTGGTGTGGTAGACTGTCATATCAGAGGTCCTCAATGATCTATCCCTATCCATGTTCTCAAGTCATCATCTCACAGGTTGACTGTGGTACTAACCCTGTGACTGACTAAAAGAACATTAACATGCATAATTAAAGCAGAAGCTTGAGGCTTGTTCTCTTGGAATATGTTTTACTGGATCCCTGAGTCACCATGTAAAAAGGTTTGGTTGTTCTGGGCTGCAGCTGTTCCAGACATGTCAGTTACAACACCAGGTAAGTCAGAACTGAGCCAGTCTCAGATGATACTTTGATCCAAAGAACTGACCAGACTTTAGAATTGTGAGAAATAATAAAATTATTTGTTTTAAGGCATCCATTGACTTTTTAGTCATTTGTTAGACAGTCATAAATAAATGGGACAATGGTAAAATATTGTAAAATTTCTAATATCTTTGATATTTTTATCTTATTTGATCCTCAATACAACCCCACAATCTTTTGAAGAAGACATAAAATAGTGGGAAGAATCTAAGTAGGCTGTTGTTCCTCAGGTCCTATATGCCAACACCTCTTGCCATACTCTGATCCGAACAGCGATTCTGTCAATGGGAATAAGTGTTACTGTAGGTGTGATAAATTACCGGAAGTGGAGCCTGTGGACACCAGGCAATGTGCAAATGAATTCCATTTCCAAGTCTCCTCTTCTAGAAGGAGTCCATGTATTATATTTACCATACATATTTGCTTAGAATCTTTTCATTTTTTTCTGATATAATTAAAATTAGACATTAGATGTATGTCAGTCAAAAGGCTGACAGTCTCATTATTATTTGAATGCACTATTTTCAAATAAGAAAGATATAACATTAAAAAAGAGGAGCAGAGAGGACAAAGTGACAATATAATGAAGTCTCTAAAATTATATTAAATTATACATTTGTCTAAAAAGAGAAGAAAATGATTGAAAAATGAATTCCTACCCCAAATGCCCACAATGGAACTCAGAGTCAATGCTCACACATCTAAACTAACTTCATGGGCTAGATGAAATGGTTCATATTATACCTGCTAAAATGATGATAACTCTTCGATAATGTGAATTTCACTGTTTTTTTCATTTTTATATGAAACTTATATATTAACTATTTCATGGTTTTTGTCAGCATTCTTTATACCATTTTCTAAAATTTGGTACATGAATAAGTTATGACAAATGAAAATATACATTTCATGGGTGAGTTCGGATCATCTTTTAAGCACTGTAACTTGACGTTTTACCAGAGAGGAAGGTCAACCTGCAACCATCACTTTCTCATGTTTAATTTACTTAAAATTAGCATTAGCAAATCTGTATATCCAAATATGATGATATACATTTTGATATTAAGTGAGATTCATTTATTATCCTTTTATCTTCCACCAGTGATCTAGAAATTAGAATTGTGAGGAGTACAATTTGGACCTATGCTTCTGAAAATTTCACTTGCTCTTCCTTACTGCCACATTCATTTATCCCTTTTCTGTAACATTCTGAGTCATTCCTCTTAAAGTTTTGATAAAATTTTCTTTTACTTTTCATTTTGTACCTTTTCATATTGAGATATGCATTAATATACTTTTCTTTTCCACAAACTAAAAACTTATTTAAAAAATGTTTTCTTTCAACTTTATTTGAACTTTTCTTCCATAAGTTTATAATAAGCAAATTTTATTACAATGTGATGTTGCTAAAATTTGCTATTTTGAACGAGTAAGCTGAAACTCATAAATTTTTTAATTAAAGGCTTTGAAATTTCAGATTAGAGTTAAAAACAGACCAATTCTTTACTACTTCTGAAATATACATGCAAGATAAGTTTCATGTAAAGCTGAAATATTTAAATCAAAGTTAGTTTTCAGTGCAAAAAAAGACAGCTGTCTCTAAAGGAAACTATGTAAATACATATTTACATGTAAATCATGTAACAATGTGCATAATTTGTATATTTCATGAATCATATGCATTTCATTCACAACTTTACCGGGGAAAGGGTCTCAAAAATGAATTGCTGCATATCGTTAGAGATGAGATATTAAGGGGAAATCTCTTCACTGGAGAGGTGTTTAATACTCTCCTCCCTTTTTTAGGGCTGTCATCTCTGTCCTCTGTCTACAATATTCCTTTCCATTTGATTTCTGTTTGCTACTCAATATACAAGAGATACTAAAAAGGAATACTAGTTAATTCCTAGTCCTCTTTCAGAGTTCAGTTTCAATTCCTTTATTTCCTAGATAATATCTTCCCTCCCTCCCTCCCTTCCTCCTATCCTCTCCTTCCTCTTGCCCTCTCCAATGAATGCTTGATAGTTGTTAAAGCAATGGGAAAATAAATAAATGGAGGTGTACATGAATAGATGAAGGAAAAGCAAAAGAGGAGGAAAGCAGTTTTATTTTGGCATGTCATCTCTCCCATTTAACACTCTGTAAATCTATATACTCCATAAATCTACATAAGAGACAATGAGAAAAATTCAGCCACAAATTCCTTGATGTGTCATCATCTATAACCCACTTGTCTAACTCTTGGACTATCAAAGAAAATCCAGAAAATATAGGTAAATATATATATTTCATATAACATATTAATCTTATTCTTTAATTTTATTGTATTTTAATTAATTTTTAACAAATATTGTTAATGGTCTTTTGGATGATCATTTTGATATCTTCCTTCTTTAAAATCCCATATGCATGGTTTTGGTGTATCTTACTTTTATTCATGTTAAAATGACTTATAGCTAATATTTTCTATTTGACTTTATTTGTTGAAAGTTTATCTCATTGTTCACAAAATGCCCTTTTTCATCACGCAATAAATGCCTCTTTAAATGAATGAGTAATATCTTCCAAGCTGTCATTTTCTTCAATAGCCTCTTTTAACTTTTTTGTTTCATTATTTTCTTCCACTTTTTTCCAATAGTTATACTTAGCTTTGCTATTTTCCTTTTTCCCAATCTCAGCAACCTAAAAAGTTCCATTTGAGCATAGTGTGGTGTTTAGTGTAAAGTGCTGAGTCTGTGGGGCTATAGTGAGCATTTGTGAGTTACGAGTTGATCAGAGTTCCTGGGCAGAACAAAAGCTTAAACGTGGAGAAGCAGTGTAGCATGACTGAGAGTTCTGCTAAGCTGGGCACTATGACCTACTCTTATGTGACCTTGGATAAGTTACATAATAACTGGAGCCTTATTTTTCTCATCTAATCTCAAATGAGAAATTACACATATTTATTTAACAATTTTAATGGTGCACTTATGGACCCAAGATTTTAGATTTTAGTGACATTGAGAGAAATATACAAATAAATACATGAATCAATTTCATATACTAACAAATCTGGAGAAAATAAATGCAATATACAATGTAATATGACAGGTGAATATAGAATTCTACTTTAGAATAGGTAGTCATTGTGGATTTCTTTTAATGAACAAGCTAACATGAATAAAGAGAAAATCTGGGAGAATATTATAGTCATAGAGAAGAGCAAAGTAATAGGTCTATGAGGTAGTTATTGTGTGTTTAAAATAAAAAGTGGTGTGTCTAAAATAAAATTAGTAAATATAGGATGTATAGGAAGCATCATTGACGAAAGAAGTAGGGACCTGATAATGTAGGCATTTATAGCTAAGTTTGGATTTTAGTCTAAGAGTAAATAAACATAACTAAGATTTTAAAGTTGGAGAATGACATAATTTATTTACATTTTTAACATGGTGGAATTGTGGAAAGTGAATTGGGGTTGATAAAAGGCAATTTCAGGAGTTCAGTTCAATAGCTGTGACTTGTTTTCAGCACTTGATATGGCGATAAATGGGTAAACGGGGAACACACTTTGGAGGAGGAGCCTGAAAGAGATATGAGTAAGAAAGAAGGCTATCACAGGGTTGGATTCTCCAGAAGCAGAAACAGACAAGTTTTCATATGCAAATTATTTAATAAGAGAATGTTCTCATGAGAAACTGTGGAGGCTGTACTGATCCTGGAAACGAGTCAAGAAAGGAGAAAGTCAAGATTTACCCAGTCATTCTGGCTCAAGAATCCATGCACTTAAATCATTTTGCTATGTTGCAACCTGTATGTCTGGAATTTTCTGTGAATTTGTCACAGATGGGTACTGCTGCATGTAGTTTTAAACCCAACTCACGACGAAGTCTTAAATTTAATCCACTGATACTTTGTCAGAAGTAATCCATTTTACATGCATTGTTCACCACACCCATTCTAAGAAGCAACATGCCTAGACCAATGAGAATTGCCAGTTCTGACAGATGATGGGTATTCTCCCGGGGGTAAGTCCATGCTGCAGAGTTCCTGCCATTATAATGTGGTTGAAAGCAATGTACTCCATATCCAAGTTTATCTCCTAATCCCACTGAATCTCCTAAATCTTCCTGACTACCCACCTTTCTACCATTCCATACAATTCCTTCTTTTTCTCTAGCCATGTGCGAAGATGGTAGAGGATACTGATGCCTTAAGAAAAAAGTAATCAACTGTAGGGAAAAAACTGATCCTCTGAATGACTATGGAATAAATCTCCTCACTACTATATTGAGTTCTGAGATGAACAAGAAGACTCTTCATTTGGTTAAGTCAGTCAGGGTTGCTTAATCTAATATGATGTTTTAAAATGCTAAAAAGGACAAGACCAAGAACATTATATTGTGGGACAATATGCTAACCTAATGATAAACATAATTGCACATAGGAAATTGGTCCCTAAGCATTTCGTGAAGAAAGTTTAGAGTCAAATCCAGATAGTGATACCAATGAAGAATGAGGACAGACATAAGCTAGGATTCATTTTAGTAATAACCATTTGCCTTAAAAGTGTTTTCCTCCTTTCTGTATATTATAATTTTCACTGAAGAATTTGTATACTCATCAATATTTTTCCAAGAATTTTGTGAAAAGATTGATTCATCTTTAAAATAGGCTTATGCATTAAAATTTCATTCTTTTATTTTGATAGGTTTGTTTACATGTCAGAGGCAAGAAAACATTGATGTTTTGTTATGTCAAAATTTTGTTATGTCTATAACAATAGTAGAATATTTTAGTAGACATTTTTATCAGTCATTTTGGATTCATGTGCAGATGTAAGAAGTAATATAGAGAAGTCCCCTGTATACTTGTCCAGTTTTCCCCAGCAGTGATACTTTACAAAACCGTAGCACAATATTCATAGCCAAGATATTAATTTTAATAAAATCCACCAGTTTTATTTATGTTTCCCTAATTTTATGTGTACTTTATTATGTGTGTGTTTGTGTGTGTTGTATGTGTATGTTAAGTTCTATACATTTTTATTTCTTGTGGTAGATTTTTTAAGCATACTACTAATTTCTTAAATATATTCATAATATTTATTGTTATTTTATGTTAAAATCTCTTTTAATAAATAGCATCTTAGTAAAGAAACATATTGAGTTCAATAGCTCCTCAGTTTCACTTGCTCTATTTTTATTTCAAGAACAACTAAATATAAATCTTAAATGTACAAAATAATTAGATAGATAATACAATTTTTTTTAATCTCAGGACATAAACTCATATCTGATGCAATAAAGGATCCAAATTCTGTGCTTTTGAGAAGCTTGCAACTAGGTGCCTGAGTATTTTCTTTTACACATATATACCTTTCCGGAATAAGCTATATAATATTTGTATTTGTATTTAATTATATGTTTTATCTTTCCCATAAAGTAGACTATTTGCTTGATTTAAACGTTTTTTTTTTTTTTTTTTTTTTTGAATGCTACCATGTAAGATATTGGGTGAGCAATTACAAATTGATTTTGATGTAAATTAAAGAAACAGTGGCATATGTTTAAAATTCAGTGTTGTAGTTTCCAGAAATTCTGCCGTTTCCATTTTAGAAACCCTTATTACCCTCATTTGCTTTCTGCAAAGGCTACCTCATCTCTATTATACAGAGAGACACTGATTTATGAGGGTTATATTTTCAAACCAGACAACTGAACCATGGTATCTACTTCTAATACAGTATGGCATGGCAGTTTAAATAAAGAGACGATGCCCGCAAAAAGTGAGCTCATTATTCTTTAGCCTGGGGGTACCATCCACTTATTAAAAAGCAGATTTTGAGCTTTTGTGTGCTGTCAACATGTTAAGACAATCAAGTCAATGCTACTGTCAATTGTCTTGCCAAGTGCCATACTACTTTTGACAAATATCTAAACTGACTGTTGGAAAGTTCACTGAGTGCAACCCTAACTTTATTTTTTAACTAAATTCTTTTTTTTTCATCTAGAGAAGACCACACAAAATACAGAATAAATCTTTTTAGTCAAGAGCATTTGAGAGATAGGAAAGGAAAATGAAACAATGGAAACAAATCAAAGGATATCTATTACGTATATTGCACTAGAGTGCTCATTTTTCTGAATATCATTCATGCAATGTAAAGTCAGTGAAGTTTAAACTTTGACAGTTTTTTAAGTAATGGTTTCGAGTTTATAAAGATCTTTTTGACCCTTTTTCTAGGATTTGATTTTTTGTCTTAATATTTTCTATTATTTATATTAAATTCTGAAAGGAAAACAGCTAAACAGGTTGGGTTTTATATATTTATCACTGTAAAATATTATATAACTATAATTTATTTTCTTGGTGATAGTAGATCCAGAAAGACTTTTTTTATTAATGTGAACTTAGCATATCATTTTCATTGTTTTTTATTATTTATTTGATAAGTTCGAAATCAGTGTCATACCGTCAAAATCTAACATTCTTAAGCAGACTTGTTAATATTAAAAGAAATATATTTAACAGTATATTTGACCAAACTAAATTTGATAGATAAAAAATGAATTTGTATATTCTAACATGTCAAAGTTTTTCTTTAAAAATACATTTCCCTTAAAATGTTTAAGATAATATATATGTAAATATTAAAAGGATAAGGTAAAAAGAGTTTTCAGAGAAATTTATGATCATGATTCCTCTAGATATGTCTCTGCTTTGCAGGGATGAGTTTTTTTTTTAACATACTGTTGTTATACTTCAATTAATTCATAATAATTTGTGGGTTTTTTTCTGGAACAAAGACACAAGTTTTTAAGAAATAAACCTACACAAAAAACAAATTCAACACTAGGATTATTTGGCTAGTTTTATTTTTGTTACAGTTTTATGTGGTATACTCAGAAATAAATATTTTTTTAGTTTGACTTTATGATTAGTCACAACTCAGGACCAAAGGGAGAACATGGAACTAAAGAAACAGGTTTAAGAAAAGAGGTTCAGCAGGAAATGACAACACAATACACATTATTAGAAATTTAAGAAACGGGTGAGTAAACTATATCAATATTTTTTTCATATATATACCTAAGTCTATCAATTTGTTTTTAATTATTCAATATATTACCATAATAAGTATCCAGTTTTATTTAATCTCTTATGAGTAGATATTTACACTATTTACATTTTTCTCTTATAAAAATAGTGTGATCTGTAACATGTAAGAAAAATTTTTACTCATGTCCATGATTTCTAGGCATGAAATTGGTGGTTTAAATATATGCATTACGGAACCTTCTTTTAGTGATCTCCGTAAAACTGTCACTCACTTACAATGTCTTTTGTTTCATTTAAATTTTCCATTATGGATATTTTCAAGCATATTTATAAGTATGGGAAATCATATGGTGAGTCAGCATGTACTCATCACTTACCCTCAGCAATTATCAACAGGTGGCCAATATTATTTTTCTTTTCTACCATATGAATCCCCTCCCCTGTCTCAGAGTATTTTGAAATAAATCCCAAACATCAAATCATTTATTCAACAAAAACTTAAAAGCATATTTTATATGCTTAGAGCTAACTTAAGGGTAAGTATGATGTCAATAATCAGATAAAACAATATCACTAAAAATGAATACGAAATTCTAAAAACATTCATTTTTGTAATACAAAGAGACTTAAAAAAACAGAAAGATTATCTAAAGAAAGTGATATTACAATGTAGGATAACTTCATAAAATTTGTATTTTAAATATATCTGTAGAACAAAGAAATACAAGGATATTTAATCAAGGACAGAGAAAAAATGTGTCAAGTGCCAATAGTGTCAACTGGACTAAAATCCAAAATATAATGAGAATTGAAATAAAAGCAAAAAAGACATAACAAGACTTATAATCAAGTTTGACCTAAAAAAACAAAAAACAAAGAAGGACTAAGCTCAGTTTTGAGATGATGCCTTGATGAATGAGAAAAGTTATTGACCATGAAAGTACATTTACAGGTTCTTTTTTTGCATCTATATTTTTCATTAATCATATTAATTCAACAAAGAAGTAGTAGAACAAAATGAGTACCAAAGAATCTTTTAGTTCAAGACAGACTGAAAGAAAGACTAAACCTTACTACTGTCATAAAAGTCCTTGTCTTAGATCCAAACATACTATATCCACTAGATAAAATCACAGAACCATCAACATTAATATCCTAGGAATTTGCTGGATTACCACTGGCTGCATAAATGTGAAATTGACAAATGATGGCTCATTTTTTTAAGCAGATAATAACTACAGTCTACGGTTATGCAAGTATGCCATTTATTTACAGCAAAAAATTATGATAATCAAAAAAAGGTTTATACATATAAAAATATATATGGTAAAAAGTAATTTTCTTCAGGTAAATAATAAATGTCAAACTAATTTTCTTTTTAAAAAATGTTCTAAGCTAGGAGTTCACGTGAGTGTTGTAGACTCACAAACTTTTCTTAACAAACTCGAGTGAGTTTTTAAGAATGAAAATGTTTTCATAATTTGGGTCAGTCTACCTTAAAGATAATTTAATGGACTTGAGACAACCCAAAGGCATTTGTATCAGCGAGGACAATCTGTTTCATCCTTTCATTTAGATAATCATTTTGTTTAGGATTTGCATGCGGGTATAGAAGGAAAATTTGTTAGAACACACACAGCTGAGATGAATAATCAATAAATAAGAATACTGAAGGGAGTAAAATAAAATATGTCAAAATAAAATAAAAGAGGACCAGGTTTGAAAGTCCGGAGTAGACAAAAATAGTTAAACCACATAAGCAAGACTTAATCAAGCTTATTTCATGAAAGGATATGAAACTAAGCTTACTTCTTTGATAATCATGAAAGAAATTTAAGTATCTTCTTAAAATGATACATGATAATCACAAGGATAATTCTCAGACATAACCCCATTATAATCACTAGCTATTGTAATGATTATGTAGCTTGTTCATAT
Source organism: Solenodon paradoxus (assembly GCA_004363575.1). Classification (NCBI taxonomy): domain Eukaryota; kingdom Metazoa; phylum Chordata; class Mammalia; order Eulipotyphla; family Solenodontidae; genus Solenodon; species Solenodon paradoxus. The sequence goes on along the minus strand of RJWH01000730.1, from coordinate 573,379 downwards.
TGACTGACTAAGCCATCCTGTAACTTTATGTGTCTGTGTTTCACGAGTTTCAGGTTGAAAGCTTTTCTGTTTGCAAGTAGTTCGTTCTTTATTCAAAATATTAATAACAAGTAAAGTTCTCTGGAATTACTTTTAGCAAAATATTAAGACTGTATGTAAACCTTTTCAAAATCAGTAATAAAAAATCAGGAGAGGATAGAACCAAATGAATATGAGTTTCCATAATAAAAGACACCAAAATATTTCAACTAATAGGAAGCTCACTATGTCACCAGTGTGTTGTGAAATCTAAGAAAGGCTGATGGAATTCTAATATGAGTAAAATGCTTTGTTCACAGCAAGGGCAGCAGTCATTGAGAGCTATAAAGGCCAGTGTAAAGGCCAGCTATAAAGGCCAGGTGTAACTGACTTCCCCACCAACCTTGCTTAGTCTTCTCCAGCTACACTGAATGAGTTGTTCTCCCTAAACATTCTTAAATCTTCCAAGCTCATCTCACATTGAGAACTTTTATACTAGCCATTCATTTTTCCAAGCTAACTGTCCCAGTAGGCCTCTCTTTTGGCTCCCATCGTTTACTTTATTCGTTTGTTCACACGTCACCTCTCTGTAAGAGTCTTGTCAGACAATGATATCTAACCTCTATTCTCTCAACACTTCCATCTCAGAAATCTCTGTCACCTTCTACACGTTCTTTCTTTTAACCAGATTTTTAAGTATTTCATGCTTGCACTAAAATATATCATGTTAAAACCATGCCAAATCCTTTGTGGGATGGAAAGAATTATGAGTCCTCTGACACATATAAAATATTACTGTCTTTAGTAACATCTAGGGTTACTCTAGTGTGACAAATAATATTTTTACGCTTGACTTTTATTCCCTGGTAATTTTAACCCCAACAAAATTAAAACTTCCCAGAACTAGAGCCTGGGAATATTCTCTTTTTTGGTCAGAATCTGAATAGGAGCCTATTACATCACCGAGTCTAAAACACATGCTTTATTTTATACACATATATAGGTATATATGTATATATACATATGTACATGTATATATACATATATGTATATATATATCACATCATCTTTATCCTTTCATTTGTCAATGGTTATTTAGATTGTTTCCATTTTGTAATGAACATGGGTGCATAAAATTTTGCGTGTCAGTGTTTTTGTGTTTTTTGGTAAATATCCAGTAGTGTAGTAATAGGTTCATATGGAATTTCCATCCCCAAGTTTCTGAGAATCTCCATAATGCTTCTTATAATGGTCACAATATTTTATACTTCCACCAGCAGTGTATAAGGGTTCTACTTTTTCCACATCCTCACCAACAATTGGTGTTTCTAGTCATTTTCACAGGTAAGAGATGATATCTCATTCTTTTGATTTGCATTTTCTAATAATAAGAGATTAAGAACATCTATTCGTGTACTTGTTGACCATTTGTAAGTCTTATTTGAGGAATATCTATTAGGAGTTCTGCCCATTTATTTTTATTAGATTGTTTTTCTGCTGTTGAATTTTATTTTTTTAAATAAATTTTTGGATATTAATCCCATATCAGATATATAACATGCAAATAACTCCTCCCACTCACTAGATTGTTTTTTTTGTTTTGATGATATCTGTTTTTGTTTGTTAGAAGCTTTAAGTCTGATGTAGTCTTACTTGTTTATTTTTGTTTTTGTTTCCCTTACCACTGGTATTGAGCTCCCCAAAATCCATTAAGGCCAATGTCAGAATGTTTTGCTTATGTTTTCTTCAATATATTGTTTGGTTTCCAGTCTTATATCCCAGTCTCTAATTTATTGCAAATTAATCTTTGTGTAGGATATTAGAGAGTGATAGACTCTAATTCTTTCGCACAGGGATGTTCAGTTTTCCCAGCACCATTTGTGGAAAATATTTTCCTTCCTCCATTATATGCTCTTAGTTGCTCTATCATAAATTAATAGACCATATAAGCATGAGTTTACTTCTGGGGAACTCAATTCTAATGCACTAATCTGTGTATCTGTTTCAAATCCAGGAAAGTAATTTTCATTTTTTTCTTCTTTTCTCGTGATTGCCTTGGCTATTTTTGAAGCATTTGTGAAGATTAGATATTAATCATTCTCTGAAGATTGGTAGAACTCATTGGTAAAGTTATGTGATCCTGAGCTTTGGCTTTTTGGAGAGACCTTTGGTTATTTCTTCAGTTTTCCAGCTTGTGATGTCTTTTGTTATTTCACACAAGTTTAATTTTTTTAAATTTTCTTGGAATATGCCAATAAAATTTTGATATATATTGTATTAAATATGTATAATACTTTAAATAAAATGACCATTTAGCAATGTCTGTTCTTCCTAACCTTCAGCATGGACTATCTTTCTCTTTTTGTCTTCTATTTCTTTTAATACTATTTTATAGTTTTTCATTGTGTAGGTATTTCTTCCTCCGTTAAGTTTATAACAAGGTATTTAGTTTCCTTTGTTTTTATTGTAAATGTGATTATCTTAAATTCTTTTTCCTCTGACTCATTATTTGCATATAAAAACAACGTAATTTTGCATATTACTTTTGAAGCCTGTCAATTTACTGTACTCATTTATTAATTGTAAGTTTTTTAGTTTAGTCTTTAGGATTTTCTATGCTTGTTATCATGTCATCTGCAAATTGTCATAGTTTTACTCCTTGTTTTCTAATTTTGATTCCTATTTTTTTCCTCTTCTTGTGTAATTGCTCTGGTTAGTACTTCAATACTGAATAGCAGTGGTAAGAATGGACATTCTTGCCATGTTCCTGATCTTAGAGGAAATGCTTTCAGTTTTTTACCATTAGTATGATGCTGGCTGTGGATTTATCATATAAATCCACTTATTATGTTGAGGATTGTTCTATTAATTTTTATGTAGAATTTTTTTATCATAAATGGGCGCTAAATCTTGTTAGATGTTTTCTCTGCATTAATTATATGAGCATATTACCGCTTTCCTTCCTTTTCTTCATATGGTCTACTATATTCATAAATTTGCAAATATTGAACCATTTTTGCATCCCTGAAATACATCCCACTTGGTCATTATGAATGATCTCTTTGATTTATTGTCAAATTCAATTGGCTAGTATTTTGTTGAGGATTTTTGCATCTATGTTCCTCAGAGATATTGGTCTGTAACTTTTTGTTCATTATCTTTTCCTATTTTTGGTATCAGTATAAAGTTGATTTTATAGGAAGTGGAAATATTCCTTGTATTTCAAGTTTTTGGAAGAGTTTGTGAATATTAGATATTAATTATTCTCTGAAGATTTGTTAAAAATCACTAGTAGAGTCATCTGGTCCTGAGCTTTGATTTTTTTTGGAGAAACTTTTGCTTATTTCTTCAATTTTTTAGCTTGTTATAGGTCTGTTCAGGTTTTCTATTTCTTCCTGTTTCAGTGTTGGTAGGCAGAGTAATTCTAAAATATTGCTAATATACTCTAGGTTATCCAATTTACTACATATAGCTATTCATAGCAGTCTCTTATGATACTTTCTATTTCTGGGAATCTGCATTTAATTTTACTTTTATTTTCTGATCCAAGTTATTAGAGTTGTCTCCTTTTTTTAATGAGTTAAATAAAAGATTATCAATTTTGTTTAGCTTTTCAAAGAACCAGATTTTAGTTTCACTGATCTTCTGAATTGTCTTTTTGATTTTGATTTTGTTTATTTCTACTAGAAATTTTTATTTCCTTTCTTCTGCTAGATTTTAGCTTAATTGTAACATTTTTTTTAGTTAGATGAGATTTTTTCTTGTTTCTTGAGGTATATCTGAATTGCTATGAATTTCCCTCTTTTTACTACTTTTGCCGAATCCCATGAGGTCTGATAGCTCATGCCTTCATTATTATTTGTTGTCATACATCCTAATGCTTTCTAAAGACAAAGCCCTCTATTTTCCACACCAGGTAGTATGCTTTTGGTATCATCAGTTTTTAGGTATGGGAACATCTACTGTATGGTAAATTCCTGGGAAGAGGATCTATAAAATTGGTCCCTCCTGATGGACCGTAGGGTCTTGGCACTAGACAATGTTGTCACTAAGACTGGTCAGCTTCTCCTACCATTTAATAGGATGTGTGCCCCTTTTCTTTGTGTAGATGTTATTTCATATTCTTATTCAAAGGCTATAATTGTTAAATGGCTGTGGTTTTGTCGTATCTGTGGAGTGATGGTAAATTAGAGATCTTAATAGTCTACCATATTAGAATGTTCTCTGACACTTTAATCTTTTAATAGCACTTGTCTCATTGTTGTTTAGTTGTTTATTTCTAACATAATGTTACCACCTTACATTCATAGTATTAATAATGGTAAACTAGTAATACTCATGTAATAATTATTATGCACCAGGCTGTATTCTATATATTTCATATATATGATTTGATATTAGCTAAGACAAATCTTAGCATCCTATTTGTAGCTAAAGAAATGGAGGCACTAACAGGCCATGTTATTTCCTTGCAAGTCACAGAACTAATAAATGGAAAAGTCTGTCTTCAAATCCAGGAAGTCTGGCAATGGAAGCCATTCTCTTAATAATTATGGTAGTCATTAGTCACTGCAGGTTCTAGATAACATTGTATTGGATAACTATACAATTTGAATAATGTATTAGTCTCAATTACCTTGAACACTAAATGACATGTAATAAGTTGCAACAAATATTCATAACATTATATAATTACTATATAATAATAATAACATTATTATTATTCTGTACTGGTTAGAACACTTTTGCTATAAGAAGTTTTTATTTAAGAATTATTTGACATATTAGAGCATATATACTAAAGAGTGCCCAAGGCAATAAAAGTTCTAGGAATTATGTTATTTGACCAAAGGTTTGTAGAGCTTGAGAATTTTAGGTTAAGAAAATTCTTATTATGGGCTTTCATGTCTGAATGCCCCTAGAGTTCGGAAAAAAAAGCACATGAATACAAGTTATAAGAAAGTACATTTTCAAAAGCTTATAAGGATGAACTTTATCAGAAATATTGCTCATCAAAGGGTACTGGGCAGTTTTTAAAAATAGTGATCTCCTCTGTAAAATCTGAACATAGGATTAATATTGGCAAGGAACTTCAAAATACTTGAAGTTTCGCTCTAAGAACATGTAATTTTATGTCTGTACCTTAGATCTAATGCTTTGTCATCAGAGATATATTTGTAACTTCTCTTTATAAAACATAGAAATATTTTTAGATTTCCTAACAGTAAATCTTCACAACAGTCTATGTGGTATAGATGTTATTCTGATTTCATGCATCTGGGAAATTGACTAATTTATTCAGATGGCTTGCAGAGAAGTAAAGGCAGAGATTTAGTTTGATCACTGCTCGATCTGATTTAGAACCTATGTTCATTCAAGCACATTGTATTATTTTTCTTTTAGAAATATTAGCAAAATAAAATTACTCATAGTTTTTATTCAACAGCATAGTGGATCCAAAGATAGGTCAGCTTTTTGCTTCCCTAGCTTAATTATTTGACATTTGAATGAATAAAATTATGTGGAACAGATATAAAAATCCCTAATGGATGTATTTATCCTTTGCAAAATTTCTCCCCAAAGTGTATACCTGCTTAATGATTTTCAAATATCTTAGAGCTTGGATTTGAATTTTAAACATTTCTCTACATATCAAGCATGACATGAAATGCAAACAATATGCTTTGAACATATCAATAGATGCTTGAAATAGTAAGGATTGTGTAAATTCATTTTAATTAATAATGGTAATGATACCAGTCACTTTTGTTTGTATATTCTTACAACATGTTTTTTAAAAATACATATTTCAATATTTGTTTTATAATGATTGTCTGGAATCAAACCCACAATATATCTGAGGTGTGCTTGTACTTTATTCCTTTTTGTGGCTAAATGATATTCCTTTGTATAGATACACTTTTATTTTTTCATCTATCAGTTAGACATTTGTGTTCTTTCCCTTTTGACTATTTTGAATAATGCTGCTATAAATGTTTGTGTACAAATTTTTACGTAGAAATGTGTTTTCATTTCTTTTAGGACTATACCTCAAAGTAGAATTTCTGAGTCATATGATCACTCTATTTTAAAGTTTTTATGCAATACTGCTTCTAAAATGGCTGAAACATGTTTAATTCACACCAGAAGTGTTTTAGGGCTCAGATCTGTTCATATCTTAATCAAAGTTTATTATCTAACTTTGGGATATTAGTCATCCTAGTGGGTGTAAAGTGGTATTCATTATGGTTTTGATTTGCATTTTCTTAAGGAATAATGATTTCAAGCATCTTTTCATATACTTACTAGCCATTTGTGAATCTTCTTTGAAGAAAAATCTATTCAGATCTTTGTTCACATTTAAATTGGGTTATTGTCTTGTACAGAAAAGGAGAAAATATCTGCAAGTAAGATATTTTATAAGATGCTGATACCTAGAATAAGAAACTTTTATGACTCAAAAAAAACATGTCATGGAAAATGACATGTTTTTCATTTGTAAATTCTTGATTGTTTAGCTGAGAATTTTTTTCTGTATATGGATATCGTGCTTTCTTAAACTCACATTTCCTTTATCATGCACATTGGTATAGGACAGAGCAACTTCTCTTTGTTAACTTAATTATTTTGTTTTTAATAAAAGTATATGATGATGGTTTGACATGTTTTGGTATGATATTGTAGTTGTTCCCCAAGGTTACCAACTACATTGATCAAGGAAGAGAAAAATGAATTTTACTATTGTTTTGTGTAATCTATTGATCTTTAGTTGATCTCTTATTTGAATTCCAAGGGATGGGCATATCATCTTTATAATAACCCATTTCTTCTACTTGACTATGAAAACATGAATTTTTTACTTCACTTAATCAAGAAATCAGAGTCACTATCCCGATCTCATACTTTAGAGATATGATTCATCATAGAGGATAACAATGATCAGTCTGAAAATAAATGAAGACCATATTTTGATACACTACTTCCATTTAATTTGTCTAAAGAAAATGAGTTATGGGGCAGAATATATGCCACAAAATAGATACATTGTGAATTTAGAAATGGAATACATTTCATTATTAGAAGCAGATAGTTTTGCTTTTTTAATGGCAATGATAGTCAATTTTTTGAGAGCTATTGTAGATAAGAACACAGATGTTTTCTGATTATAACTGTGATTGTTTTATATATTAGTCTCATCTTTATTGAGAACTAATTTCAAGTAACTCCAAATGTTGCCACATAGAACATTCTTCCATAATGAATATGGCCTTGACATAAAGTAACTGTGATCTCTGATTCTATCTCATATGTAAGAAACTGAAATTTAAAAAAATGTAAAGAAACTTTTCAAGGTCAAGACATACACTCACTCTTAGAACTGGGAATCAGCTTCACGTGACATGTTTGGTTCCCTGTATAGTGCTGTCCATCCCAGTGCCTCTAGTTTAAAAAAAATAAATATAATATATACTTCTTGTGGGTCAGTTAATTCTTTGGACGATTTATTCTTTTCTTTAAAAAGTTTCTGCTGTGTCAATATTTTCAAGTCTTGAGATTGTCAACAAATTTCAAATAAAGAATGCTTCCTTTTTCCTAAATAAATTCAGTAGTTTCTTTGTAATTAGAACATTAGTGTGCTAGTTAATAGTTTAACTACAGTCTCTCATTTTCACCCTGACTTTGTAAAAGACAAGAACCAGAATTCAAAAGGCCAACAATAGGAGTCAGAAAGGTGGCTCTGACGACAAATGGGTTTGAACCTCAGATTTATCACCTTCTGGCAGTGACTCTAGGCAAGTCACATGGTTATTCCAAAGTCAGTCTCATAATTGGGCCAGGAGGTGCTAAATTCATATGAGTTTTGTGAAATCTTGAAAGGTAATACATGGATAAAATTATGTAATAGATAGCAAGTGGTCTGAAACAGAGCAAACACAAAATACGGCAAGTTATCATTGTCACAATCAGTTCAGAGGGATAGTCATCCTATGGGTTCTACAGCATCCATTTTTTGTGAAAGAAAATATTTAATAAATTAATTAATTTTAAAATATTGGTCAAAATATACTGGATAAATGCAGTGCCAAGTTAAAAATATTTGGAGGGTACATAAATGGGGACTATAAGAAGAGAGACAAGCACCATATGATTTTACTTGTGGTACATGAAGAAACCAATCAGCATTCTGTTGTCAAAATCTAAGGGGTTTTATATTTTCTCATTTCATTTTTGTGTTTGTTTTGTTTCTCTTCTACATATGAGAAAAAGTATAGTTTTTGTCTTATTTATTTATGTATTTATTCATTCATTCACTATTTATTTCACTTAGGTTAACATTAAAGTCTATTGATGTCATTGCATATGGTAAGATTCCACTTCCCCAACCCTATTTAAGTAGCTGAGTAGCATCCCATTTGTATATATACCAATTTTCTTTACCTAATCATCTACTAATGGGAACTTAGGTTGTTTCCATATTTTGGTTGTTGTGAATAATGCTGCAGTGAACAAAAGGTGCACATATCTTTTCAAGTTACTATTATAACTTTGGATAAATACTCAAAGTGAAATAATTGAATATATATTATTTCTATTCTTAAATTTTGAGAACTCTTCATGTTGTTTTTCATAGTGTTGCATCAATTTACCTTCACAGAAGCAGTGTACATGGGATTCCTTTTCTCTGGCTCACCAATACTTGTTTCTTTTCATTTTGATAACAGCTATTCTAAGAACTATGAGGGGATATCTCATTGTGATTTTGGTTTGTATTTCCCTAATAACAAGAAATGGTGAACATCTTTTCATGTATTTTTTGGCCATCTGTATATTGTTTTTGGTGAATGTTTAGATCCTGTGCCTTTTTTTTAATTGACTGTTTTTTTGTTGTTATTGAGTTGCATGAGCTGTTTATATATTTTGGATATGAACCCTTGTTGCATATATGATTTGCAAATGTTTCCTCCTATTCAGTAGTTGTCTTTTTGTTTTAGTGTTCTTTCACTGGCTGAAACTTTCTGCTTCTATTTCCTTTGCAATTGGAGACTAATTGAAAGAATTTCTAATAAAGATATATTTGTGTCTAGAGACTACTGTCATGCTTTCTTTACATATGGTTTCAGGTCTTATATTTACATTTCTAATCTATTTTGAATTAATATTTGTGTATGTTGTCAGGTAGTGGTCAAGTTCCATTCTTTTTCATGCAGTTGTCCAGATTTAGCAACATTATTTATTGAAGAAATTTCCATTTTTCCTATCTATATTTTTATCTTTTTTTGTCATACATCAGTTGTTCATATAAAGGTGGGTTTATTTCTTGTATCTTAATTGTGTTTCATTGACTTATGTGTCTATTTTTGTTCCAATACCATCATGTTTCCATTACTGTAGCTTTGTAGTATAGTTTGAAGTAATTTAGTATCAGACCTCAATTTTTTTCCCCTTCAGTGTTGCTTTTGCTATTGTCTTTCCAAATCTCTTTCTTATTTCAAATTTTTGTGTTGCTAATTCGGCTTTTTATCACTGCTGACTCTTCCTCGTAGTGAATTGTTTCTTTATATAATTTTGAATTATAAGCCCCTCTATATATTTTAGAAAAAAATGAAGAAATTACATTATAGGGTAAACTGTAATGATATTTAGTTAATAATACAATTAGTTTTTAATACATGTAATATACATTAATACATAATATAATGTAATATAATTATATATTAAAACATATAATTGTGTAATCACCATCTAGATATATAAATGCCACACCACATGATTTACATATAATTTATAATAGGTACACAAATATGCAAACAAGCATGGTTTAGACAAGTAAATGCTCCCTAATCACTGATTTCAAGCTTCTAACATGATAATATTGACCATGGAACTAGGAGATGTGCAGAATTGATACCCATGAACTGGTAGGAATTTACTCCAGTATGCCATTGGAAAAACTTTCCATTTGCATTTAATAAGATTAAAAATCCTTACCATGATCTGTCTTTGCCTATCTCTTCAATTTCATAGTATGCCATTCTGCCATCACTTACTCCCATCAGTCACAATGATCTTCTTCCTGCCCCTAGCATAGAAGAAATCCTCCCCTGTCTCTAGGTCTTGAAAATGTTAGTCTCTTTGGTCCAATTATCCCATGGCTGCTCATTCTTTTTCTCCACATTTCAGCTGTAAATGTCACATGTTCAAAGAGACTTTCCTTGATCATCCAATCTAATTTAATTTCTCCAGTCTTAACTTATAATTTCTATTACCTTCTTTAATAGCACACATTGCAATAGGCTATTTTATTAAATTCTTTATTTGCAGTCTACACTAGCATTTAAACTTTATTGAGGCAGAGATATAATCTGTTCTACTCACCACTATGTCCCAGGGCTGGCTCAGAGCCTGACATGAAATAATGTGCTTAATGAATATGATAAGTAAATGAATGGCTAGATGGATGTCCTAGTCATTGTGAAATAACTGAGTGACTAACTTTCCTAGGGAGTGCAGTTTCAGAAATGGCAGCATGAAAAGGAAATTCACTAATTTAGATCAGAAAGTGAGCACATTTTAAGAATCTGGTAATCTACTCAACACCTAAATTTGAGAATATAAATGACATGCCAGGCATAGCATATCTCCTAAATAATGGGTAATTGTTATTTTTACCAAGATAAATAATTTATGGTGAACCAAAATTTTTAAAGACAAATCACTTCTAATATTTTATTTTGTATTGTTTATTTTAAATGCAAAACCTATCTTAAATTTAACAATTTATTCATTAAAGTGATGAAAAGAATTCCAAGTATCCCCTCCATACATTCCACAGTGTTTGAGAACACCTACGATTAGTTTAATTTTACAGATGAGGAAATGAAAATAGAAGCATCATATTCTCAGTGGTGACAAAGTGAGTCACTTTGAGAGCTGGTTTTAGAATGTAAACTATTTATATCCAATTTAATGCAAATGTCTTTGAAACGTGCTGACAAGAGAATATCATAATGACAGTATAATATATAGGGTGTGTGAAAATAATAAACCAGCATCTAGATATGTGAAAGTGAGTAGATGAAAATACTAATAACTGCTGAGTAAATTAAAAGGCAAACTTAGAGTTACTCTATTGGTTGTATTTCTTCTATTCAACTCTGCATAATTTGTCCTCCTGGTAATAAATCTGTGCCTGTTTCAAGATGCCCCAATAGCCATGTCAGTCAAGCTGTTGAGATGTTAGCAGGCTACAGTAGTGCAAGTTTCTAAGCTCCGTTATCCAGGGAATATTTTCTCCTCTTTCTTTCATCCTCTCTCTTTCTCTTGATCTCACTCTCATTCTTATTCCCAGTCCATTTGATATTCCCACAAGCTGAAGTGATTGCCTACTGAGACATTAATACATTCTATTTTATTGTCAACTGGCTGAAACAGAGTGAACAAATATTTTCAGAATTTTATTTTCACTCACTCATGCTGACAACCCAACTTACACTTACTTAATATTTTTCCTCTTTTTCTTTAGGGCTTTGTATACAATATGTTAATGCATAACAATCAGTAATAAATAGCTAAGAATACTTACAATATTTAGTAACCATCTAAGGCTTTTTACTTTTATTGGTATCTCTAAATATTTTATGAAAAACTTAGTGTTAAAACATGACTTTATTAAGCTTGACAATAGAGTATTTAAGTTCCTTTTTCCTTCTTTACTCTTTGTATCAAAGGCTATAAATATTAACTTGCCCCGCAACCACCTGAGAGTTGAAAAGCTTACAATCATGGATATATAGCATCTTAATACAATTTGAGCTTTGGGAGATATTGGTATCAAAGACAGTGTATTTTTCATTTCATTAAAATAATATTTCTGCTGTTCAGCTTCCAGAAGAGACTCTGGGAAGGAACACAATAAACAATGACCTATTCTGAGGGAACTGCTTGGGTTTTGGCTAATGTCCTGCATCATAGCTTGAAGCAAATTGCAGAAATGAGTGTGAAACATGTTCAAGTTTTTGGCTTGTAATCTATGTGGTGGCACTAAGAGGACTTCTAAGTTCTGCAGCTTTGCCAGCATAGCATCAAGAAGCAGATGGCTGAGACTACTGCTGTAGGAAAGGAGAAGATGTTGGGCAGAGAAGTGTTTCAGTTATGCCAGGAGACTGACTGAGACAGGACAGTGGAAGAATGCCTCCCTACTGCTTTGATTAAGAAGACAGAGGTTTAGGAAGCCCTGTGTTCTGAGCACTCCCAATAGACCCATCTCTGTGCAGTTGTCAGTGCCTGTAATTCATACACCTTTTTTAAAAACACTTTCCTTTGGGAAAAGTTAAGCCAAAACAAATAATAGCTCTACCCATTTTATTGTCTTCAGACAATATTCTAACTTATTCTAGCTTCAATGATCTCATGACTGCCTGTCCCACTAATCTCTTTTTACTTTTATGAGAAAGAAACAATGGAAGTGAATTTTCTTATTTTATTATATGTACTCATTGCAATTGGCAACTAAATCCATCTATTTCATTAATACTATAAGAATTAGTGACTCTTGCTGGAGTTATTGCAAGCGCCAATAATTACTTCCAAATTTGCTTTGTCTCTCAGAATTCAAGAAAGGTATTATTGAAACAAAGGAGAAAGGGTATAGTTTGGTAGGGCTTCTGGTGAATCATCAAAGCATGAATACTGTATCATATACTTTTTCATTCAATAAATATTTATTGAGCTCTACAAGGAATTATTCTAGGTGCTATACAGGCATCAATGAATACAGTAGAGGAGACAAGGACCTCAAAGCCTTCACACAGTCTAGTGAGAGAAACCAGATAATCTGAAGTTAACATAAAAAAGTTCTCTTTCATAGTGGTAAGTGAGCTGAAGGGAATTAAAACAGGTTAAGTAAGAGTTAGTGACACAGATTGGACAGGTTAGGAAATGTTGAACCTGAATGGAAATCAAAAATCAGATGAGGTATTCCATTGGTTTATAGTAAAATATAATATCACAGGAAGCTCCCATGAAATAGTCCTTTAACCTCTCCTCTACCAGCTGCAGTGAGAAGTCAGAAAGATGGGTGTTTCAAGTTAAAAATTATTGGAAGGGGTTATTTGATGTTTCTACATTATGGGTGTCAGGAGATACACAATTTTTAAAAGGTAACATTGAGAAGTCTTGTCATTTAGTCTTTCACATTGTAGAGCAATTGCCAAATAAACTTCCATGGACACTTTCCTGACAGGAGCTTTAGAGAAATGAGGTTGGGCTCTAAAGGAAGGCTGCTGAGGCAAGATCAGTGTAACTGCAAAGAAGATTTGTCAATTAATATAGAGTGCTTGAGAGAATGTCAGCTATTCTTTAGCAAGGTTTTTTAGGAACCATGCCAGATAAAGAATTCTTATTCTCCCACCTGAATTTTCTTTTTTTTTTGAGAAGTGAGAACACAGCTTGCATTTGAAGATCACAAAACCCCCAAGAGTCACTGGGATTTCCTAAAAACAAAATAGAAAGCATTCGGACCCTAAAGGACTGGTCCTTTCCAGTTTAAGGGCTGATTCATGGGTGGCCAGTGGGAGTCAATAAAGGCATGTCATTCACTTTTTAAATTCTACAGTGTTCAGGAAAATCTCTGAACACTTTACAGGAAAGACACATCAACACTGTGGGATTTACTATTTTTATGCACTAAATGCCACTTGAGGAAATTTCTCTGAAATTCCATTGTCTCCCTTTTGCCTTTTAAAATATAATATACTTGTATTTCACTTAGACAGGTTCCTCCACAATGCCTCTGGATGACATTTCCTCAAGGCAGGTAAAAACCCTGCTTTTCTCTGTAGGGCCTTCATGTTCCTTTTCACTTGGGTTTGGGGAAACTTTAACTGATGTTAGAAACAACATGTTTATTCATTTTCATTAGAATTATACATGCCACTAGAGATTTTTGTGATAAAAATGCTAATGAATTTATGACTTGGGGACTCATATTCTTCATCAATGAAATGCAGACTATTTAATGAATAAAACAGCCTGCATTTCAGTAAAAAAAATCTAAGTGACTACTAAAACAGCATTCATAGAGATAGGAGTCAAGATAATGACCTGGTAGGAGCATGTTGGGTCTTGTCTCCACAAAGAAAGTAGAAATCAGCTATTTTAACAGACACACATCTGTGGAAAGGAAGATGTGGATGTTACAGAAACAGTGGCACCAGTCACCATCACAAGGGAAGAAGAAGCCATGAGGGTTGAGAGATGCGACGCAGATGCAGGACTCTGAGCCTAGGGGAAAAAATGGCTATGGCAGAAGGAGTGGAACATGGAGAAGAAGTGGCCTCCAGGAGTTGCTACAGAACAGCAAAGAGCCCATCCAGTAGGACCAGGACATGGAGCCAGGGGAGAGGCTCTTGGCAGAGGGTGCAAGGAGAATCATTGACCCAGAGATCTGAGAGGAAGGCCCTGTAAGGAAATTGCCAAAAGGCAGCTAGGCGAATCCCCCACCCTCATCTGATCCCATCATATTTCTACAGAGCCTAAGGACTCGCCCACCAGAAATAATGCCGTCAGGCTAAAAGGAAGGAATTTTCAACAGCTACCCACTAGTGTCACCCTTTGGGTGGAAGCAGAGCTGCAGCCCCACTGTTGATTGTGAGCCATTGAGACCTGAGATGGTAAGGGAGAGCTCTGCACCCCCACACAAACTCCAACCCCATAGGCTGAAATATCAGGCCCCAATTCAGGGTCTATATAAGAACCTCGACAAATACAAAAGCTAGTGGTGATACCAAAAACTCAAGAAATCACAGTGTTCACACCAAGATCCATGCTTATTTGGTTGATATCCTGCACTAGGCCATCGCTGTAGGGAACCCTAACTCACAGAAACATAAGCAGAAGGCAAAAAAGAACAAAGACAAAGAGAAATATATGAGAAATAATGGATCCAATTAAAACCCCAGGGGAAAATCTGTTTACAACAGACATGTACAAAATACCTGACAATGAAGTAAGGGCAAAATGGTAAACATAATCATGGAAACAAAGAAAATAGCAGAGGAATAAAAAGAGAACAACAAAAATGAGAGAGAAAAAATTAAACAAGATGTCAAAGAACACCATAACTGAACTAAAGGACTCAACAGAGTAGGAAGGATGAAGAATTCAGTAGAATCAGTAAGCTAGAAGACAGGGCAGAAGAATGGACTCAAACAAACCAGAAAAGAGAAAAAAAAAAAAGAAAAGAAATGAAAAAAACATTTTCAACCTATGCGATAGCACCTAAATGAGCAACATTCACATCATAGGGGTCTCAGAATAAGAGAGGAAAAAAGGGGGCAAAAACCATATTTGAAGAAATAATAGCTGAGAGCAAGTTTTCAGACCAAGGAAGCTCAAAAAATTCCAAACAAAAGAAACACAAACAGGCCTACACTTAGAAACACTGTCATCAAATGTCAAAAATACAAGTTAATGAATCTTAAAAGTAGGTAGAGAAAAACAAATCACATACAAAGAAATCCCCATAAGATTGTCAGTGGATTTCTCTAGAGGCCAGAAAGGAATGACATTCTAAGTACTAAAGGAAAGAATTTTCAACCTAGGATATTATACCCTAGGAGACTCATCAGTTATGGATGAATGGGGTAAAAAGCTTTTCAGATAAGCAAAAGACAAAGGAATTCCTCACTACAAAACCAGCTCTACAAAAAATACTAAGGGGAGCTCTATAAAGTATAAAGAAACTTTGCTTAAATACAGTAAGACAGCAAAATATAAAATAATGGGGAGAAGGAAGAGAAAAGAATAAAAATATGAAGGTTAGAATGAGTGCAAGACTAATCTGAATTCAAATAAAATAGAAAACAAACACAGAATTATTAATGCTAACATTGAGGTACTCTCAAAACACATCTCCAAGAAAAAGTAAAGCATAAATAAATAGGGAAACCAATCAAAATGTAACTATAATCAACCCATCTAAGAAGAGAAACAGAAGAAAAAAGATACTGTCCATAACAACACCTAGAAGACAAATTACAAAATGGAACACTTTATGAACCGACTACAGATTTCACTTTCTTCTCAAGTGTACATGGAACATTCTTAAGGATAAATCATATGTTGGGACACAAGACATGTCTCAAACAACTTACAAGGATTGAAACCATAAATAGCATCTTCTATGACCACAATTGATTAAAACTTGAAATCAACCACAAAAAGAAAGCTGAAAGACCCATATTAATTGGAAACCAAGCAATATGCATCAATGACTTGAGTCAAAGAGGAACTTACAAAAATCTTAGTGATCAATAAGAATGAAGACATGAGCTACCAGAATCTATAGGATACAGCAAAAGCAATACCAGGAGGAAAGTTCATTGCAATCCAGGTCTACCTCAAGAAACAAGAACAACCACTATAAGCGATTAAAACATATATTTAAAACAAATAGAGAAAGAAGAATAATTAAAGCCAAAATTCAATAGAAGAAAGGAAATTATAAAAAGTTGAGCAGAAATAAGTGAAATAGAAAACAAAACGATGCTTCAGAAGATCAATGAAATCAAAAGTTGATTCTTTGAAAAAATAACAAAATTGCAAAACTTTGATTAGATTAACAGAAAAAAAAGAGAGAAAACTCTCATAACTAGAATCAGAAATGAAAGGGGAGAAATTACAACACAGAAATACAAAACATTCTGGGAAACTATTATGAATAGCTCAATGCCAATAAAGTATACAAATGAGGACATGGGAAGATTTTTAGAAAACTACAGTTTACCAAGATGGAACCCGGAAGAGCTAGAAAATATGAACAGAATAATCACAAGAAATAAAGAAGTTGAAGAGGCAATTAAAAATCTCTCTAAAAAGTGCCAGGACCAGATGACTTTTTTAATGAGCTTTATCAAACCTTCAGGGAAGATATAATACCTATTCTTCTGAAACTCATTCAGAATATTGAAGAACAAGAAACACTTCCAAACACTTTCTATTGACTAACATCACACTGATACCAAAAACTGATAGAGATGTCACCAATATAGAAAATTACAGAACAATATACCTTATGAACATAGATGTGAAATTTCTCAACAAATATTAGCAAACAGAATCAATAATAAATCAAATCCCAGGGGTGCAAGGATAGTTCAACATACCTAAATCTATTAATGTAATAGCAACAAGAATAAGGAGAAAAATCACATGATCATATCAATAAATGCAAATAAAGCTTTTGACAAGGTACAGAACACATTTTTGATAAAACCCTGTATTAAATGGGAATACAAGTTACATACTTCAACCTAATAAGGGCCATAAATTATAACCCACAACCAAAATCACAGTCAATTGCAAAATATGAAACATTTACTCTAAGGCCAGCAACAAGGCAAGGCTGTCCATTCTCAACACTGTTATTTAACATCATACTAGTCAAGGCAATTAGGAAAGAAAAAGGAATAAAAGGAATCTAAACTGGAGAGGACACAAAACTATCATTATCTGAAGATGAGATGATTATATATATTGAAAACCCTATAAACTCTGTTCAAAAAACTACTGGAATCAGTGAATACAGTAAAGTAGCAGGCTACAAAATTCATGCACAAAAACACATTGCTAGAAGAAAATGAAATTAAAAAACTACCATTTAAAATAAAAGTAAAAAGAATCAAATATCTTGGAATATACTTAACAAAGGAGATGAAATACCTGTACAATGAAAACTAAGTACTTATTAAAAGAAATAGAAAAGAACACAAAGAGATGAAAAGACATTCCTTGCTTTTGACTGGGAAGAATCAATATTGTTAAAATGGTCACCTTACCTAAAGCAATATACGTATTTAATGTTATTTTAAAGAAACAGAAAAAAAATATTAAAATGTTTATGGAACAACAAAAGACCCCTGATAGTCAAATAAATTATGAGAAAGAAGAATGAATTTTGAGAAATTACACTCCCAGACACTGAGCTACACTACAAAGCAATAGTGATCAAAATGGTATGGTACTGGAATAACAAAGACACTGATTAGTGGAATAGAACTAAATCACCAGAAACTGACTCATACGCGTATAGTCAGTGAATCTCTGTCAAAGGAAATAACAGCATATGATGGAGAAAGGAAATCTCATCGAAATTATTTTGGGAAAACTGAACAGTCACACACAAAAGAACAAAATTAGGCAATTAACACCATTCAGAGAAATTAAATGAAAGTTGAGCCTTGGACATAAGACTAGAAACCATAAAATTCTTGCTAATCAACATAGGAAAGTCATTTCATGCCATTAATCTTAGAGAATTCTTTGGGGACTCAACTCCAGCATCAAGGGAAACAAAAAGAAAAATAAACAACTGGGACTACATCAAATCAAAGAACTTCTTCACAGTGAAAGAAAACATCACCAAAAGAAAAAGGCAACCTACTACATGGGAGAAGATATTTGCATTCCATATTTCTGATAAGGGTTTAATATTCAAAATATACAAAGAACTCATAAAACTCTATAGCAGAATAACAGGTAATCCAATAAAAAATGGGAAGAGGATTGGAGAGACATTTTTATGAAGAGGTTTTATAGATGGCTAATAGGCACACGAAAAGATGTTCCTAATAACTGGCTATTAGGGAAAGAAATGCAAATAAAAAAACGATGAGATAACACCTTAAACTGGACATATTGCTATTATCCAAAAGTTTGAAACCAACAAATTCTGGGGTGGATGTGGAGAAAAGGGAAAACTTTTACAATGATAGTCGGAGCCCACTTTGGGTCAACCCCTATGTAGAATAGTACAGAGATTCCTCAAAAAGTTGAAGATGGAAAACTCATATGATCCTGCCTTCCCACTCCTGGGTATTTAGCCAAAAATTACAAAAACACTAACTCACAGAGGTTTGTGTACCACTGTGTTTATTGCAGTCTAATTACAATAGCTAAGAACTGGAAACTACCTAAATGCCCAATGACAGATGAATAGATAAAGAAGATATTGTATATATACACATCAGACTACGCAGTTCTTAGAAGAGAAGAAAGTCTGTAATTTGAATCAACATGAATGGATCTAGAAGGTTGTGCTAAGTGAAATAAGTCAAAAGAAGATGCCAGATGATCTCACGCATAGGTGG
Source organism: Solenodon paradoxus (assembly GCA_004363575.1). Classification (NCBI taxonomy): domain Eukaryota; kingdom Metazoa; phylum Chordata; class Mammalia; order Eulipotyphla; family Solenodontidae; genus Solenodon; species Solenodon paradoxus. The sequence goes on along the minus strand of RJWH01000730.1, from coordinate 554,213 downwards.
ACTATGAATAGACAAAACAATGGACCAGATGAAATAAAACCAACCCTTGGACACTTGCAATAGAACTGAGACTACAAATAGGGAATGGGAGCAAGTGGTGTTAGAGCTCATTGGACAATGGTGAAGAACACTTGGTGTTTTGGTGGAGGGCAAGTAGGGTGTGTTGATATATGTCTGAGAAGCGGGAAAACTGCACACATGGGGAACCTACACACATGAATTTATTTTAATTTGTAAAATAAAATTATTGAAATAAAATAATGAAAAATAAAATGATATGAAAAAAACAGTATTCATAACAAAAGTGTAAAGTGGCATTTGCTGTCTTGGAGTTAGAGTGGACAGGGTCAGTTGAGCTTCTGCCTGAACTTATTGGAAACCTTCCACTTACCATGTGGAAGTCATGAAGCCTATGTCCTGAGCTTCTAGCCTAAAGACTAAAGTTTTATTTCTGGAAGCTAAATTTAATATCCTATATCCCTTTTCTTCCTTATTCTATTCTAGCTCCTATGTCCCATTTTAACCTTTTCCCCACCCAATGGTTCTAGTTCATTCAGTTCACTCCTGCTTTAGGTCTTTCACATCTGATTTTCCTTCCATTTGAAGTGCTCTTTCTCTGCTTACTTTTGCCTGGCCTTGTTTCACAATTTCCAGTTAGCTTCTTAGTTTCTAACTTTAAGTTATAAGTCATCTTTCAAGCTTTGTCAGATCTTGAAAGAAAGTTTCTAATGTGAAAATAGCTAAAACAATAAAAAGAAAAAGTTATCTGATAGAAAAAAATATTCATAGAGAAAAATATGTTAAAAGGCAAATAAAACAGTGAAAACAATGATGTAATTATCCTTATACAAAGAATGAATAGGGATCATAGCCATGAAATATTGATTTGATAGAGAAGTCAACATTCATTGAACAAAAAGAAACTAAAAATTAACAGCAAAAATGAAAAATAGTGTTAAAGGTATATAAGATCTCTAACAAAAAAATCACAAAAATTTAATCACTAAGTAAAAAATAATCAGTCAGAAAGTTCCAAAAATGAATACTAAGAATTCTAGAAAGCAAAAATAGGGAAAATAGAAGCAAAGTTAATAAGTAATGTAATTTGAGAAAATGCTCAGAACTGAAGAAGTGATCTTGCAGAATGCAAAGGTACTCAGCACAAAAGATGGAAATGGACACATCACAGTAAAATTTCAGAACCAATAGATCAAGATGCCACAAACTTCCAGAGCAAAAATAGAGACCAAGCATGGAATTAGGAGTCAAAATCGTTTCAAATTTCTCAACAGAAATACTGGGAATAATTCATTTAAAAATCTTAATTTTAGATTAAAAATTCTGAAGGAAATTCTTCCCAATCAATTTGTAAATCAGATGCAAATGGGACAGAGACATGCTCATACAAACAAGTCTCAATATTTTATCTTCAATCCATTTCCCTAAGAAAATACTGTATGGTGTGTTTCTTACTCTTCATAAAAGATATGAAATAAAAGACCTAATACAGGCAGAGATCAAATGCTGAAGAATGATATTGTAAAGACATCTTTTACTGTAATTTTAGAGATAAGTAGAATATTCGATGCATTTGAATGTCTTAAAAAGATTTAAACAATGAAGACAAATTTGAGGTTGAATATGTGCTAATTACATCGAAATTAAACAAATGAAAATTTAAGATAATTATTAAATCCAGGAAGCAAGAGACTGTACTGTACAAGAAAAGAAAAGTAGTTATAGTTTTATTAAATGGCTCAACCATGATACATTTATACAATGTATTTACATAAATAAAATTATAATAGGAAGTTGAGTGGGTGGGAATGCTGTATAGGTATGATAAGAGAAGGGGAGAGAAGTCAAACTGTTGTCTTCCATAGTCAGAAATAATAATTAATGTCAAAATAGAAATCTCAAAATTCACCTGACTTTTTAAAAAATACACTATGAGTAATTATACATTTACCAATAATTTGTAAAAGTAGTACAGTAGTCTCTAAATCCCTGCCTAGCTTTTCCTAATGTTAACATTTTATATTACTGTGGAATACTGGTGAAAACAAAGAAACCTACATTTTTATTAACTAAATCCCAGATTTATCCATAGTTTTCTATTAATGTCTTTTGTGTTCTAAGACTCACTCCATTCAAGATACCATTTCGCACTTATTTCTCATGCTCAGTGTCTTGTCAACTGTAACATTTCTCTGTCTTTCTTACTTCTGATGATGCTGACAGTTTTGAGGAATGCTGGTCAGATATTTCGGAGCATATGCCTCAATTTTGGTTTGTCTGATTTTTCCCTTCATTACTAGACTAGAGTTATGGGTTTGGGGAAACAGCACAATGAAGGAAAGCTCATCTCCTCACATATTACAGTTTCAGGATATCCAAATGCATCACTGATCATTTGGTTACAGGAATATAAGTCAGATTTCTCCGTGATTTTTCCTATTTTGTGTTCTTTCCTTTGGGAACCAGTCACAAAGTGCAGAACAAACTAATTGTGTATGGGGGAGGATAAAGGTGTAGGAAGGTAGAATATATATGTATTGTTTACAATTCGTCTGTCAGGAATGTTTATTTCATCTCCCATTTGTTTATTCACTCATTTATATTTGGAATTGGGAACTGTGTTATTTTATAACATATGTTATAATATAATGCCATGTTATTTATTTTGTTTCTCAAAGTGCTCCAGTTTTAGCAACTTGAAAATGTTTCACGTTGGCTCTTATATCCCTAAGACTAACCCTACTTCTTTCGTTTTTTTGGGAGAACTTATTTTTCTGGCATGATTAAATTTTCTGGATTAATCTTCTTTTTTCTTTGCCCTAGTCTTAAATCAGATATTTCTCTAAGGATCTTCCTTTCTTTTATCAGAGAACATTGTGGGAAGGTAATCAAGAAAACCTGACTGGCCAATGATCTCAAAGTTGGACATGGGCTCCTCCCTCCCTCCCCTTGGAGCATGTGTTATATCCCCTCCCCTTGGAGCATGTGTTATACCCTTGTCCCTTTGGAATGTGAATTTCCAGAAGCTGCTTCCCAGGTTACAGAAAATGTGGTGAAGTATGTATGTAATGTGCTGTTGAGATGATGTAGACTTCATATGTGATTGAACATAGTTAAAACTTCCAAACAGATTTCTGAGATTTGGTAGGGGGTGCATAAAGCTATTCATCTTGAAAGCACCCTAGACAAATTTTTTAAGTTCCTCTCTGATTAGAACTACCAGCACTTACCAGTGTGGAATGGTCTGCCTCTTTCCTTTGTTCTCTCCCTATTTCAGATCACACCTGGGACACTCCTGAGGTTGTGTCTCAAAACAGTATTTATCCAGGATCTAAATGGACTATCTAAAAATAAGCAAATAAAACTAAAAAATAGAAAGTGTAGAGGGAATAAACTTAAACTTTCTTACTAAAAAAAAACCATACAGTTTTGTGTTGCAGAAATATTTTAAGAGGGAAAACTTTCAAGTAACATAACTAGAAATTACTGATTTGTGAAAATTTTAAAAATAATTGCACTATAGAAAGAATAATGAGAAAAAAAGAAATAAATGAAATAAAAGGAGACAACAAATATATTATGATATGAAACCGATGGTAGACAAAGGGGTATTATATATTTAGAATTAAAAGATATTTTTCTCTATTTCTGTATTGTGCTTGGTCAATAAAGGATAAGTAGTAAATTTTTCTAACATAGACTACAAAGCTAATGTAGAAACAAGAAACAAGATGTAGTGAGAGGAAGTTTTAACTCTTCAGATATCTTTTTGTAACTTTCATTCAAACAAATATAATTTGATTAAAATCTTGATTTATTTTTTGACCAGTTTTATCTCACAGGAACCAAGCACACAGTAAGGGTAACTGCTAAACTAGTTTAAATTCTGAAAATATTAAAATAAAACCAAATTATATTTTCTTTAGTCAAGTCACAAGATTTCCTATGCTTTTTTTTGATGGCAATTACTATGCATCATAGACATGTGTAACTAGAAGGCAAAATTCCTTTTATGTAGAATCTACTTCTTACTCATCTTAATATATTTCTCAAAAAATGCCCTATTTCATGACATAATAAAACTAAATGAACACTAAATAAAGTTGTAAATTAATAAACTAAGAGATTACTATTTTAGTTTAAATAGAAGTTACAGGAACCTTGGAGAATAAAATATTGCTGCTAGCAAGTTCCTAATAACTAAAGAAAGACATGTTGGAATGAGTCATTTGAACTCCTTAGCTTTCAAGTGGACACATTTTAAAAACATTTTAACTGAAATAACATTGATTTTCAATATTATATGAATTTCAGATACACAGCATTATATTGTCACTCCTGTATATACTACATTACTATCACCACCAAAAGTTTAGTCTCCATCCATCACTCACAAATAAGTAACATTGGTAATTTCCCATTTTACCAGCCTCCTCCCTGTTACCCTTGATGGCCACCATTCTCTGCTCAGAATCTGAGACTCACTTTAGGACAACAATTTATTTGTAATTTTGGGACTATGTAAATATAATCCTCTGTCCATGTATCACCAAGAGTTAAGTCAAGATCTTAAAAATATGATGAAATATGATCAATTACTTCATTCTCACTTAAAGATATTTAATGAGAAAAAATTACAAATAATGAGTAAATTAAAATTTCAAGTCCTGTAAAATTCTGCTTATTACCTTTTAAAGTGCATATGAAATATATGTATATATAATTGTAAATAAGGAAATAAAAATACATTAGTGGAATATACTTGATTCTTATTGCTAGGGAGGTATAATCACCAAAATCTGGAGACTCACAATGAGCAAATTGCAGATGTTGTCCAGAAAGCATCATTGACCAACTTTGATAAATCAGGGTGTAGTAAAACTGACAGACTTTCAACAATGATGTTTGTCAAAAATTGGACAGTATGGTTATGCTTCTAGAAATGATTGGTATGATTCCTGGGCAGTATTACAGGGCCCATTCTTGAACAGATATTTTATTTCTATATTCTTAAAAGAGATAGGTGATTATAAGAAGCATCTTGGGTCTGTTAAGAACAAGTCATTACAATAAAGAAACTAAGGAACAATTTGAAAGGAATATATCAATATACTTTTTGCTTAGGAGGAACTGGCAGAACAAGAAGTCCTATTAAAGAAGGGCCAAACATCTGAGTTTTGGCGACCTCAGTAAGGTGTCAGTTTTATGGTGTGGTTTTTAGGTATATCACTCCAAATCTGAGTCAGATAATGTGCTACAAGTATTATATCCAGAAGAAATTAAAAATTCATAAAGGTATGGAATTTGATAAATAATGTAAATTTATTAATAAAGTAACAAATTGAAATCTATGTTAAATACCTGAATGCTTATCCTTGTTTAAAGGGCAACCAGAAGCAATGGATGACTGATATACAGAGAGATTTTGACTTAGTGTGAGATAAGCTTTTAATAATTAGATTGTTCAAAAGTGAAATGAGTGGGTTTGTAAGAGGTGGAGAAGAGGTTTATACATATCATGGGAGGTTATAAGCAGTCACTCCTGGGGTCCTTTGTAGTTTTTAGTTTCTTTTTTTTTAGTCTTTGATTTTCTACTTAGTCAATAAATATCTTTTTAAGCTTCCTAAATCACATTTTATAGCTATCCTTCTATAAATTCTAAAGGGTATGCAGGTCTAATATAGAAGCATATTTCCAACAAAGTTGTTATATATTCAAAATTTCTCATTAGCAGTGGTCTCCATAATCCCATTTTCATTCACTATTATGCATCTTTGAACTTTTATTTTTGAATCTTTTGTTCTATCTTTTTGGGTGAAACTTTATAACTGTCTGGGGCTTATTGCTGGATTTACTTTAGACTGAAATTTTATCGCATTGTCTCACATGCTAAGAAGTAAATTAGACAATATGGTATTTTATCCTATAATATTCTTGAGGCACAAAAGTTACCAAGTAATTTTCTGTCAGACATATTAGAACTATACATAATTTCAGGTATACTCATTAAATTAGAAAATGTACTGATCAAAGAAAGATTAAGAAAGGTTAAGAAACAAATAGAAATGATAATTGTACATAAAATTAACATCTTCTAGCAAATATCCCAAGTAACAGTTTATTAAGTATGGTAACTATTTATATTGAGTAATGAAGTAGTGCCTGCAGAAAATGAACATTATGTCACCTTCAAGAACTAAATATGTGTATATATAATCACATAGATATGTACATATATGAATATATATATATTTAAATTTTATTGAAATAATATTGCATCATAATATTATAAGTTTAAGGTGTGCATCATTATAAATCAGCATCTGTACATAACACAAGTTTACAACCAAAAGTCTAGTTTTTTCCTTCACCATATAATTTTGATCCCTTTTACCTTCTTCCCCTGTACTTCTTTAACCATTAATTTGATTTTAAAGATTAAAAATTTATTTTTGTTTTATTTAGTTCTTTTACTTGTTTGATTTATTTATATTATATATTTTGTATTCTAAAATTTAATAACTGACAATTTTATACATATCAAATACTTTGCTCAAATAATTTGTGATTGCATAAAATTAATATCAAAGAAACTATTTTATTTGATGATTTTAAGTTCTATTGTAATTTTTTTCATTTAACAAATATTTATTTGTTCTATCATATTTTAGACACTATTCTGGGTTCTTAGGAGCAAAAAAGGAAAAAAATTCGTACCATACGAGGCTTATATTTATTGTAGGAAAACAGTTAATAAACAAAATATATACTGGCACACCCTGGTTGAGCATCAGTTAGGTCAATCACCAACAAAGGAGTGAAATCAGACTCCCCTGGGTTCTAGTCCCCAGGCCCAGGGGTAAGCAACCAGTGTGAACAATTAAATAAAAATAAAGATGCTTCTTTACCCTCTCTCTTCCTGCCTGCCTGCCTTCATTCTTGCCTGCAACTTTCCTTTAAAAAATAATATGTATACATATATACATAAATATTATACTAGAACATAGTATACACTGGGAAAGAGTTTATAAAATGCCGAGGTATGAGGGTGTATTGCATTAAAAATGAAGTGGTTGGAGAAGGTCTCAGTGAAACAATGACATTAAGCCAAGATTCAAAGATAGTGAAAGAATAAGTCATAGTATTCCTATTTGGAAGAACATTCTGGGAGGAGAAAATAGCCAATGACAAGGCTTTGAAGGGAGGTGTACCTGACATGTTCAAGAAACAGCAAAGGGACCACATAAGCCAAGTCAGAAAGATAATGAATCACATGGAAGGCACGGTCATGTTCCATCCTGTAGGTAGAATATGTAAAAATTAAGGTTCTTGCCTTGAATGATGTAGGAAGTCACCAGACAATTTTGAACAAAATTATAGGTTCATTTAGCCAATTATATAAGAAAACTGATTATGGCAGAGGAGAATAGAGACAGAGAGACCAGGTAGCAGGCTATTACAATAGATAAGGAAGGAGATAGTTATGGCTTGGACTAGTGTAAGAGCAGTGGAATAGTGAGAATCTATGTGTGTGTTCTTAAATAAAGAAGCAACAGAATTTGCTGATGGATCAGACATGGGATGTGAAAGAAAGAGAGAAGCCAAGAATGATTTTAAGGCTTTGGGTCAAAGAAATTTAAAAAGCAGAAATAAAGGGAGGAACAACTTTTAAGTGTTAGATGTAATACATATGGAAAAATGTACATTAAAGCAACCAGATGATGAGTAGAGAATAACAATTGGTTAAAAAAAAATTCACTGATTAGATCATTCAGTAACTCACAGAACACCTATTTTAAAAAGTGTACTAATTGCTACAAACACAAAAACAAAAAGCAATCCTGAGGCCCTGTATATATCTCCTGATTTTCACACATTTTATTATCAAAAAGGATACAAAATATGGTGGATAGTTCTAAGGAATGCATGGTTAAAAATGAGATTTACACAATATATTATTATGTATAACATGTGGAACAAATTTCAAATGCAGTTAGATCGACAAATTTAATTAGATTCTTATATAGAAAAGGAATGTGACCAAATTTATGTATAATTATTTAATTCAAAATCTCAAATGGAGAAATGACAAATACAACTATCCCTGTTGCTAGAATTACATAAATGTGTCTGTATTTTATGTGTTAACATGGTGAGGTGAATATTGATATCTTGAGCTGAAAAGTTGATAAAAATTTCTTGTGCTTTATAACCCAAGCGCAATATTTCACTTGACTGTAATTCATAAGTTTCCTGTAGGCTAAATATTTCATACTCAGAGTTAAATGCACAAAAGTAGTAAATGTAATACATCTGACAGTGATAAAATTTGAAGCAGAAACCATCACATTTACATATTGTTGAGCTCATGAGCACTCAAGCTTAACACACTAAGAGAGAATTAGCAAAAGGCATATTGTGGGTCTTATTGTCGGGGCAGGGAAAAGCAATAATTAGTGAGTATGTACTTCCTATATTCTCTACAAATGAACTTTCTATTTTCACATTACACATCCTTTTTTTTAAGCTTAAAAACTGATGCTCAGGGGATTTAAAATACATGTAAACCTTCAATTTACTCAAATATATTGATTCTGAATTCTTTTAATTTTGTCTATATTTTAGTTTATATTTTTTCCTTGTTTGAACAAGGTTACAAAGTATGCATTATATTCTGGGAAATTTACCCAGTAATTCTCAGTATCATAACTAGGTCTTGTGGCTAGTTAGTGTGGAATCTCAGACTCAGACCCTATTTCATCTCCTTCTAAACTCCAAACGACGTAAGCTTAGGTCTAATATATTATAATGACTTTTAAAGAAGGATTCAGGAAAGAGTTGCTTGGAAATTGTCATAGGTAAACAGATACCCATTCCTAAAACACTCCAAATGTGTAATTAATTCTAACAAAGGAAAAACACATAAATATAGAAAAATAAAAAGAACTAAAAATCAATTATCCTGGACTAATATAATGACCACATTATATTTTATTATTTGGGAATAAACTATACAATCTGGTGACAATTCCATCAGCATATATAGTATGCACACACTGTATACAAGTATATATCATTGCTTTATACAACTTTTTATATATCTTTAAATCTAGTTTATTTTAAATTTAATGATTAAGAAGAATGAGGGCTCTGTGTCTGTCTTTATTCCTTTCATCTTCTCTATTTTCCTTTTAATTTAAAAAACTTTTTCTGTTAGTTTCTCAGAGCCTAGACTAGATTGAGGTAATTAAAATATTTAGATTGAACAAAAAACTTTAAAAAAGCACCCAATTCAAAAATCAAGGTGAATAATATTTAATTTGTATATTAAAATAATAAAAATAAATTTAAAATTATGAGGAATGAAATATCAAAATTTTAAATTTTGATTTAAAATAAACACTGGATTTGTAATGACATGTAAAGCCATATTAGTACCTGAGGGAAAAGGAAAATCAGCAATGTTGATCTTGTCTAAATATATATAATGATATTTTAGTGTTTTTTGCAAACAACTCCCTTGCCTATTGTAAATTATGCACCTGAGATGAGTGACAAACTTGTTTGAGCTTAGTGCTGTCCTTATTCTGTCCTTCTTGCCTTGCTTCCAGTTTTCTAGACAAAAACCATAAAACCAGTACCAACAGGTGATCATTTCACCAACATAGATATATACATTTCAACATGGCAATTTCCTCTGATGACAGTACTAATCCCAGTTTAAAAAACACAATGAGATTGAGATCATTTAAATTATCTTGAAAAGTATTGAGACTTATTTTATTTACAAGACACATTCTTTGACTGGAAGCTTTTAAAGATAGCAGAAAAATTCAAAAAAGTCTAGTCCCTTTAAGAACATTCTGAAAGAAATGTGACTTGGAAACTTGGTCTAAATCCATGCATAATCAACAGTGATTGCTATTAAAGAAGATTTTAGTAGCTCAAGATGGAAAGACTAGATAAGGTTTGAAACATGCTTTATTAATATAATTCACTAATGATCCATAGAATATCTATTATATATGAATTACTGTAGCGACACAGGGTTAGAATGATGAGTTGGGTATGGACCCTGAACCAAAGTCATATTCAGTCAAGGAGGATAGATAGGCACAGAAAATTATAATAGTAAGAAGAAATCTTAAGTGAGAATGGATATATTAATAGAGTTTAATGGAGAAAATAATCAGGAAATCAAGTGAATCAGGTAAGACTTAAAGGTAACAACTGAAATAAACCTTGAAAATGAATAATAAATGGACAAAGAAGGCAATGGTGGAGGGCAGCCAAATTATATGAAAGTTAAGGATATTGCAAAATACAAGAGAAAACCAGAAACTTCATTTCATAGAATACAAGGCTTGTGAAAAGGAAAAGAAGACACTTAGATAAATGCTTAGCACAAAATAGGTATTCAATAAATATTCTTTGAAGGAAAATGAATGAATAAATAAAGGCAGAAAGGAAAGACAAAGACAAACTGTAGAGACTTTTGAATGCTATGATAAACAAATTGCACTTGAGACAAAGTAAAACACTAACAACACTTTGAGCAAAGATGGATCTCTGTCAGAACGACGCTGAGAGAAGATTAATTGCCAAGAGGAGGCCAATCATTTAGTTATTTCTATAGTCCAGCAGGGTAGTAATAGTGACACGAATTACTAAATTGAAAGCAGAAAGGGAAAGGAGGGAATAAATGGGAGAGAGGCTGCAGGAGGCAGGATTGACAGAGCAATTAATTGGTTTGTAAGAAAGATGAAAGCAATGAAAATGACTCCTTAATTGCAGCCTGGATGACAAGTAGGGTATTGGTGCTTTTAACATAAATAAAGAACACAGAAATATAAGCATCAACTTGCAAAGAAAAGAACTAGTTATGTGTTAGACACACAGCTGGCAGAGACTCAGGCAGGGCATCCAGGTAGTGACGTGCAGTAAGCAGATAAGTTTTGTCTTGTTCCTAAAAAATAAATGCCATCAAAGGGGAGAAGCAACATTTGTGACTCCACATGTCCCTTACTTAACCTCTACTTTCTGATTAATTGAATGTAAGGAGTAATTATAGGGAAAGATTTGTTATTTAGTGTTGAAACATTTAAGAAAATCATGTATGTATAAAAAAAAACAAACCTGATAGTATCAATAAGGTTATACAAGATTTTAGATTACCAAGAAGTATCTTGATTTCTAAAGTGTCTGATTAGAAGGCAATAGAATAAATTGAGTGTCATGCTCAGACTAAACAATACTCTAGAAGACTGCCTCTTAAATGACAGTTGCATCTGGATCACCTGAAGAGCTTGTTAATGGACAATCCTTGGGAACTCTGATCAAGTGGTTCTGGGGTGCACAAGTTCCAAGGTGGTATAAAGTTTCTGATCCAGATCCAACCTTTGGGAACCAGTGGACTTTAACATGGACTTAAATATACCCAGAAAGCTGATTCTTAGATAATAATCTGTGAAAACTTCCTCAGAATCATCAGCATTGCTTGTTAAAAATTTAATTCTTGCAGCTCTGTCCCTGAGGAGGTGAATCTTAATATCTGGGTTTGGAGTTTAGCAATAAGCATTTTGTGCAGCTTCTGTAGGTAATATTTAGATACATTCTCAAGTTTGAGAATCCATCAAATTGTAATGTGAACTTTAATTAGTTTTGGGAAATAAATCCTATAACTGTAAGGGATAGAGCCAGTGACCCAGAAGTAAGACATTTAGGCTGTGGTTATAAACCTTACACTAATTAACTGTGCGGCCTCACGAAAGTCACTTAACTTTTTAAAGTATATTTTTGCATCTATAAAATAAAATGATTAAATTAAAAGATCTCTAACTTCTCTTTTAGTTCTACGACTAGGATGAATTCTGGTAATGGCAATAGCTAATGTCAGAGATAAAGATTCATAGAGAGAGGGAATATTTAGAAAAACCAACACTTCTCAACTAGACATGTTGGAGTAAGATGAATTTTGTTGAACTCTACACACCTCTTCCCCCATTCTGATCTGCCTGTCTTGCTGAAAGTGGTTGTTGTTAGGTTCTCAGTCCCTTCTGTCTTTGGCAGTCACTATAGGCTGAGCCATTTGTGTATTGGATTGAGTCCCACACCTCAGGAAAGTTGGGCTTCATATACTAGCTAGTGTTACCTAATTTTTATTGGAGTAACTGATGAAGTTACAGTGACTCAAATATGTTAGCCGAAATAGTGACTCTTAAAAAATTAATATTATAGTTTAAATTTATATGCTCCAACTCACTAGGATGTTTACTATAAAAAGTACCCACAATTAGTAATCATGAAAGTATTAGAAAATTGGAAAACGTATGTACTATTGTTGGGAGCATAAAATGATGAAGCCACTATAAAAAGCAGTATGTGCTTCTTCGAAAAATTAAAAATAGAATTACCATAAGACTCATCTATTTCACTTCTTGTTATATAAAAAAACTGAAATAAGATATTCAAGCATATTAATACAACCATGTTTATAACAGCATTATTAATAGTAGCCAAGAGATGGATGCAACCCAAGTGGTTATGAATGAATTAATGGATAAACAAAATATATACATACCATGAAAATATTTAGCCTTAAAAAAGAAGGAAATTTTGACATATGCTACAACATACATGACCTATGAAGACTTTATGCTAAGTGAAATAAGACAGGCAGGCAAAGAAGGTAAATTCTGTATGATTTAACTTACATTAAGTACCTAAAACGGTCAAATTCATAAATACAGAAAGCACAATGATGGTTTCCAGGTATTTGGATAAGGGATAATGGGATTATTTAGTGGGTACAGAATTTTAGTTTTGCAAGATAAAAGGAGTTCTGGAGATGGATAGTGGTGATGGTTGTATGACAATGTGAATATACTTCATATCATTAAATTGTATACTTGAAAATGGTTAAGATGATAAATTTTACATATGTGTATTTTAATATAATTTGCTTAAATAATTAAAATTACTTTAATAAAAATTTAGGTTAAGTGCTACATGTGGAAATTATTAATATAATACACTCAGATTATACTACTAATCAACTCCTTATGACATAAAAAGAAACTATCTTTAGTTATAGAGCTGTAAAAAACCTACTTTGCATGTCTGGATTTCAATATTTAATATTATGTTTAATTGAAGAAGTAGAGGGAAAGTTGAAAAGGCAGGTAATTCTCTATTGAACAAAAGCATGGTTCTGTGTTGTAATAAATTTATCATTCCATATTATAAAGGCATTGGAATTTTATTTATTTTATATCTCCAAGTTTGAGTTGGTGCCAGATGGCAGAGCCCTAAAGGATATTGCAAAACATATTGACTTAAAATAAGGAAAATGATAGTTATGGATATTTAACAAGAAAGAAGAATTTTAATCAGTGGCTTTAGTGCTGAAGAAATCAATTAATCTAATAAATGTAAAAGCAGAGGATACATTTGGAATAATGGCATTTAATCTTTAGTAGGGGAGTTAAACTCAGCAGCTGAGAAGAAATCACAGAACACTGAATTAGTAAGCAAGTAAATAAATAAATAATCAGTGAGGAAGAGAGGGAGGGAGGGAGATATGAAAGGATAATCATGGGTTATGACCCACAGGGATGTTTATGGAACCTGTGTAGGCTCTTAATAGCCCTACAGAGAAAGGGAGTTTCGTAAGAAACTTAAGAATTGAAGTCCATATTAATGATCTGCAGCTTAATGTAAAAGAAACAAATATATAGGCAAGAGATATTTTAATTAGAAATTTTCCATAGAAGAATGTTTCAAAAAAATTGAACCTTCTAGTAGATATCTTTTATTAAGGACCTAGTTTTCCAAAATTCTTATTTATAGTAATGGTCTTGGGGATAAAATAGCATATAGCAAACAGAGCAACTTAGAGTAATGTTTACAAAACCAGTTAGCTATTCCCATTTTTCACAAAGTAAATGCCGCTCTTTGAAAGTACTGGTTGGCAAAAGAAATCTTGTCTTACAAAGTGTATACACTTGGGCATGTGGATTTATATTAGGACCTGACCAAATAATTTTCCAGTACATTTGCCAGTACAGCTGCTTAACTGACAGAGTAAATGCAGATGCGGACATGGACAGGAGTAAAAAGCCTGAGGATTAAAGGTAGAGTAACAAAAAAGATAAATATTTAGTATCAGTCTTTTAAACATAGGTACTAAAATTTATAATATCAATTAAATCAATAGAAAAGTGAATAAGAAATAATTTAGCAATATCTGGATGATGTGCAAAAGCCAGCACAAATCTAAAGTATGTTTAACCTATTAACAACCATATAAATAAAAATAAAAATGAGATATTTTTCATTCAACAATTTGACAAAAATGAAAAAAAAAATGTAAGAGTATGAAAAAAAAATATAAGGGTAGTACCATGTATTCCAGCAACTTCAGGCACATATTCCTTAACTCAGAATATCACTTTTAGGACTGGATTTGTAAAAAATATTCATCACAGCTGCTACTAAGAGAAAATATGTGAAACATTCAAGCATTCATCAAAGTCAATGATTTGATCAATTAAAGTAATTCATGGACTATTATAGATATTAAAATAATGGTAATTAGAATGATGTTTGTGACAGAAATTGAAAAAGAGAAATGCAGGAGACCATTTATTTTTTTAAAGTGAAAATGGAAGAGAAACAAACAATTGCATGTACACCTGTGCCTGTTAAATAGAAGAGATTCATGAAGATGTACATCCTACTTTGTAATTAGGTCAACTGTGAGGGGAAAAGTGAATGGGTACAGTGAAGTGGTTTAAAAATTACTGTGCTATTATGATTTTCACTTATTTTCATCTTACCAACATACATTTTTAAAAAGTGTATATGTATTTCCCAGTCTGGGAAGTATGTTTGAGAGTAAAAATTAAATTTAGGCATGTGACACCAATATATTTGTGGGATAAAGATACACCTAACCATTCTTTTTCATTCTGAGGAATTATGAAGTTGTACACAGGAATACCTTTGTAGACAATTTTGGCTTGAGTGCTAGGGTATATGTGAAAGCAGTTCTGACAAGTGAGGCTTGGTGTTTTTCACTAGAGTTGTCACTGTTACCTGGGAGGTGCACTTCTCTCATGAGGCTAGTAAACAGTTCGGAATTAGAATCCAAGGATTCATTGACTATTAACTCCAGAGGTCCAAAGCAGCTACATCTTCTTCCCAATCTAGAAACTTCTTTTAAAATATTTTTTGTTACTCTTTCTAAACGTTTTTGCTCCAACAGTTAAATATACACAAAAAATATTCAGTTAATCAGGTTCACATGACATGTATCCCAGTAGATGTCTTTGATCACCATGTACCCCCTTCATTTTATTGTAGCATCATGGTGGTTAATTTACGGTCAACTCATCTGAGTCATGAAGTACCCAGACATCTAGTCAAAAATTATTTCTGGGTATGTCCCTGAGTGTATTTCTAGAAAATATTATCATTTAGTTGGTGGATTAAGTAAAGCAAATGCTCTCCCTGAAATCAACAGTGTTATCTAACCTATAGAGGGCAGGAACAAAAGCCAAAATGTAAAAGAAGTTTAAATTTGCGCTCTCTCTCCCCTCCGCCTCTCTCTCTCTCTCTGTCTCTCTCTCTCTCTCTCTGTCTTTCTCTCTCTCTCTGTCTCTCTCTCTGTCTCTCTCTCTCTCTCTCTCTCTCTCTCTCTCTCTCTCTCTCTCTCTCTCTATCTTCCCCTGGGATTTATACAATCAGTATTCCTAATTCAGGCCTTCGTATTCAGAGAGAGATTGGAGAACTTTTCAGTTTACATAATTGCTTATTCCATTGTTTGTTATAAATCTCTCTTTCCATATATATATGTTATATGCATATGTATTATGCAAAATATATACTTGTATAACATTTTATACACATGCACATACATTGGATATATACAATTATATAAATGTATAAGCACTATTTATACTTATATACATTATACATACATACAATTATATATAGGATACCTTATATATAAGATATATATTGAAAATATAATTGGAGATATAATTAGATAATAGGAGATAAATATATATACTATGATATACATCATACTATCATACTATTTAAATATATAATACATTATATAATACATAATATCTATATCTATCCATATCTATATATCTCTCTCTATATATATCCTATTGATTCTATTTCTCCAGAAAACTTGACTAGTGAATACATGTTTGTTGATTAAAAGAAATGAGTGAATGAATGGGTGAAATGGAATTCAACATAGCTAATTAAAAGAAGTATTGGAGCAAGACTGGCTTTCATCAAGGATTAAATCACTATTTTTAAAAAAGCTATTTAAAAAATAGATGCTCCGTTAATGGTGGGTTAGTGGTATCATTTTTATAGACATAACACACCACTTTATTATTTTCACTTCAGTTTGTAGAATTAGCATGTAGATGTATTTTGGGGAGGCATCTAGAAAAATATTTACAGTTTACTTTGTGTGCTATAAATACTTGACATAGTCTAACTCAAGTTAAAATGTTTATGGTCACCTAAGAAGTCCAGATTTCAGGTTTCTCCTTTTCTCTTAGAGAAAATATCTCACCAATACCAATTTTTATTTCAGGCATTCATGAGGATGACTAGAAACAAAAATAAATTATTTAAAACATAGTTACAAAATCCCAACAGATCTCAGGCTTTAAACATGCATTGTCAGGGCTGCTGGGAATGCTCTCCATGCATTTTGTGTTCTTCCACGGAGTCAGTTCTCTTCTCTGTGTGAAACTGACATATACCTAAAAAACTCTGTTTTTTGGAGACCAGAAACCATGCTGGGGTTGGGGTGAGAGTGGGTCTGAACTTCCCGCTGTGGGTTTAAGAGCTAAAGTGAATCACATATTGTCAGTCAGATCATTTGACAAATGGCACATGTAGCAAACGTACCTCCAAGCCCAGTGGTATGGCAATTTAAAACCCTTGCATTTTCGTAGTTGCTAATATTTTGTGCTGTTTTTCCCTGAGCAGTGATCAGTTTGATTATTCATTTCTGTAATAAGGTCCTAACACTGATGTTAAGTTCATACACCTAATCAGTGTATCACCAAGTCATTGACGTTCAGGTTAACTTTCTCTGTTTCTGGCTCATGAACTGTTATTTGCTTTGACATTTTTACTTGATGACAAATGATGCCATGGTTCTCTATTAGGAAATGGAATAGAACAATCAGAAAAGAGAACACGGCCAGTATGGTTTGTGAGTTTGGGGCACATAAAGCCAGGGATTACTGTATGTAAAACTATGAAGTGAAATTTGTTTTCTTTCACAGCCTTTTTTCCTACTTACTTCATCCTTAAGTCTGGCACAACAACTGCTATCTTTCTCAGTCCCACTTAGCTGTGGGAAGTAATGCCCTCAGATCTCTCAGCTGCTGTAAGACTACCCTTAGGCCTCTCTACTTGGCCATTGTCAATACAGTCCTGGCAACTCACTTACCCTTCCTGCAGCTCACATTCAATAATTTATCACCAACTTTGCCTAGAGTCTAAAATCTGTCATTTGTGAAAAATCCAAAGCTCCCAGGTCATGCCTTCTTTCTTACATGGAAATGAGTGTACCCTGGTTTTGACCAATTTTTCCATCCTTTCCCAGATCTCCAAATTTGTTCACTTGAACCATGGAACTCTTATCATCCTCATAATCTCGAAATCTAGAGAGATTATAAAATTTTTTCTCATGGGAGTATTTTTGAGACTGAAAGGAGATGCTATTACCAACATTTGAACGACTGGCAGAATCAAGACTGTCCCAAGCAAACTAGGACATTTATTAGGTCATCCATACTACCTTGAGACAAAATGGGACATTAGCATGGCAAAAATGAGATGTGTTTATACACTGGCAACTAAGGAGAAATGAGGAGGTGGAAAGAGCAGTCAAGCCATCACATGTGAATACCAAATTTGATATCAAATGGTGATCACATAGTAATGATGTGTCAGGACTTCATACAAATGGCCATGGCCAGTGCAAGGAATTTTGGCACTTTAGACAAAAAAGCAGATTTTGTGCCCCTATAAGCCCTACTCTAAATGTCCTGCCAAAAATATTTGCCAGTTTAACCATCCCAGTGCCAGAAATGCCCAATAAGACCCCCCAAAGTCCCAGAGATAACCCCATAGTGCCAAAAATAACCCCTACAGTATTTAACCTTCTGCTCAACCACACTGAGGTGTTCTTCTCTGAAGAAAGAGGTGGAGTGAAGTGGTGGGGAATCCTCCTGTCAACAAGGGCCAACTTTAACACAGAAAAATGTGTAGCTGCTTTTGGATCCCCTCAACAAACTGTGCCCAGGGCAACTCAACTGGCGTTCTTGCCTCATGTTAAAGAAGGACCTGGTTTTATTAAAAATAGGACAAAATTAACATTTATATTAAAATGAGGGAATGGTTGGGAAATATGAGAAAGACAGAACTGTTCTGTTCAGTAGGTACGGTCAGCTTAACTTCTAGTTACTCTACTTCTGTGCCCAATCTGGTTTTACAAATTTCCTTTGACGGTCTTTGGCTAAGTAAAACCTGCTTCTCCCTCAGGGGTACCACACTGCCTGTGGTCTTCTCAAGTCTCTAAAGTCCTCCATCTTTGAAACTCATGCTCTCAGTCTATATTACCTGTTTTTCACTTACAATGCAGTCGTGGTCTGACTTAGGTCACGCTTCCAACATTGCATGAAGATTTTATCACTTGGCTCTCTACTACTCTCTCAAATATGAGTTATATGATTGTTCTGGGTGATTTGACATCTCTTTGACATCTTTTTCCATTACTCAACTTCTCAGTCTCTTGGCTTCATCTTCTCTAAAGATAATTTCTTTTTTAATTCTTCAGCCACCCACCCTCATGTCATATATCTACAATATCAGCAATTCATTCCATCATCTCAATTTCCAATGTGTCATCTCATAACCAATTTCACATTATTTCCAATTCTATCATATGTCCAACAATTCATGAGTTCTTTCCAGACCTACAATATATTGCTTTTGCCATCCTTTTGGTGTCCTTAATCTCCCTTCTATCATCACTTTCACCCTACATAGCTCTGATTCTACAATTCATTATGATGATCACTTCTTTGCAATCCAATGTCTTCTACATTCTTTTCTGGAATATAACAACCCTGGTGAAATCTACTTTCCATCAATTCCATGTTTATACTCAGGTAGCTAAAGATAAATGAAGAAAAAGCCACAATCATGATGACTGGTCTCAGTTTATAGTCATGACCATTATTGCATAGTTTCCTTGGCTCAATCTAAGAATCTTATTACATTTCTCTAGTCTATTGTCCCTCCCATTTCCCAGAATAATTATTCCTACTACTTTTTCTTAAAATACACAAAATTTCTATCTTGCTGCATATACTTGGATGATCTTGGTCCTGTTTGAATAAACACAGGGAATCAAAAAGAACTTACACATCCTTCCAACCTATCTACAGGCATGCCTGTATGCTCTTCCATCTCTCCTTTATGAATTATGCTCTGAACCCTCTACTTGTACACTGGATTCCATCATTTATCACTTAATGAAGGACAGTTCTCCAGCATTTCCTCTATCTCTCTCCTGCATATTTTTCCCTCTTTATTGTAACATTCATCAATATACACTACATATTTTCCCATAAAATATTTTCCCAGACTTCACATTCTACTCCAGGAATCACTCTCATTATTCAACATTTTCTTTCATCAAAGCTTCTTTAGAAAGCTTCCTATCCTCAAAATCATCATTGTTTTCTCATTCTTTTTTAATCTCTAATCTTATTACATTTTCTTTTCTTAACTCTACTAGATATTCTCTTGTCAAGAACAGAAATGACTGTTGGTTATCAAATTAATAATTAATTCTCAGTCTTCTTCGTGATGTGGGAACAGCATAGCTTAAAATCTATAGGGTAGTATGCAGATTATGAGTGGAAAATTATGAAATCTGAGACTTCTAAGGGTAAAGACCTAAAGAGCAAGGACCCTATATTAGCAACTTGGGTCTAGGCCACACCCCTAGATATTCAGACTGTCTTTCTCCTGGTAACTTGAACACACTCAAGAAGGAAGAAACCCCATGCTCATGTATATATTCAAGAATCCATCTCACTTGTGTGAGAGGCAGGCAGCATAGGTTGTACACAATCATGTACATTTTCTTGAGGGAATTTTCCTGGCCTGCAGGGAGTGTTAACTCACTGTTTCTGCTTTGAATAAACTCTCTGTGTGTTCCTGACAAAATAGCACTCCTCACAAATTTCTTCTTGATGGACCCAGTGTCTCATCAGTGTATCTCATGCTCCCCCACCCCACATCAATTACACTTATTCATGAATGTCATGTGACAAACAGGTGATAATCTGAACTTCCTTAAAACGTATTTTAGTTTGACTTCTAAACAACCACATTTATTTTTCTATTGCCTCACTGGTTGATCCTCTCCAGATTCTGTTTTCTTGTCTCTCCCTCATTTAAATATTGTGTTGTCCTAGAATCATCTCTTTCTTCTCTAGATACACTTACATCTTTGGTGGTGGACTCTTATGACTTTAAATATAAACTTTATACTAGAAATTCCAAAATGTTTATTTCTAGATAGAATTTTCTCCTAAACTTTCAGTTCATATAATAGACCAGTTTTCTTGGCATCTTTGCCTGGAGAATTAATAAAGTTTTCATATTAACTACCTTACCAAAGCCAAATTCTCAGTTGGCTTTCCAAATATGCTCTTCCAATAGTTTTCTCACCTTCAATAAATGGCACCTTCATTCTTTCAAGCACTGAGTCCAAGGACATTGAGCTCATCTTTAACTCCTTTTATTAATACCCGACATGCAATTTTTAGAAAATCTTGAATTAGAGCTAACTTCAAAGTGTATCCAAAGTATACTACTACTTTCACCATAACCATTCTAGGTCATCCACCATTGTTTTGCAGAGTTCAGAGGTCCCCTGTAGTCAGCCTTGACCCTGCATTCCTCTCTGCACAGTACCTAGAGAAGATCTTTAAAGAGCTATGTCAAATCATGTCACTCAAGCATACAATTCTTC
Source organism: Solenodon paradoxus (assembly GCA_004363575.1). Lineage (NCBI taxonomy): Eukaryota > Metazoa > Chordata > Mammalia > Eulipotyphla > Solenodontidae > Solenodon > Solenodon paradoxus. The sequence goes on along the minus strand of RJWH01000730.1, from coordinate 533,101 downwards.
ATGTTTCCCCATGTCAGAGGAAAAGTCCAAATCATCTAAATGTCCCCAAAATGTTATATCAGTAATCTCAGTCTTTTTGTGAATAAATTACTTAAAAGGACTTAAAACCACCAGATGCAGATGCTTTTCACTACCCCAATCAAAATACAGCTGGAATGTTGATGGGTTCGAACCATCAATATTTTTAATGACTTCCATCCTGCCTAAATCTCACTCAAATATTGTCTCTAGCTACCTCCTCACCATGCCATCCCCTTGCCTTTTCTTGGTGTATCCTGCTCCAGTTACATTGGTCTTTTTGACATTATCATGTCAAGTGGCTTCTACTTCAAATTTTGCATTGAGTGCTCATTCTGCTTGAAGCACTTCCTCTTTCCCCACTATCTTCATGTCTCATACACTGTCATTTTTTAGGTTTCAACACAAATGCCATTTCTAATGGATACCCTTTGAGACTATTCAACATGTGATGTTAACATTCCCTCTTGTTGCTTCTGCTCCCTTGTTTCTTATCCATCCAATTTTTCTTAATAGTACCATTTATGTGCTTGCTTATTGTTTTTGCTTCACTATAATGTAAATTCTCTTTGGGCAGGGACTTTACTTGTCTGTTTTACATGCAAATGCCTGGAACAGAGCTTGGAAAACAATAGGCATTTTAGTTCCATTAATGTATTAATGCTGTTAACTGCTTAAAGTCTTTAGCCTCTAGGATGTTTTTAGGTTTTAGCAGGGATTGATCTTCAATCAGATGATCTTAGAGACTTAATTTCCATCAAAACCCTTAGTTGGTTTCCAGTTTCCACATTTCTACCTTTAGTTTTTCTCTATAAAAAAGCCGTAGACTTTGACCTAATATGAATTAGATCACGTTATTCTTCTGTTCAAACTCCTCCTAAATTTTGTGTCTCACACAGTAAAAACCTACTTAGACTATCCATTTCCCAGACTTTAGCATGCATATAAACCCCCTGAGACTCTTGTTAAAATAAGATTTACATTTGGAAGTTCTGAGATGAGGCCTAAGTGTCTATATTCATAGCAAGCACTTAGGTGATGCTGATGCTGCTATTTCACAGGACTAAGCTGTATTATTTGGCCCATCCTTAGCAGTCAGCCTTCTACTCTTCTGATCTTATCCGTCCTTTATTTCCAGACATATACTACTCTTTCTTATAATCTTAGAACATCCAAGCATGCTCTCACCTCAGGGCCTTTACACTGTTGACCTTTTCTGGAAATACTACTTATACATCCTTATCTTTCCCTACCCACTCCATTTCTTCTTTCTGCTCTCAGGTCCCTCTTTTCTTCCTTTCCCTCTCCTACCTGTTTCAAGTCTATTTCTATGTTATTTTCTTAGCCAAGCCTTCCCTGACCATCTGATAACAAAGTCAGTCATCTTTTTATCTATTTCCCTTCTTTCTCTCCTACTTTATTTTCTCTGTAACGCTTTTCACTACTGAAATACAACATATTTTATTTATCCTGTTTATTTTTTGCCTCTTTCACTAGAATGTAAACTGCATGATTTTTTTATCTTTCTTTACTTCAGTGATTAAATTACTGGATGAAACAGAAAATTCTCGATGAATAATTGTTGAATGTGTGCATAAAAATCAGTTATATTATTCAAATCACACTTTTTCTACTTATGTAAAATATCTTAGGCAAAGGAAGACAGAAACAAAGTTGTTTTAGCTTAATTAAGCTAGTTTGATGCAGGTAAATGTCTCTCAAGGCTAGCAAATGGAACTCATTTGCTTATCCTAATTTGTACAAGTTCCTTTGGTAAGAGAACGAAGATGTTAAGAGGAATCAAGATCTACCTTCAAGTGGAGAAACTTAATGAGATTAGTAGCACAATTAAGATCAAGCACAACCTGAGACACTAATGGGATCTATTTTAAGTTATAATTAGATTGTGAGAATTGTTTTTCACAGTGAAATAGGCTTTCCTGGAAGGCAGTTACTATATACACGCATCTTGTCAAAGATAGTATAGAAATTTGACCTTTTGTGGATTATTGACCTAAAAGATCTGGAAGCTCTTTTCTATTTGCATAAATTAGAAATCAGAGTTAGAGAATAGGAAACTCTGTGTGTATTGTGCAAAATCAGTAGTTTGAGAAAGAATCCACTACTACATTTTACGTGTTATAGTAATCTTGTGATTTCCCAGTGAACTTTAGTAGATTATTGCTTGTTTTTGGTTGATTTTGTGTTTTAATTGAAGCTGATCAAGACTTTGCAAACTAAACTAAAATACTTTTCATTATTATTACCTATTTTCTGTCTAGTAAATTTTATGTTTAGTGAAATAAATCAGATGGAGGAAGATAAGCACTATAAAAATTCACTCATAGGTGGTACATAAAGAAATGAACTAAATAAAAGAAAAATAAACTTTTAGAATGTAAGATCAAATTAATGGTTACCAAAAGAGAAGGATAAAGGAGGGAATAAATATGAAGGGATAAAATAAGTCAATTATATGATGAAGTATAAAATTGAACTTTTAGTGGTGAACATAATGTAGTATATACAGATGCTGATATATAGTGATGCATAACTGAAACCTATATAATAAAATGCAGTGTTAATTCAATTAAAATAAAAACCACTTAAAAATAACACTAACCCAAATTGCAAGATGATCAAATGGCTATATATTTAAAGAAAAAGAAAGAGCAAATTCTAAAGACTAATTAAATTTCTCAGCACACACTGAAAATTTACCAATAACCTAATTTCAAACACTTATTACATAAACTCTCAGGTTGAAATGTTCTCATTGTGGATATTTATAATACATATTATATATAAATAAATGTCAATTAAAATTTCATGTGGTTAAAAATCATAAGGTTAAAAATGAATAAAACAATTAGAAAATGTTGGAAACTGTATGTACATGCTTGGATAAGGAAAGATTTTCTTAAACAAAACAGAAGATCTTATATACATGCATAACTAAACATATATATATAACTACTTAAAGTTTCTCTGTGGCAACTGATAACCTATGTCTTTATGATTTATATATCTTCCTTGAAATACCAGGATGCAAGAGATATACCTGGTTTGTATAATACATAGAATGTAAGGGATATAGCATGTTATGCAGACATATGTGTGCATGTGTGTGAACACATGTGTGTGTGTGTGTGTGTTTGTTTAAGAAGGTAACAATTAAATAAGGGCCTGTTTACCTGAATCCACTTGACTGACTACCTCAGAAAATTATGAATCTCTTATGGTCTCACTATTGGTACACTTTTGCAAACTTTGACCCCATTCCCAAACATTTGCTGTCATGATCTTGAAAGGTAAAAATAAATCATATTACTGATTATACTAGCATATTTTTGTTGTTTATATGTGATTCAAATTCCAAACCAAGGATAGCAGATCTTACATGATATGTCCCCTGCTACTAAATAACTCCACATTCTCTACACTCTGTGCTCCAGTCATGCTGATTTTACATTTGTTTCTGAAGTATGCTTTTAGACCTTTGCTTATCTTGCCTTGTCTGGATGCCTTGTCACCCTCTCTTCTACATGATCAGTTCCTAATCAGGTAAAGTATAATTAAATCTTGTATCATCAGGGAACTATATCTGATCACTATTCCTCAAATAGATTATCTTTTAAATTCATACAATAGCATCATATTTGGCTTTTTAAAATAGCATTTTTCACAAATGAAATAATGTTTTTTGATCATATATTTTAGTTTTCTGGTCTTTCTCTCTCACCATACTCCATATTGGAATTTACAACTTAAAAATATATGAATTCAGGGATCGTTTAATTGTGATTGAGTTATCTGCAGTATTATTTAGTGTCTGGTAACAACTGGTTCATAGCAAATGTTGGATGAATGAGTGAATGAATAAATGAATGAACACAATTGTTTAAAAATTACTTTGTTGAAAATCTGTGTATACTGGGAGAAAAAATTAAATGTTATTTTATGTTATGTTATATGATATAGAAATGATAAAGAAAATGATATAGAAAAAGGATGTAAAGTGTGAAGAAATTTGGTTTCTAAAATGGAATGTAAATGCAAATGGTGAATTTCAATTTATATTCATCCTTAAAAAACAAAATGATTTTTAGTAGTCAACAATATGAAGGGAAATAAACTCTTTCAAAAATCGTTTACTACTCTTATTTTGAAGCTCAAATTCATTCATATCTAATGAGTATTTAGTAAATCCTAAAATGTCTACTTTTCCTTATCCTCTAGACAACATATAGGTGTATTTACCCACCCATTCTCCTTTGTGTCCCTTAACCCTCTAATTAACTGGAGGAGACCATTTTGAACTTCCATAAGCCAATGGACCTCTTGAGAAAAACAAAGAGAAAAATTTTAAGATCAACAAGGCTTAATATGATAAGACTGAATGAGTCAGAGGTTTTGCTAACATTTCTAGGGCACTCACTTTGTTGAAGGCATCATTCTTGAAGAGAGGTTTATGTTGGCTTTATTAGATTTCTAAAAACATCAATAAAGTGACTGCATAAATTACTAGAAATGACTCTAGGGGATTATAGCAACAGCAATAGCAGATGAAGAAAATCACATGAAAAGGCACAAAATAATGCTAGAACCTGTTCAGAATAATTTTATAATAATTAAAATATTTAACAACATGGAATCATTGAGTTTGTCTTTGGTGTAAGGAAATCAGACTTGGGATCCAAATTATTCTGCTATGGAAGTTTATAGAGGAAAAGTGTATACAATCATTGCTGCCATTATTGACATTCATTGAATGTACTGAATGTTAACCGTTGTGATTTCTACTGCATTAGCCACAATTTCAAGAACATCTATTTGATTATCTTATAGAAGTTGATGGGCCTGATGGAGAAAATATTACTTCTGTATACATGTTTATAAATTACAGCCCAGAATAAAAGCTAGCTTCATGTTTTTCACAAAAAGCACTTTTCTAAGATATTTTTTAAATGAAATAACTTCAAACAGTGGTTATATGCAAAAATAAGATATAAACATTTTCATTTTTAGAAACAGAGATTAACTTTTACTCATAGATCTCTTCACATAATCACAAGTCAAGATAAGGATTTCATCTAAAAACAAATGCAGTATAGAAAATACCCCAAATCATCTGAAAGAATGGGAAAATTGGAATGGAATTTGCACAAACCTTACTCTTCATGTATATACATCTTTGACCCTGTTCTGAACAAGACTTAAGCTAATATTTTCTGGCTTTGGCATCCCATTGGAAGCAGATCTATTAGACACACCACAGAGGGTACTAAATTCCCACCATTGGTACATTGGGTGGCCTCAAAATCTTCTGTAAATCAATAGAAGGTATAATTTAATTGAAATTACGTCAAAGTTAAAGATAAAAAAGGACTAAGCCAATCTTAGCAAATGCATTATGGGAGACAAAGTGATACCCTATTCATGAAGATATATGGTCAGTACCTTCTGAATGCCTGCTTGGGACTCCAGCACGTTATTCTCTGATCCATTGCTTCGGTTGATCATCCGCCACATTTGGGAATACATGCTGTCCCTCTCAAAAGGGTTCATTCCCTTCATGCGGACATGCTCATATACTGCAGAATCGAGGACTGTTCCATAAGGGATGTCTGTTTGTTTGGAAAGGTCTTGAAGAGACCTTGATTATTGGGAGAAAAGAGAGACAGAGAACTGAGTATTTTCAAGCATAGATAAAGGAAGCAAAGAGCAATATATGTGAAGACATGAGGTCAAATTGCTTTCACTATATTCTTGTTTCTTAAAGTTGAGATTTAATATATGAGGAAAACTGTCAGGTGTATGCCACATACACAAATCACAAGGAGATAAAATCATCACTCACACAAAAGTGAAAATTTATAGTCATAAGGCAATGATTTCTTTGTGAAATGTCACAGGGAAAAAGAAATCGAGCAATTCCATCAAAGTAAAGGCAAATTAACTCAAAATACTACATAATAATATAATCATTGAATTTTTAAAAATTCGATATTTTATAAACATTTAACCTGTTATTTTAATTGTAAAGATTTCCCAATATTTTTAAAAATAATGTTCTACATAAATATATTTTGAGATCAAGCGTATACTTTAAAATTGGTGTTTATGATAGATATTACATACATGCCAGGCAACTGACATACATTATCTTCATAGTAATGCCTTAAGTTCAGAATTATTTCATCTGTTTTATAGATGAGGATGCTTACATTGAGAGAATAAGACTTGTTCAGTGTGGCACAGTCGGTAAAGTATAGAGATAGGATTCAAATATAGAACTGTCTAGCTATCTAGCTTAAATTCCATGGTGATTTTCTTTCTACTGCAAGATGCTGACACTCATTTCTATATTTCTATTTGCATTATCTGCTTTAGTTGTGTGTGTGTATGTGTGTGTGCATGCATGTTTGCACATGTACATAAAGAATTTGTCTTCAAAAAGAATACGTTTTGTGCTTCTGGAAAGCAGAATATGTTTTCAGTTTTTTCTTTTACAGAATAATGCTCCAGCATTTTCAAATCTATCTTTGATTTACAGATGGCCTTAAGTTATTAATTTTTACATTGGTAGTTAATTTACTTACCTTTGAGTTTTTGAGACACTCTCCACTTTTCAACATGAAGAACCAATTACCACTCTGTGGAAATAATTAAATTTGTCTAGGCGCCAAACTCTAGTGACTATATGTAAGAATAAATATGTGTCTTTTCATACTTTTTCAGAATTAAGATGCTGCATACTTAAAACTCATTAAGCTCTGGGAATGGGAGAATATGCTTTGAAACACTACACTGTATTTTGAACAAGAATAAATGCCACAACCTTTCACAGCTAGGGTTCATGAATCTCATGTTACGTATACTTTTGACCTTTTGGTCTGTTTTTAGATGTGGTTTGCTAATGTTTTCCTGGAGGTCTTTGCAATCAATACAAGCATTGGGCAAGGGGATTGAGAATACTCTTGCAGGTCACCAGTTTCTATCATGTGCTAAAAGTGTGTTGCAAACAATAAATTAAGGCTTCTGTTTATTAGAAATGTATTTTTGCCAATTTCTACCGATAATCTTCAGCAAAACTTAACCTGAATTTTAGTGAGTTTCATATTGCTGATGTTTATCATTTTCTCTATGGAAACAACTATAATTCCTTTTTGATCTATACTTCTGCTGCATAAAATGATTTAATGCATAAAATGCATTAAAAAGTGCTATTTGAAGAGATGAATGTTCTGAAATATTTTACAGCTATTGAAAGAAACTAAAGTGACATTTGTGAAAGACAAACTAAAGTGACAGTATAAAAGAATAACTAAGGACACAAGGAGTTATAAAGTGAGTGACAGTGTCTAGGGTTCAACTTAATACCAAAGTGACAGGGCATCTACTCCAGAGATAAATATTCATCTTGTTATTAGAATGATAATAAGAATTTTGTATCGAAAAAGTAGTTTACTTTGCTTTTACTGCTTTTCCAGTAGTAGTAGTAAAACTGTTCAAACGATTAACGTTTTAACACATTTTCCATTATTTAGTAGGGATGCTCCAAAGAGAGAACAAAGGGCAAAAATTTGAGACATATCTACATAGATATATAGTAGCAGTCTTCCTTCATTTGTTCCATTTCTGTGATGCAGGGTCAAGACTGAGCAGAAGTATTGAGATCCAAAAGGTCTGTGGTTGGAGAAATCCATCTAAGTTTCATCAAAAACCCACCAGGATCGCATTAGCCACTTGTTACTTGGCAGTTCTGGAAACTGACTTTTTTTTTCTTTTAAAAAGTTTTTACTTGCACTTTAAACACTTTATAAAAATCATACCTGATTATAGTTCTCAGAAAGCTTCAATCTGGTGGCAGTGAGATCACAGTGCAGGGATAAATTATGTTTTCATGATGATAAATATACTGGTTTGCCCATACTAACAGAATGCTGTTAAATAAATTAATGCCCCCTTTTAGGCTTCCAAAAAAGAAAATTGAAACAAATGTTGAGATCTTTAATATAGTTAGATTTCTATAACATAGCATCCTATTAAATATTAGCTTTATAATGACTATAGAACTATCATACATATAGTTTTATTGTTGAAATTGCTTTGTACACAATAATTTTTACATATATCTTAATATATTGCCTATGTGAGTTTCCTGATATCAGAAAATGATTGTTGGTTTTCTTTTCTTTTTTAAAAATTTTATTGCCCTAACAATTTTTTACAAATTAAAAAAAAAAAAAAACAACTCATGTATAGGCTCCCTATATGTGCAGTTTCCCCATTCCTCAGATATATATCAACAATCAAGTCCTCCACCAAATCACCAAATATTCTTCACAATTGTCTAGTGAGCCCCACCACCACTACCCATTGCCCCCACCTCACCATTCCCCATTGTAGTCTCAGTTCTAATGTAAGTGTCCAAAGCTTGGTTTTGTTCTGTCTGTTCTTTTGTTTTTACTATTCACGTTCCACCTATGAGTGAGATCATTTGGTATCTACCATTATTTTTCGACTTGTTTCACTTATCATACTCCCCTTTAGAGTCATCCATGCTGATTCCAATGACAGGATTTCATCTATTCTAAGGACTGTATAGTATTCTAATCTATCTGTATCTATATCTATATCTACATCTATAGATATATGTATATATACACACATACACACACACACACACACATATATATATATTCTTTAAAGTCGATTTTCAACTCACTTCAAGTTTAGAATGAATAATAAAGAATTCTGTAACTTGGAACAAAGGTAGCTACCTATAGCTTCATTTCTGATATCAGGTTTGGCTTATAAATTTGCCTTGAGATATGCTTGCAATAAAAAATTACAGCTTGTCTGATTCAGTGTTGTCTCATTACAGTACACCAGGATAGCATCAATGGTGACAAAGATAAAATGAAGCAAAATGAAGTGCAAATAAGTATATTACTATAAAAAAGAGAAGACTGTTTTAGGAGCTCACACAGAAAAAAAGTAGCTGTGAGTGATCATTTTTTATTTTCATGTTAAATAAGATTTTACAGCAAGATAAGCAGAAATGCTATGACCAACTTTATGAGTTCTTAAAAGAACTCTAGCAGGTTATTCTACAAGTGAGTGTTCATAGCTCTAAGTAGTGAATGATTAAGAGAGTAAGTGTTCTTGTAAATCTAATTGGTCTTACTTTCTCGATCTTACTAGATTATTCTTTTGTTTCTCATACTGATGTCCCTCCTATACTACTAGCAACTCATTGGTTTATGATACAGTATATAAAACTTATAGGCAAATGATGTTTAGTTATTTTCATTAACGTTACATATACTGGGCAAATGAGAAAAATAAACTTCTGTGAAAGCAAATTTTAGAAATTTGAGTGGATCTATGCTGAGTTAAAACTCTTTCATGAGAAGAATAAAAAGCTTCAAAACATCAAGTATTTTTGAATGTATGTTCATCTGAGAGTAGATATATCAGATAACAATGACTTTGATAATGGGTAAATTTGTCAAGTAAACAAGTCAAACAGACCTGTTATTTGTGAGCTGCATGAAGTTAAATACCCCTGTTAACCTTAATTTCCTCATCTATAAAATGGAAATAACAGTCTTCCTTGTTTTATATGAAGATTATAATTACAATGTGTTCTCTCCTTATAATAATGCCTTATTTTAATGTATGTGTTTCTGTGTGTTTGTGTATGTGTGTGTGTGTGTGTGCCTGTGTGTGCATGACAGGATAACCCCTCATAAATATCATTAAAGAGGAGTTTCCTGAGTTGGAGTTGAATTAATACATTATTTTCCTCTCCAAATGCAAGATTATTTGTATCTATGATACTAAAAGATCAGAACTTTTTTTCATGATAAGCTCCTTGGAACATTTATACTATTTGTGTTAATGAAATTATCCTTAATGAATGTATAGCTAAAATATTTACATTTCTAAAAGCATTACTAAAAATCTAATAACTCTTTCGCAACAATCTTTCCTTACATTTTTGCCCATTTTCCTTTAACAAGAGATCATACTCAGATAAGCTTCCAAATAAACTGCTTTCTTCAGTCTCCATTTTATTTCTTTTATCTTTTTTAAAACGTTTAGAGCTGGGTTATGTGGAATGTTCACCAAAAACTAAAAAAACAAAAAAGGAGAATGAGTTGTCTACTCTAGCTCTGGGGAATTTTAAGTCTAGTCCATTTTTTTGTGGAAGAACAAGTCAACTCGCATTATCACATCAGATGGGATTTTTCTTTAGGGGGAGAAAAATGGAACATGGTTAATAGGATGGGCACTGAATACTTTAGGCAAGAGGCTGACAGTAAAAGAGAGACAAGTAGGGATATATTATGTGTTCTCCAACCCAGTTCTTGGTTTTTTATTGTTGTTGTTTTTGTCATCCCTAGAATTCTCCCCTGAATGCTGATTTCAACATCTGCTAAAGGAGAGGTATTATTGTAGCACCAGGATCCCATTAACTGCTGTGGGATAGTCCTTCCTGCTGCCCACAGTCCTTCCTTGGTCCCAGCAACCTAGAGCTGAGCTGTGGGTAGAATACAGACAGTATTTCCAGCATAAAAAGTGTTTCAAAATTTAAAACAAGAGAAAAACTAATGTTCTCACAGAGTGAGAGTGTTATTGAGTCTCAAGGATCAGGGAAAAGTGTAACATGGATTAAGGTAATCTGAAGGCCAAACTGCCACTGAGAGAACAACCACTTAGTTCCCGAAATATGGGTTTTGAAGATATAAAGATTTGACTTTCACCCTTGGGTATATTATTTAAACTTATCCAAACTGAAATTTCTTTCTGAATTAAACAGGGGGAAATAATAATTTGTAAGTAATTTGGAGGTTTGAAGGAGACAATGAATAAAAGACACTTAATATTTAGTTCTCCTATAAATGTTCATTTACTAATATTGAAAATACTGATTTTATTATTGTCTTATTATTTTGTTTTCTATTCTGATTTCTAGATTTGCTCTTTCCTTATTTTTCAACCAGTTACATTCATTCTCAGCTAAGCCCTTTTAATACCTGCGATCATTCTTGACAACTCTCCAAAACTTATCTCATCTTTCATGAAGTTCTAGACATTTAACCTCTTAAATATTGTCTTCTCCTTTTTTTTGGCTTTAGTTTTTATCTTTTCAAGGAAAGGTGCAGGCAGGAATGAAGGCAAGCAAGGGCAGGCAGAAAGCAAGAGAAAGGCGGAAGAAGCATTTATTTATATATTTATATATTTAGTTGCTCATCTTGGTTGTTCCTCCTGCCCCAGGTCATGAACCTGGGTCCTTGGGAAATATGTGGACTATGCTGGCTGTAGGACATGGATTTAACTGCTAAATCACCATGCACGGCCCTCCTAAATCTAGTAAATCGGTCATGAACCTTTGCCTTTCTATTACCAATACCCTCATATGTACCTAGAAAATTATTTATAAGCCTTTTTCCTTTCATACTCTCATCTACCGCTACTTCATTTTTTCTCACCACAGCTAAAATATTCTTTCTAATATGTGAATCTGTTCCTAATCCTATTTCATTTAAATATTTTCCATATTCCCTAGTGCCTTTAGAGAATAGTTCAAACTTACTACTATTCAAGATCCTTCCAATACTTGACCTATCATATTTTTTATTCTCAGAAATAACCTTTTGCCTTATTCATATTCACATTAAAGGGCAAATAGCCTTGCTTTATCACAGCTCCACATCTTAAAAAGTAATTTTGCTGCATATTTCCTCATCTACCTGGATTCCATCCTTTCATGATCAATCTCTTCCTCCTCTTGAGTGTTTTTCTGACGCTTAGACTATGTTCACATTTTAGCACTGTGTTGTGAAATTTTAGTACATTATCTGCATCATTAGAATATATGTAGCTAATTCTCATGATTTTCTAAAAATTCATTTTGAAACTCAAAACCTATCCCTATGTCTGGAAAATGGTCAACAACCAATGAGTCTCATTTGTTTTGGTTACCCCTCTTAAACAGAAAGATGTTTTCATCTTGGAAAGTCAGCATTGTTATTAAACAAGAATTGCATGAAAATGGTATTTTTTATCATATATTACCAGCCATTCTGTATGCGACTAATAATGGTCAGCAGAATTTTATGATTAAAAAATAAAGCAACTTTCTTTTAAAGGTAGCTTAGGAAATTTTCTCTGTTAATTAATCACCTCTAAAAATTTTATCAGATCTCCAGTGAATTGTTTGACAAAACATTTTGCCATGTATGTAAAATTGAGAGACACGGCAAATAAGAAGAAAACCCAAACAAATAACACCGAAAAAAAGCTGAGATTATACCCATGATTCTGGTAGATATGAATCCAGTACAAAGTATAATGTCTATTCCTGCTAATTTATGCAGTACAGAAACAGAGCAGACAAGCAGTTGTTGGTTCTGTTTGAAATATCAGAAGTAAGCTGAAACTGTGGAGGAAAAAGGCTCACTATTTCTTCTAGTTGAAATAAAAAATATGAAATAAGCACCAAAACAAGGGGAAAATTGTCGCCTTTGTAATATTGAATATTACTATGGCAAATTAAATTTTAGAATTATTTTCCTTCAAGGATTGAATATTTCATGAGAAGGAATACATATGTATGTATGCATATACTCTATTTATAGCAAAGCAGAAAGAATACATAAAAAGTGCTTTTCTATCTTACTCTTTGCAGCATAGCTAGTGACCACTATCCTTGGAGAAAGACTTTCGCATCTTCATAGCTCCTTTTCTTCAGTTAAATTTTTCCAAATTCCTCAGTTACTAGTTTGTAAAGAAAGCACGATGAAGAACATATGGTGGGGTAAGCAGGATCTTAAGATTTCTTGAAGTCAGAAGAAAATTGTTTCGCAGATAACTTAGTCCATACGGAAGACCTCAGTGAGAACTATTTTAAATACATGAATATATGTCTCACTGTTTAATAAAAGCAGGCTCAGGAAAGAGTTGAATGTTCTTTAGGCCAATACTGCTAGGCTTCTTATTTAAAAAATTTTAAAGTATCGAAATCACATTAGTGGAATAAACATACCTCTCAAGATTAGATCACATGACCAAAAAGTATAGTATGTGCGACAAGGTCAGTTCAGGAGGAAGTCAGTTGCTATCTCTAAGTGGAGAGAATATGCAAGTGCAGGAGTTACAGTGTCTTACTCCCTGTCATGGTACCAGAATCTTTTCCTTCTCAAGACAACAGAAGGTTTTTGAATGGCAAGTTGAAGTCTCAGGTCAACAAGCTGAAATGATAGCAGGCAGGGAAGAGGGCTAGAAGGCCTTTTCTAGTGGACACAGGAAGTATTTTCCAGGGAGGCCCACTACATGGAGAGGGTGCTTCATAACAGGGTCCATAAGAGGGTTAGCAGATAAGGGCGACTCCATGTGGGATTCTCAAATAAGGCTTAAGTGCTGGGGCCTTTTCTAGTTTTTTTTCTCCCCATTCTTGCCCTATAACCCATCAACTACCTTAAAACCTGTTTCCGTATGGTACAGCAAAGCAAAATAGACACAATATAGCTTCGAGTCTTTGTGTTCTGGAATTCTTTAAAGTACTCATTTGATTTTTAATTTTAAGAACTTCATATATCCATCAGAATCTCAAGTATAATTGATCTAGAACAATAGGACTCTTGAAGAAGATGCTTTTTGCTTCCACTGTTTCTACATGGAGGCTTACAGCCTAGCAGATGATTCTCAAGTCTTTCCTGAGAGAGTTGATAATATTTTTTGCATCCTCTCTCCCACATACTAGTCAAGAGCATTCCTATTTGTCATGTGATATAAATGTGACTGTCACAGGTATTAGTGGAAACAGATGCACATAAAAAGACAGATATCATGGAACACTTAGGGAAAAATTCTCCTGAACTTGAAAAGATTTGTATTTTCATACAAATTCACCTATTTAAATGTATGCGGCAATATTTTTTCAATAGTTACTTAAAATAAAAATTGACTTGAATTTGTAGACATGTTTTTCATTTTAAAGAACTCAAATGAACATGGGAAACTGTCTTTCTCACTGATATTAGACATAATTAAAAATGATTGTGAAATTCAGAATGAAAATATTATACAGGTGCAAGACAACAGTTATCTGAAAATCTGATGATCTTGTTTGAATTATTGACACGTTATAAACTTGGGACTAATTTTATTATATCATGAATCCTGATATTTGACAAGCACTATGTTTTTCCACCTACTCACAAAATTTTCATTTATGACCACATTCTCCATTTAAATAGTCTATTAGTTAAATGATGGACACTTTATCATACATATAATCTCCATAGCAAAGAAACCAGTATTGTGTGAATTAAACTTCTCTGCAATTTTTTTGTATGTACAAGTACATATAGTAGATTATTGAATAGCATGAAAATGTTGCAATATTTATATAATCCATGACACTATGAGAAGATGTGGAATTCTAAATTTGTAAGTCATCATTGATTTTCAATTAATTGTAAAATTTCTTTTAAGATTACATCCTCAAATATTTCAATAAAATTCAATAGTTGGATGAATAGTGAACTTTTTTGTTCCTTTATCATTGAAAATATACCATTGACTAATCCCCATGAACTTCCCTGAGGATCGACACATTTCTAAATGGTGTTAGGAAAGAATCCTTCTGTTATTATATTATGATTGAAGACTTGAAAGTGTTCATGGAGGTAACACATAACTCTGTTGTATAACTTTGAGGAACCCAAACTGACTTTAATTTCTTCCTAAGGCACTTTAATAGCTTAGAAAATTTAACACCATGAAGTCCTTGCTCATATCTAACTTAAAGTTCTTTTATTTCATATAAACCTTTCATTTTGTTCCCAGTGAAAATGAACAACAGCTACTCACCACCTCCAGTACATTTCTTAATGCTATAAAATACTGTTTTCATGTTCATCTTTAATAATTTTCCTTGCTGTGTTGAACACTAAATTATTTTTAACAGTTTTATTTCTTTTGCTTATATTGCTATATATATTATAGAGCATAGAACCAGCACCTCACTGCATATTTCACACCACACCCACCACCAGAGTCCTACCGCCCTTTACCACTACCTTATTCCTGCCTTCATTCTTCCAACCCTTCCCCTCCCCTACCATCTTTTATCCTGTGAATTTTCTTGAGATTTATCTTTTTATTTGTTTTGTTAATTTTTATCCTACATATGAAAACACCATTGTGTATTTTTTTTTCTTTCTGGCTTATTCACTTAGCATAATCTCCTTTAGTAACACCTAATTTGTTGCAAAAGGCATGATTTCATTTTTTGTAACAGTTGCATATAATTCTTCTGAGTGCATATGCCACAGCTTCTTTATCCAGACATCTATCTGTTGATGGGCATTCAGATGATTTTTCATGTCTTAGCTATTTTGAATTGCGATGCTATGAACATAGGGATGCAGATTTTTTTCTGACTAGAGTTATTGTGTTCTCTGTATATAGCTAGGAGTAGGATTGTTGTATCAATGGTAGATCCATCTTTACTTTTTGGAGCAATCTCCATACTGCTTTTCAGAAAGGTTGTAGTATTTGCATTCCAACCAACAGTGTTAGAAGGAGTCATTTCCCTCCATATCTTCTCTAGTACTATTTTTCTAGTCCTTTTGTGGCATCATTCTTACTGGTATGAGGTAGTATTTCACTATGGATTTTATTTGCATTTCTCTGATAGTGAGTGATATAGAGCACTTTATTCATCTGTCTCTAAGGCAAAAATAATTTAGTTCTTATCTATAGGATCTAAGTTTTCATTTATACATTGTTATTAGCTAAACAACCCTTTCTGCTTGCATTGTACTTTTTACATAATTTATGGCCCTTAAAAATAGGTCACAGTAATATTTGAAAGGACTGAACAACTTCTATCTGGCTACCAGAGCTTGGTAATTTTATTTATAAACAATAATGATATATTTAAAATTTATAATTGATAGGTGATTCATTCTAAAACTGACTTCATTCTTTATTTGAGTTATCATATACCTATATACCTATACACACAGACACATGCATACCTACACATACATAACCAGAGTGTGCTTTTTCCATCGCTGAGTGAATGATCTCCTGTTTACACTTATTAAACTTCATCTTACTTCTAATCACCTTGTTCAATTTATGAAGGTCCTTATGAATTCTTACAGTGTGGTTCTTAATCAATGATCACAACTACTCAACATAAACTGCATATTTAATAAGCCTACTCCCTATTCCATACTTCTGAAAATGTTAATTATAATCAGGACCAATGCCGATTGATCACTACCTCACATGTGGCCCACTAACAAGCTGTGATACAGTAATACATAATATTACTACTTGAAACAATGACCCACATGAAATAAGGTGTGGATATAAATGAAGAATCAATTATAATATATAATTTTCCCTATAAAGTCTTTTAATGAGTTCAAAGCATTAATTACATTATCAAATTATTCCTAGTGGAAAGTAATAACTGGAAAGAAAAAGGTACTAGGAAGGAGTATGGCTAATTTAATAGTTTATTTGAGGATGCAATGAACCATTACTGTTGAAATAACGTGGAAGGTCATTATTCCAGTAGAGATTCTAATGAATCTAACTGAAAACAAAAATCCTGGTTCTTCATAACAAGAATCAGGGGATCCAGTTTCTATTGATAACAATTTTAATACAATGTTTCACTTCTTCCAAGTGCTATAGGTCTATATAGATTGCTCCAAAAACATTTTTTTAAGAACTAATCAAAGATTTCAACCTCAATTTGCAATAAGGAGGTATTCATTTTTTGAGAAATTTCAATCAAAAGTAGGTATAAAATGCATATACTGTTCCTCAGACTTAAGTCTTATTAACAGCCATTCTGATTATAAATGCTCACACTGTTTTGCATGAAATAACAATTTGCAACTGAAAAAGCATCTTAGCCTGCTTCAGATCTTGTTTTTCACCTTCCTATGACTTGTGATGATTTGGGGTATATAGCAATTTTTAAGCCTTTTCCTCAGCATAAGGGTTGGAGAAATAGTATAGTAGTAGAGGTGTGAGTAATGCGTTTGTGTATGTGTTTGTGTGTGTAGGGGTGGAGAAAATCATTACAAATAAATTGGATAACTCTAAATGACAGGACCTTGTGGAGGAACTACGAGGATCAAAGAACTAATGGGGTGAAACGGATATTTAGTGGAGGGTAGAGGTCGTCAGCACACTGAGATTGCTGGCATAACAGAGTGAACAGGGAAAGAAGGTTGGACAAGAAAAACAGAATGAAAACCAAGAAGATAAAAGTTATGGTAAAACAAGCATTTCCTTTAAATCTTGTCTTTCAATATAGGATTTCTTTTATTAATAAGGCAGCTATGTGAATATACTCATCAGTTATCTCAGATTTTGTCTAATAGAATATCACATCATGTAGTTGATAGAGAATTTTATAGTAGAAAGAATATTGACATTACTTAATTCAAACTGTGGAAGAAATCTCTATAGAATTAGAAGAATGTATTATATTTTTTAAGATGAAAACACAGCCACAAAGTAACTAAAACACTTGCTATATTATTTTGGGAAAAGACTGAACATTTGAACTCGTCTCTAAACAACCCTACTACCAATTTCATTGTTGCTGATTTCATCACTACAGTTCTGACACTAATTTCACATAAGCATGTCCCATATTTAAGCTATCTGCTCAAGAATGACTAAGCAAAATACTTCTAAGTATAGGTTTTTACCCACACCATATACTTGTGGTAGATAGAACTTATTTATTTGCTAACTTCAGCTAAGGAAGGAAGACAACAAAAACAGAGAGGAAACAGCAATTTATATTCTTGAGTATTTAATATGTTTCAGGACTCACAGAACAAAGGTTGGGGTGAAAGAATTTTATTTGTTTATAATGATTCAGCTTGTTCAGAAAAAGGAGACCATTTTAGTGCTTGTGAGAGCTTAAAAGTTTGGCAAAGTTTTTTTCTTGGTGAATTCAATATAAATAGAATCCTATCAATGTTTTTTCCTGAGTCACAAATAAATTGGAAGATAACTTTTAATTAAATAGTCATTGAAGTTTAGCTTTGAAAGACCAACATACTTCTGGGAGCTTTTATTTTTTAAAAAAAAGAAAGACAAAATTCTGTCTATAACATCTAGATGACTATATATTTATAAGACATCTATGCTGTAGTACTTAAGTGCTTTGACAAGTGAGCCATTTTGACACTGAACAATACAGAGTAAGGAGATGATTGTCTTTCTCTCTATAGTACCTGTTTACTCTGAAGCCAAGCCTATACAATTCTGTACTGAACTGTAGCATAATAACAGTACGAATCAGGCCCCGCTCACTTTAACCACCTTGATTTTGGCTGCTTCTAATAAACTGTGCAATTCCCTGCAGAGTTATGACATAGCCTCTTACCAGAAGACTGAAGAAAGAATGGGGGAGAAACTAAGGAAACCTGTTTTGGGCCCCTTCTCTCCTTCTGGAATAATAGGACCAAGAGATGACTTTTATATTTCTTTATGATTTTGTATGAAGCATATATACAAGTTCTGTTCTGGAGTCCTATAGTGGCCAGATTCTCACAAGTGATTTTTTGGTTCATTTACTTAATGAATTACTTTTAGCCAAGCATATGCTTGATAAGATAGTATAGAAGTCACTGATTTGATACAAAAGCTACATAACTATTGTCAACAAAATACATTTTAATTGAAAATGTAAAACTGGTAGAATAATGCTCAAATACAATGCTATCATGTAGTTCAGGGTCTAATCAAGGTAGACACCAAGTGCTTCAAAAAAAGAAGATACCAGAAAGTCAAACACTTTATGATCTTACTCATGTGTGGTTTATAGAGAAAACAAACACACAAATGAACCAAATCAAACAAAACAGACTTTCAGTTTATAGAATCAAACTAGTGGTTAGCAGAAAGGAAGGGGGTATGGGCAAACTTGGTAAAAAAGGTTAATTTATGTTGAAGGATAGGATTGGACTGTTGGTGGTGAGTTTAATGTCTTATATATAGATGTTGATTTATGATGATGCACACCTTAAATCTATATAATGTTATAATAAAACATTCTTTCAATAAGATAAAGAAGAAAAAGAAAAAGAGACACGAAATATATGAATACTAGGATGGAAGATTACATAAGGAGATGCTATTTAAATTGAGAGGCAAATTTAAAGGTAAGTTAAAAGAGAAAATTTGCTTAACAAACAACTATCCTGGTCCAGCTTTAGAGCTAGTCATTATCATTAGCAGCTTGATCTTAGTGATAGTTAATCAAGCTATGGTGAGACAGAAAAGTGAATCATTGTGCTAAATGTTTATTTGCACTGATTTAGATAAAGCTTGTGGCAATCAGTTATATACATATATATATATATATATATATATATTCCTTTTTATCCATTGAGGGGCTTGGACGATTACATGGCCAGAAGATAATATAAGAGAGACCATGAGTAGAGGGTGGCAGCTGTGTTAGAAACAATAGCAGCAGAAGCAGGAACACTGAGGCTGGGGTAAACCAAGTGAAAGGAAAAATGTACCATGTGGAATTGTAGACAAAATGGTAAAAAGAATAGTTATGAGCACCACCAAAAATGGGGGTGAAAGGAAGAATAGTTCAAGGAATCTAGCTGAAAAAAAGTAGAAAAATGGACGCAAATGTTATGTTGGGTTGGCTCTGGAACTATACTGTTATTTATGTCTTTTATTTCCCATTTATTCTTTACATTTAACCAGTGAAATTGAATGAATTTTCTTTTTATCCTTATGGAAAATGTCTTGAAATGAGTATGAAAATGATAAAGATAATTCATTTAATAAATGGCAGAGATTTGAATGCACATTTATTTGAAAACATGGTCTCTGAGGCCTAGTCCAGGATACTATGAAACTTAGAAATATATGAAACTAACTTAGTTAATTTATAATTCAGGCATTAATTCTCTCCTGTAAACCTTTTAATTTTTTCAGGAAACATGTAACATTCTTAGAGTTTTCATTCATTTATTTACTCATTCCATTCAATTAAGATTTAGTATTTGGCTAAATGCAGATGATATGGTCCACTAGTTAAGACAAAGTTTTTTTTGCCAGATTTCCTGGGATTACTACACTAGATTTTAGTTTCATTACCATCAAAATGGAGATGAAAATAATATGTCCCTCATGTGGCTAGTATGAAGATTTAATGAGAAATTACATTCATAGCAATTTGAAAAGTATATGTCCATAGCAAGAACTCAATAAATATTAGTTGGTCTTACTAATATTCTGTATTAGACACTCTGAGAGGCATTAAGGACACACATATGAATATGACAAATTACTTACCTTTGAAAAATTTATACTGTCAAAGAGAAGACACATCACTAAGGACTAACTGTGCTTGGACCAATGGGAGATGCTAGAATTGAAAGGAGTTCTGGGTCACTGTGAGGAGAAGGAGCAAGATATAAACTCCACAAAGGCATGAAATATCCTACAAGAGTCTGACTCCCAAAGCTGGAGCACAAACAACTGAGGGAATGGGTTAATTGATGACAGAAATAAGGTCAGACCAACTTTTGAAGTGTTTAGTATGTTCTGCTAATGGAGTCATACTTTATTTTGAATTCAGTGAAATAACAATTGGAATCTTTAAACCATTTTTAAAGATGGAAGATACACTTACATCTGAAGAGAATGAATAGGAGGAAGTAATATTTAGGTTAAAAGAAACGAGAAGTAAAGCAGAAGAAAGGGAAAATTATGATCCTATGTTGCTGCAGATCAATAGAAAAAAAATTGAAGAAAAAACATGATTTACAAAGGTGCAGAAGAAATAGAAAAGATATAGTTAACTTTGACATCATTTTGAAAATAATTTATTTAACCACCAGACACTTTAAAGCAGAAATATCAAGATGTAAGTTTCCAACATGGCAGACTAATAAGATCTTGAGTTTACCTCCTCCCTACAGACACATCAAAACTTCATCTATTTAAGAACTACAGTCCTTGAAAAATAACAGAGATTTTAGAGACCAATATCTTTATAAAGAAAAGGGAGAGAGGACCTTGAAAGGGATGGGAAAAGCCAAGATCCCTTTTAGTGTGAATGCTACCTGGGTACGATGACTCTTGGGTCTTGAAGAGACTCCAGTGATAAAGATCCTTTTCCTGGGACTGAAGGGCTTAGTCCCACATCAGTGCCCCAGCATCTCAGAACTCTAAGTGAGAAAAGCATACACATCTTTGTATGGATAACAGAGGAGTTTTTCTTTGGAGAACAATGGGATTAATAGGAGCACAGAACACAGAACAAAGAGCAGTCCATAGCTGCAGTGTGCACAAATCTAAGATTTTCATCTGCTGAAACAAAACCTTCAGTGTGGGAAATAAGAAAGAGGAATATCCTCCCCATGAAAGAGACACTGTTGGGCATCCTCTCCAGACTCTTGTCTGTGTAGTGTTGGCATTGGAAGATGCCATGTTGCAGTTACCAGGGCCAGGAGATAAAATGTCCCACCCTTCTGTCTTCACCATTCTTGTGTTGTGGAAGAGTCCCTGCTCCAGGTTGAAAACAGGTGGCAGGCCTATGATTCCTGAGTCAGGTAATCGAGGGCTTTCTTGCAAACACCAGTTTACAGAGGTTTTCTTCAATGGGTTATGGAACTTATAAATGTTCATGTTGATAACACTAAAGCAAGAAACCCCAAGTCTTCTCAGAATTATTAAAGTTTCCCAGAATTGGTATCCTTTACATACCCTACATGAAGAACCAAGGACAGTACAGGATAGTCCCAGAGGCAAAGAAGCAGCAGCTCCTATTCTTCTAAGCCTGTATCCCTTCCCTTAATCTAAGAAGCTACCTACTACTTCCGGGACTTCCAGCCTTCTCCAAATCAAGAAATGATCTCTTGTCTCTATTCTCTATAAAGGGGAGCTAGTTATCTATAATTTTAGAGTTAGAGTAGGGATGAGTAACTTTTCCTTGACACATGGAGATCCCCTACTCTCTCCCCTGAAAACCCAGGTCCCTTTTCAATGTCATAGAACAGTATGTAAATCATTGTTTTGTCCTTGCTACCTCGGAATTTACCACCATGTAAATTCTCCATATATAGTATTATTAAGTCTGGACTTTTCTCCTACTAATTGTTCCTACTGTTAATTGGTCTAGTCTGTAAAGAACCACAGAGAAATGGAGGAAGTTGTCCTTTGACACCCACAATATACATAAAGATGTGAATTCTGCCCAAATTGATATATATATATATATATACTTACATTTAACACACATTACATTTCAAAAGGCAAAGAAACTAAAATAGCTAAAATAATTCTGAAAAAGAAAATAGCAAATAGAAGGAATTCTACTAAATTGCAAGATACGATAATTAAATCTGTGGGTTATTGGGAGAAGGATAGATATAAAGATCAATGGAACAAGACAGGAAACCCAGAAATAGACTCACACAGTATGGCCAAACTACCTTTCTTTACAAAAATGCACAAGCAATTCAATAAAGCTTTTTTTTTTTCAGCAAATGCTACTAGACCATTTAAATATCTAAGTCAATTACCTAGTCTTGATATTGTGCTATAATTGCATAAGGTGTAACACTGGTGAAGGGTTTAAGGGACATCTCTGTATATTATCTTTACCATTCCTATATACATATAATTAATCCAAAATCAAGTTTAAAAATAACAGAATTTATTGAGACCTGACTGATTATGGATTATGAATGCTTTGTCCTTCAAAATTTTACTGTACTTTCCTATTTTCTCAAAATAGCCTTGTACTACTTTTATAGGAAGAAAATACCTTTAAATGGAATAAAAATAAGTGTAGTTTCTTTTTTGATGGCTCAAGGCTAAAAGCAATTAAAAGTCAGGATGGAGTCCATGAATAGCAGACCTTGAGCAGCAAGTTTTCTGCAAAATTGCATCTGAAAAGTAGTCTAATCAGAGTGATTTCTGGAATTTCTCCATACTAGTAACTCTCTTTTTTTCTGGTTAGCTGAAAGACAGTAAAACACATTTTTATTTTCTAAAATAAACACATGGAGGCATTATTTTTTATTTACTAGAAATGTAAATGTGAGCCTAGAGATATAAAGTTTCTCAAGTCAAATCCTCTTCAGTTAATCTTAATCCTTTGATATTTCAAATTAAATAGCCCTTAAAATAAGGAGATGCATGGATCAGGTTACATCAAATAGAGACATACTACTTGAATGCCATAGCATATGCTATGAAACATCTCTAATAAGCTTCTATGTACTCCTACTTCTCTTCTCTCACCCACTCTCATCTCTATAGATGAAACTTTTAAAAATGATGTCACTATCCATTATCTCCAGGAAAGATCTAAAATTTCTTAATAAGTCTTAGTATGCCCTTCAGGATTTGGTCTCAGCTTCCTTTTCCAATTTAATTTTCTGCCACTCTCATATCACCCATCCCTAACCAAGAAGAAAATTAACATATTTTGATCATCCTCCCTTTGCTAGATACTCTCTTAGTACTTCACACCTGTTTCTTTTTCAATTGTCCTCCACTAAATCATCCCTCAATCTGTTGAAATTAAACCTTCAAAAACAAACCTTTTGATGACACATGAGGCATTTTATGCTTGATAGTTTTTTTTTCTGTACCCCACCCCAAATTATTGAGCTAAATCACTCCTTCCCTTGAGTTCACTTAGCATTTCATATATAAATCTGTCGTGGCCTTTATGTCACAGTATTCTACATTCCTATCTCCTGAGTAGGATTTTGACTCAGGAATAATATATAAATATAAGTATCTTTGTAACAAAAGAATGAACTAAATAAAACAAAAATAAACTTTTAGATTATAAGGCCAAAGTAGTGGTTACTAAGAACGGGAAAGTGTAGTGGGGAAATTAGGTAAAAAGGGTCAATTATATGGTGAAAGATGGAATAAGATTTTTAGTACTGCACATAATATATTATATACTGAACCTGATTTATAATGATGTTCACTTGGACCTATATAATGTTCCAATGCAATGTCACTTCAATAAAAAAACTGAAACAAAACAAATAATAAATATCTTTACAGATGAAATGCCTAGTGTGGTGTTTAATAACTATATCTCTCTCTATGTATCTATATGTATGCATATACGTAATGAGTTGAACTAAATTTTGTCACTAGTTTCCCACTCCCTTTAGGTTCTGTTTCTCTACCCTGATGATCTTGCACTTGTGTTTGTCCTAGGAACAGTTAGAATTGCAACAGGAACTAAAGTCAACTGTCAATCATCACCAACCACAAAATCTGTTTAAACCCACTTTTCCTAATCACTACAGATATTCCAGAAATACAAAAGATGCTAAGAGATTACTATAAACATCTCTCTGCTAACAAATTCACCAATCTTGAAGAAATGGACAGATTTCTAGTATCCTATAGCCTTCCAAAACTGATCCAGAACGACATAGATAGCATGAACAGACCAATCACAAGTGCAGATATTGAAGAAATAATCAAAAGCTTTTCCAAAAGCATGAGCCCAGGACCAGGTGATTTTACTAGGGAATTTTACCAAACATTCAAAGACAACCTACCATCCATCCTCCTTAAATTCTTCCACAAAACTGAAGAGGAGGAAAAACTCCCAAATATATTCTATGAGACTGAAATTACACTGATTCCAAAATCAGGGAAGTAATGCAACCAAAAAAAAATTACAGATATGCTTGATAAATATAGATTAAAACGTCTTTAATAAAATTTATGCAAACCGAATTGAACAATGCATGAAAAAAATTATACCCCATGAATAAGTGGGATTTATTGCTGGGATGCAAGGTTAGTTTGAAATACGCAAATCAATAAATATAATACACCACATCAACAAGAATTATATGATGATATTAATAGATGCAGAGATAGCATTTAATAAGATTCCACATCCATTCCTTGATAAAAACTCTTGCTAAAATGGGAATAGAAGGCACATACTTCAACATAATAAGTTATGTATGAAAAATCCACAGCTGACACCATACTCTATGGTGAAAAACTGAAAGTTTTCCCCCTAAGATCTGGAACAAAACAAGGATGTCCATTCTCCCTATTACTATTCAACATAGTTATAGAAGTCCTTGCCAGTGCAATAAAGCAAGAAGAAAAAAAAAATCAAAGGAATCCAAACTGGAAATGAAGAAATAAAATCACTATTTGATGATATGATATTATACATAGAAAACCCAAGTGACTGAAAAAAAACTGTTAGAAATGGGAATATGGAAAAGTGGCTGATATAAAATCAACAAACAAATAAAATGCACTAGTGTTTTATATGCTCAAAGTGATTTAGAGAAAAGAAAAATCAAGAAAGAAATTCCACTCACAATTGCACAAAAAGAGATATGACACCTAAGAAACTTAACAAAGGTGATGGAAGACCTATACACTGAAAACTACAAGTCATTTTTGAAAGAAATTGAGGGAGACACAAATAGCAGAATACTCCATGATCATGGATTGGAAACTTGACATGGCTAAAATGGCCATTTTACCCAAAGTAAACTATCATTTCAATGCAATTTCTTTCAAAATTTCAGGAATATATTTTAAGAAAATTGAACACACAACACTAAAATCGGTTTGAAATAAAAAAAAAAAAAGATGTCAAGTAGCCAAGTTATCTTCAAGAAAAAAAAAGAAAATGGAAGAATCACACTTTCTATATTCAAACTGTACTACACCGTGATTATCATCAAAACAACATGGTATTGAAACAAAAATAGACAAAGAGACCAGTGGAATAACACTGTGAGCCAAGAAGTAAAATCACATCTATATGGCAGTTAATTTATGACAAAGTAGCCAAGAACATAAAAGAGGAAGGTATGTCTAATTCAACAAATAGTTACAGGAAATCTGGACAATCACCTGTCAAAAATGAAGCTAGATTATTTGTTGGCACCACACAAAAAATTTAACAACTCAAAATGGATCAAAGACTTGGATGTAAGGTATAAAAACAAAATACATAGAAGAAAATGCATGAAAAACACTGGATGACATCAATATCAAACATATCTTTGGGAAAATGACATCACAGCAAAAAAAACTTAACTAAACAACTGAGACTATATCAAACTAAAAAGTTTCTGTACAGTAAAGAAACTTCCAATACAAAAAGGCGACTCACTCAGTATAAGATACTCATACAACATGCATCAGGTAAGAGATTAATCTCCAAAACAGATAAAAAGTTCATATATCTCAATTAAAACAGTAAATGATCCACTCAGATAAAGAGAAGAAATGAACAGATACCTATCCAAAGAAGATCACAGATACACATGAAAAAATGTTCTACGTCACATTGAGAAATGCAAATAAAAATCATAATAAGATACCACCTCACATAACTGAGAATGGCCTATATCAAAAAGACTGGCCATAGCAGTTATTGGGCAGAGGGTCAAGAAAAAGGAAGCCTCCTACAATGTTGGTGGGAATGCATATTAGTGCAACCTGTTTGAAAAACAATATAAATTCTTCAAAAAAATAGATAATTTGATCCAGTAATCCCACTTCTAGGCAAAAACACAGATTACACAAAAACTCTAATGAGAAAAAGTATCTGCACCCCTGTATTCATAGCAGGACACTTCATAATAGCCAAGACATGGGAACAACCTCAGTGTCCATCAACAGATGACTGGATACAAAGTTGTGCTATATATACTCAATGAAATCCTATATAGCTGTTAAAAAAGATGAAATTGTGCCTTTTGAGCAAACTGGATGGAACTGGAGATGATTATGTTAAGCAAATAAAACAAAAAGAAGAGAAGCATAGGATAGTTTCATTCATATGTGGAATATAAAGGAACAAGTGAACAGAAAAACCTCTAAACCTCTGAAAATTCACAGGATACCAAACTGGCTATGGAGGTGAGGGGTGCGGTGAGGATATGGAATAAGAAAAAGAAGGAATTAACATGGTGTTCATAATAAGCACTAAAGTCTGGTGGTGGTTGTAGTATGAAATGCAGACAGACTGAGGTGCTAATTCAGTATCCTGATTTGCATGTACCAGTGTGAAATAATAGAATGAATAATAATAGTTAATAAACCTGCTTCCCCAAGAATGTGCTGTGTGCAGAAAGTGCAAAAAGTACCCATTTGTGCCTACTCCCTGGAAATATCTGCCCCCTAGTTTCCTTGATTTATAAAAGACCATGAGTACCCTTCCACTGCCTCATGACTTTTCAAAGAAATACAGATCTTGCTCTGTTTTACTGAACATGGTCACTTTCCTGCTGACTCTCAGATCCCAGGCAACTGAATCTCTCATATATAAGGGTCAGTAGATATTTAGGAGTATTTATAGTTAGAAATACCTCCACTTTCACAAGTATGATTGTAATGATCTCTTTGAATAGTAACTTGCCAAAGTTAATTATACAGCTTCATATAGCCAAAGAAAGGAATACATCATTTCTAAAGAAATAAAAAGAATATCTGTTTCTACCAATCTCTGTTCACAGACAGTGATGGACTTTTGTTTCTAAGCCCAGGGTAGCTGACACTCACTGTGTGGCACTGAGAAAAAACAATGCTCAATACATATATATGTGTGTATACACACATGCATGTATATATGCACATTTTTCCCTTTTCCAAACATAGAAAATGTGTACACAAAAATTCTTCTATTGGTATATTAGGGAAAAAGAAGTCTCCAGTAATAGAACATTTATAGATCTATTTTTGTATATGCTTGGAAAGAAATTCGTCCCCAGTTAGTTTGATTCAATGGCTGCATTAAGTTAATATTTCATTTAGTTCAATCTCAATTATTATATAGAATGAATGCATTAAATATAAAAACATCGTGGGATGTTGGGATTCCTTTAAGTAGAAATAAGTAAGCCAAACTTACTTAGAACCCCAGAAGATAAAAGCTCAACTTTTGTCACCAAGCACACTTGCTAAAGTTAATGAGTATAATTGTACAATTATGATTTCCTCAACAGATATTTTTAATTCTATATGTGAAATAAAGTAGACCTTTGAAAATTTCATCACAAAAAAGACTGACTATGAATTTTGGTGATGTTATTACCCAGTGTATTCTCTGAAAATACCTTCAAAACTTCATACTTTACCAATGCTGCTTTTAGCCTAGTTGCCATTAGAATAAATATATTCCATTTTCTAGATTTTTGAAAAAATTAACTATGTGCTATATTTCAATAACAATGAAAATATCAAATGTCATTACAGATTTATAGAAATTGCATTTTTCTCTTTGAAAAACTGAAATTTGTATCTCAATACCACCATCCCCAATTGTGTTAAAATTTTCCATATTAAATCATATCAATCAGTAGAACATAGTTATGCTGGGCAGCCCTTATCATTGAAGGGGTTTGAAAACAAACTTGCATGTTTTCCTTTCCAGAGAAAATTCACTGTCAAATTTTGCTAATGGCACGTGCCAACTCTAAGGTTAGATTCCAGTCAATATTCAATTTTTAAAAAGAAGTAAAATTTTATAAAATATATTCAGTATTCTAAGAATAAATCTATTGAATTTCTCCTACCAACTGATGAGTTTCTGTCTATCATCTGTTTTAAAGTAATTGGTTTTCTTCTCTCTCCCACTGACATTCCTCTAATCACTTCATGCCTCTTGGTCTGGAGAAATGACTTTGAATTTTAGAAATGAAGATGTGGTTGGTATATGTGTGCTAGTGATACAGCAAAATTGATCTGGAAAAAGGTGTAGTGATGAGCATTCCTTCATTTATTAATAAGCAGATCTTATGACTAAAATGATTAAGAAGCAAGGAATTGGATGGTATTGTGAAAAAGTTTGTCTTTTATAAGAAAAATTAGAATTTTCCAAGGAAGTTTGACCTTAGTTATAAATGGAACTTTTAATATTTTGAAGAAACATCATAGGTAATTGTGTTTATCAACACAGCTGAAGCATGAAATTACAAGATATCTTAGATTGGATGAGAGAATCAGGCTTCTTTTAACTTGTTTGGCTCTAATACTCCCTGTTCAAAATTAGTCCAGTGATAAGATTAGATGGAAGTGGAGATTTATAACACCCGCTGTTAATTTTTAAGAATGAGAGCTGGCATTAGAAAGAAATCATTCAAAAAAATTAACACTCATTTTGGATTGTGGAACTACACTTGAGAGAAACATCATACGAAATTAGTATCTTTTTCCATTAGGTTTTACTTTTAGAAAAATCTCATGGATGTAAAAATTAGATAGAGGATTTTGCTCCCATTCTATTGCATGAAAATCTAGATACAAACTAACGCTGATAAGGTTAGTCGTGACTACAGAGTTCAGATATGCATGTACACACAACATGAGGTCTGCAAGCTCAGTGAAGCAGCCCATCAAGCAAATTACAGGAACCACACAGCTTAGATAAGGAATACTGTGAGTGAAATCATAGATTGGTGTTAGATTTATGGAGTTAGACTTTGAGCTCTGACACTACTGACTGTGATTTTGAACATTTAACTTCCAAACTTGCTTCTTTATATATGAATGAGAATAGTGATTATGTATTATTAGAGTTATTTTGAAGAATAAGTGAGATAACACATGTAAGATGCTTACCAAATTCATAAAACTTTTCAGTGAATGTTAGCCATGATTTTTGCTGTTATTGTGATTGTTTGATTTTGTCATTTATTTTATTTAAAAGTTTCTTCATTTTAATTTTTTAAATGCTTAAAAATCAGACATGAATTACATAGGTTTTTAGTTAAGTACACTCAAAATGTGACAAATAATTGATAAAAAGTGATTACTAAGAAGTAAATAAATGTGATAAAATATTCCATTTTAATTTTTAAAAACTCTTCTTCTTAATGTGGTTTCTACTGATTGGATTTGCCAGACAATCTTACCCTGAATGGCAGATAGCACTGTGCAGTGTTAGTAGATTCATGTTGGGATTTATGTCTCCAAAACTGACCAACACAAAAATCACTTAACTTTTCATACTTTTTCTTCAAACCATCTGAGTATTTGAAGATTATTATCTTATACATGCTACACTTAGCACAAAATAAGTTTATAGCACTTGCTTTAAAAAGTTCACTGCAGAAGAATCAGGGTATAGAATAAGAATTATTGTGGTATAGTTGGAACACAGGCTCAGGAATAAAACAGATTTAGGTCTAATCTTTAATCACTTATTAGTTTCATGATTTAGGGCAAGTTATATCTTTAAAACTGCTATTGTCAAATGGGTTTTTAATACTATGTGCATAGTCAGAGGATGCTGCAAGTGTTAAATAAGCGAGTGCAAATCAAACAGCACTAAGTCTGGCATCTTGTGAGTGCTAGATAAATACTCATTGTTATTCTTATAAATTTTCTAATTTCAATGATTTCTTGGCTGGGTGACTATAATCTTTTACATTATTGATTAAAATATGGTTCTGATGAGGGTATCTGCTTGATGAGAGAATTTGGCAAAGTCATTTTCGTAAGTGGATGAAATAATTGACTTAGTAGTAATTGAATTTTGGGATTTCAGTTTGCATAGCACAAACAATTGAAGAAAAATATACTACTTTCTTACAAATCTTTAATTCTTAATTTTATTTTTTAGTATTGAATTATGCTAGTTTTGTAGATACTGATAGACTAAATTCACATCTTTTTTTATAGAAAAGAACTCATGTTTTCTTTTAGAATGAGTAATATCCCTATGTACTCCTTGACAAATCTAATTATTGTACTTTTAAATTGTCAGTTTTGTTGAGAAACAAATGTTCTTCAACTCTAGGAAATTCAAACTACCTTATTTTTGGATGAATAAAACATTTTTTGAAACTTCTTAAAACAATATATGCAATGTTACATTCTGTTAAATGAGTAACTGCACCATGGCATTGCGATGCTGATCTTGTAACATACAATAAGAGCAAAACTGACTGTGGGAAATCAAAATTTGGGTTCTAAGTTTTCATAGAATGATATTTTTGAATTGAGGCATTAATTTAGGTACTTTTTAAGAGTCAAGTATTCCATAGCTAAAGACGATTCTTCACTATTACAGCTAGTAAAACTGCAGCTATGATGATCACCTTAGAAATAATGTAATGAGACAAATAAGATAGGTTTTTTACCTAGAAAATCTCTGTCTCTGTCTCTCTCTCTCTTGCTCCCCATTTATCATACTCTTATCATTTAAGGTCTCTCCTACTACTTACACAATGAATAACAAAAAAGACTCAAGGAAAAGGTCGATAATGTCAAATCTGACACATATATATGTGTTATCTATACATGTGTATATATGTATATATAAGTATATGCTTTTTAAGTATGATTTATTTTTCCTTTCATTTCACAATGTTTCCTTTACATTTTACAACTCTGACGTAGTTTTTCTTTGTACAGGATAAAATTTTAAGGACATGTTATCCTTCCAAGAAAATGTGGGAAACAATGTTCAAATTATAGTGATCATTATATTTTATAAAAAATGCTCTACAATTCTGTTTTTTACAGGAATTAGATTTTCCTTTGGTATTCTGCACATGATAAAATTAAGCATTTAGTCAAAAAGAAATGATAATCATTTTTACACAATATTCACTTATTTAAATAACCTTGTCCACTCTCATCATTTCTCATAGTTTGTGGCTACTGGAATCTTTATCTACTTACTGAATAGAGCTTTCAATGCGGGTGATAGTGAGGAAAGCAGCCAGGTTTGCTGTGTAAGATGAGATGACAATCAGAGCAAATAGCCACCAAGCCCCCATCATCATCCGGGTAGCCAGAGTTGTATATGGGACCTCCCCACCTGTGAAAAGCAGAGAGGATAAGAGGACATAAGCAAATATATATTGAGAAGCTGAAGTCATAAATATTTAATAACAAATTAACTTTTTAAGTAGTGAGAAAACTTTCTTTATGACACCAATACACATCTCTGTATTTTGCTTATATTCCTCACTTCATATTCAATTCTTTTTTGTGAAACTATGTGAAACTGTCATAAAGCAGCATGATAAGTGTTTGGTATAACATGTCTGAATTATATTTTCTCAACTTTATTATTCAACCTTAGAATAAGTTACCTTCTTGTCTCCAGCGATATACACTTTATTTCCAAGGGCTTGCTATTCACTAGTTAGGTGATACAAATACTATTATGCCTATATTTGATAAATTTGATATATTTGATACATTTTCAGGTTTCCAGTTCAATACTTTTAAAAGATTATTTTTGGTTAAACAATATAAGCTTATAGATTATTAGTGATCATGGAATCACATATATTGCAATTGGCTTTATTATCATTACGTTTCTTCTATTCTTAATGTCTAAACAGGTTTTTAAAATCTTACAGAATCCTCCTCTCCATTTTTTAATTACTTTATGTCCTTGGGTTCAGTCGCTAGACAGCTTCTGTTGTCTGTTCACATTCCTACCTTAGGCAATCTCAAATCCCCTAACTTTAAATACTACCTATTATATATTTTGATAACTCTCGGATACCTACTTCAAGATCTACTCTCCTTAGAGAAGTATAGATAAGTACCTACATGATTTCTACCTAAATCTAATGGGCAGCTGAAACTTATTACATTTAAAATAAAATACTTTATTTTCTCTCACATATTAACACCTATTATCCACAATGTCTCAGGGAATAGTACCAGTATTCATTTGATTCCTCAAGATAAATAGTCAGCAAATTTCCATTTTCACATTTAGCAGCAAGTCCTAATACCTTTCCCCATAATTATATGCCAGCCAAATCGGGCTTCATGTCATCACTTGCAGTGCTGCCACTTATATGCCTCTGAGCCCCTTAAATGTTTGCATTCTCATCACTTGCAGTGCTGCCACTTATATGCCTCTGAGCCCTTTAAAAGTTTGCATTCTAGGAATTATCAGGCCAAAGACTAGCACCTTCCTACTCTAAAAATGAAAATGAGAAACTGAGATCAAAACTGTCCATGGATTCTCATCAACTCAGGGAAAAAAAAATTCAAAATCTCCACTGTGGTCTACCAGGTCCTGTACCTGATTTCGGGCCAAATCCCTGAACTTTATTTCAGTTTCTTTTCTTTTTTTTTTAAGGCAAGTTGCAGTTAGGAATGAAGGCAAGCAGGCAGGCAGGAAGAGAGGAAGAAGCATTCCACTCATTCCATCTAGTTGTTCATCTTGGTTGCTGCCCTGACCCTATGTCAGGAACCCAATTTGGGTTGTATTTGAATGATGCCAGTAGCAGGCAGCAGATCTATTGGCTAGAAAAGCAGAGCGATCCTTTAATATATTTATTTGTAACCAAGTTGATCTCTGTCCCAACACCTTCATAGTTGCAAATTATTATGCTGGAAATTCTCCTCTCCTTAATGTGAAAATAAATTTTCAGTTAAGATAATACTTTACAAAAATATTTCATTGCCACTATCAAAAATAACAATACACACCCCATATTCCTAATTGTTAAAAGTAATAATTTATCATGTTTTATATAATTTTGCTTATTTCCCTTACCTAATCTCCGTTAAGGGAACAGTTCCAGTCCCATAAATATTTGGATGGGTGAATATTTATTTGAAGAATCCATGTTTTATATTAAATACTCATAGTTCTTATAAAAGAAAATTTTAGGCTAGTAGTAGAAATGAATCAAATAAATCTAACACTTACTTTGTCTAAGTCTATCAATATGTAAATGACAGCAGAATTTAGCGAACTATTTATTATCAAAGATTTTTGTGCCAATCACTAATTTTCACTGGATAATTTCTCTAAATTTCAACATTGAAAATACACCTTTTGTTTGTATATTGCTGGACTATTTTCCTGATGTAATATCCTCACATGGGCTAATCTTTGGAATCTAGAACACATTACTAAAAAGCAGTTATAATGCATTTTAGACACTCTCTTCTTCAAAGCAAAGATAATATTCACTCAACATTTAAAAGATGATGGTTATATAAAAATAATACTTATTTTTAAATACATATGAGAATTATTTGAGGGCGAAACAAGTAATGGGAAAAAATAAAATATGAACACAAAATAGTTAATGATAGTAAGGTGTTAATATGCATAACAAAAGAAGGACATTAAATTTATGACTAAAAACTTTAGAAAGTCTGTTTACATAGTCCAACCTTGATTGGGGCTGTTAGCACCTATATTAAGGACTATTTATTGAGCTTTTTTCATCAATGGAGTAAAGTGTACTTGGGTAATGGAATACTTTAGCAGAATATAAACATAACAGTATTTTATTTTATCTCTGCACTTAGAAGCCAAATGTCAAAAGTAATGGAAATACCGACTTTTAATTCTGGTAATTATGACAATCCTTCCCCTGACAGCAACCAGAAAAATGAATATATAGTGCATTTGACAGTCAAAGAAGTAAAGAATTAGAAGATCAAAATCCTGGAGAAGAGAACCTAGAAATGTAACTTGATCTTTATAACTGCTCCTTTATATGAAGGACATATACAAACTTAAAATTAGGAAGCTAAGAGACTCAGAAGCTAGCCAATGGTTTTGAAAGGCTGAAAAGGTTAGGTATCTATACATCCATAACTTACCAAATGGGAGTGAGATGATAAAGAGAAAAGAAAATCCTTATAAGTTTGAAAATCAGTAACTACAATTCTACTATACAATAATAGTTCAAGTAAAAGCAAAGAGAATTAAAAGGTATTTTAGACTCAATCATAAAAAACTCCATATTGAAGCTCTACAAATTTTGATAGCTGATAGATTATAGCCAAATTTTTGTTTAGGAGATTAAGAACCTGTAATTCATAAGAAAAGAAGTCTGAAAAATCAGTGAGTTACTCATCATTTTTAAGAACTTAAAGAATATCAACAAACTGAACCTAAAGAAAATAGAAGGCAAAAATAAATGTAAGAGCAAAAATTAATAAAATAGGAAGAATACAACAGAGAATTTTAGTCCTTCAAAAAAACCCAAAGAAAGCTATTGAGTGAGATAGATCAAGAAAATAAATAATGTAACCAAGTAAGTAACAAGAATAAAAAAGGGTTCATCATTACAATTATCAGAAGGGTCAATAAAGAGAGGCTTTTATGTGTAATTTTATGCCAACTAATATGAAAATTAAGGTAGTAAGAAAAATTTCCTACAAAATTGTTTCTACATGTTAAAATCCTAATTGCATAACATTTACAGACACTGAATCTACAATTAAAACTTACCTACCAATCAAAGCCTTTCCCTTACTGGAAAAAAAATCTATGAATTATTTCAGCAATAATTATCTAAACTCTTCTTGATATTAGAAAGAGACAGTATTCCACAATTTTATAAAGCAAACACAACAATAAAATTCTGGCAAAATGATCCCAAGAAAGAAAAATTGCATCCCAATCTTTCATATGGTTAAAGATGCAAAAGATTTAAATAAATGAGCAAGCTAAAAATTTGCAATACTTAAATAAATGAATAAGCACATTGGATTTATTATATGAAATCAAGGACTAATTTGACATTCAAAAATCGATCACTGAAAAATTCACCACATTGGCATTATAAAGAAAAAACATACAACCATCTTAACAGATGCAGAATAAGACCAAAGAAAATTCAATATCTAGTATTTAAAAATAACATTTAGTAAACACCCAAAAAACTTGAAATAAAAATAACTTTCTTAGTTTTGTAAAGAACAATTTCAGAAAATCTATAGTAAATATCATAATAAATATTTCTAAAAACTGTCAAAAGACTATAAGTAGTTAAATAGTCTGAATTGCAGGAGTTAAACAGTATAGCTACAACAAGACAAAAAGAAAAGAAAACATATACTTAAGAATTAGAGGGAAATAAAAGTTATGTGTTAGAGATGATATGAATATTTATGTATAAAATCTAAGACAATATAGCATAAATTAATAAAAGAAAAATTTAGTTATTGATTCACTACATGACGGAATCAATATTCAAAATTAATCACATGAAATTAAGAAATATATGCTCGCTATAATATAATGAATGTTAAATTAAATACCTAGAAGTTAGAGATGTGAAAGACGTCTACATGAAAATCTATGAGGCTTTTTTCAGGGAAATAATAATAATTAAATAAATAGATAAATTTATTGCTTGGAAGAGTCAATATGGTAAAGACACGAATCCTCCTCAAATTGCTCTACTGAATCAGTGGACAGCCAATCAAAATCCCAGGTTGTGTGTGTGTGTATGTGTGTGTGTGTGTGTGTGTGTGTGTGTGTGTATGAGTAGTTGAATGTAAAATTTATTAAAAAATTGCAAAAAGATAATAAAAATAGCCAAAACTATCTTCAAGAGGTAAAAAGACTTTTTCTAATTAACTATAAGTAAGTACAGTAATTAAGGCAGTGTGGTATTTACATAAGGGTAGACCAAATAAAAGAAAATTCTTCATGTGTACATAAGCACTTGATTTATATCCAGTTGCCACTATAGTACTGTATAAAAAGGCAGGTTCCTTAAATAAGTAAAGTAGGCTAATTTGGATACATATACATATGGAATAATTTCTTATACACAAAAATCAATATCTGATTTTAGCAAATTTATGCCTTGGCTTCCAGTGACCCACAGAAAACTGGCCCCATTCTGTAGCAAACCACCAGCTGCAATGAAACTAGGCCTTGGCTACTGACAACCCAGAGATCACCAGCCCCACTCTGTTGCAGCTTGCCTGATGCATCTAATTTAGACTTCTGATTCCAGTGTCCTGTGACCTGCCAAAATCAGTCCAGCCCTGCAGCATCTCAGAACAAGTGGCCTCCCATCTTAAGAAACTCTGAACACAGATCCCTGATCAGCCTCAACCAAGAAACTGTGCACATAGGCTACAGGACCCATGGACCCATTGGCCATTGACCCCTGGTACCACCCAGTTGCATCCCGGAACCAGTCTACAATAGGCCTTAGAATCTGTAGATACACTTAGTGCCTCAGCCCAGGCCCAGACCCAAGATCCTAAAATGCACAATTGGGTTATAGGATTGCTGTACTTGTGAGCTGCAACTGGGCTGCTAATGAACCTCCCCATGCTAGAAAGCTGTTAAACTTGTAAGTACTACCTGAAATAGCATCAATGACCCACCACAAAAGGGCATCCAAGGGAGAAGAACTGGTATTACACTCACTTAAATCAAGGAACTGGCACCCGATATATTATAATACAGGTAGTAAGAAATCTAAAGTAAAGGAAAGGAAAAATCATAGTGCTAAACTACAAGGCAGAAAATAAAATGATGCCAAAATCTAAGTCGCCCCCAAAAAACATGAAAGACCCAAAAAGAGGACAATGCTAGGAGTCCACCATTGATATAGAATTGGACAGCCTTACAGACACAGAATAATAGTTATAAAAATGCTGAATGAGATGCAGGAGGTGCACACAACTACCTACAGATAATTGAAGCCTAAGAAAGAAGTGACAGCTAAAAGGGAATATATCATCAAAGGTACTGAGGCCATTAAGAAAAATCATAACAGAAATGCTAGAGATACAGTAAAAGAAACGAAGATAAACATGGAAAGTTCCATAAACAGACTCAATCTAACAGAGGGGTGAATATCAGAAATTGAAGACAGATTAACAGAGGTCACCCTCACAGAACAGGAGAGGGTAGCAAGATTGAAGAAGAATGTAGAAACCCTACAAGAAATATCAGATATTGTTATAAAAACAAACATAAGGATAATAGATATCTTGGGAGGAGAGGAGACAGGGAAAGGAGTAGTAAAGTTGCTTAAAGAAGTAGTAGCAGAGAATTTCCCATATTTGCTCAAGAAGCAGAAAGAACACTGAAATTTCTAAATGTAAATAGACCTTCACTAAGACACAATACAGTAAAACTAGTAAAGAGCAAAAAAGTAACTACTCAAGTTTGCCAGAGAAAATAAAAACATAACATAAAAAGACACACCCATCAGGCTATCATAGGATTTATCAATATATACCTTACAGGTCAAGAGAGGGTGGAATTATGCATTCAAAGTACTAAAAGACAAAGTTACTAGTCAAGAACACTCTACCCTGCAAAACTATCATTCAGATATGATGGAGAAATAAAGGTCTTCAATGACAGACAAAAGTTAATGATTTTTTCTATTACCAAGCCTGCCGTTCAAGAAATCCTGAAAGGAGCCCTATTAAAGGAAAATGAAAGCCAATATTCACCAAGTCATGAGAATGGTGACAAACAGGAAAGCAAAAGCAGGAACAAAGATCAGACCAACAGGAGAGAACAAAACCACTTAAGGGAGAAAAGAAAAACAAATAGTACATACAAATATATAAATATGACATGGCATCAACTCACACATGATTATCATGGAGCAGTACAGTTAAAGACAACCCATGGGACAGGCATAGAACTCAATTCTAAACAGATACATAGCAAGGAAGTAGCCAAAATGACAGAGTAGATACTAAAACATCCAAATGAAAAAGCAAACATAAATAAACAGGAAATGAACCCACAGGCAGAGAAAACTAACAGAAGATAAAGGTCAAATGACAGCAATAAAGCTCTATATTTCAGTCATCACCATAAACATGAATGAACTGAAATAACCAATCAAAAGATACTGGATGAAACAAAAAATAGAACCCATCAATGTGCCTAAAAGATTCATACCAGACCAAAGATTATCATAGGTTGAAAGTGAAGGACTACGGAAAAACAAATCAAAGCAGTAGCAATAAAAGGAAATCAAGAACTGCACTGATATTAGGCAAGACTAACTCCCAAGGATGGACACTATATTATGCACAAGTGGATAATTCATCAGGAAAATTAAGATTCATAAATATATATTCATCCAATACAGGACCATATAAATATATAAAACAAATACAGGCAAAACTAAAGAGAGACATAGACAGTAATGCAGTAAAAGCAGGGGACATCAATACTCCACTTATATCAATAGATAGATTGGGCAGAAAATTAACAAAGAAATAATTGCTCATTATTGCCACCATTATGCAACGTAGCTCTGGATTTCTTATTTAGAGTTATAAGGCCAGAAAATGAAATTAAGGAATCCAAATTGGAAAAGAAGAAATAAAACTCATTATTTGTAAATAATACGATGTTATACCTAGAAATTAGTGAAAAAACTGCTAAAAATAATAAATGAATATAGCTAGGGGCTAGCTATAAAACCAGTACACAAAATCAATATTTTCCTATGTGCAAACAATATAGCAGAAGAAAAAGAAATTAAGAAATAGCACCAAAAAAGATCATTCACAGTAGCGCCAAAGATCAAATACCCAGGAGTAAAATTAGCAAGGACATGGAAGACCTCTATAATGAATGCTACAGGAGTTTACAAAAGAAATAAAATACCCAAGAGATGAAAACATTTTTGATGTTGATGAACTGGAAAAATTAGCAGTGTGAAATGGCAATTCTGCCCAAAGCAATATATAAGTTTAATGCAATTCCCATTGAAATTCCAGGTTCATTTTTCGCACCAATGAGAATGGCCTATATCAAAAAGACTAGCAGGTGTCGGAGGGTGTCTGGAGAAAAAGGAACCTTTCTAAACTGTTGGTGGGAATGCAAATTTGCTTAACCTCTTTGGATACCTGTGTGGAGATTCCTCAAGTAGATAAAGATGGATCTACCATTTGATCCAGCAATCCCACTCCAGAGTACATACCCAGAGAATACAAAATCCATAATAGGAAAGAAAATGAAAAAAAAAAATCTGCACTCCTATGTGTATAGCAGTGCAATTCATACCAGCCTAGATATAGAAGCAACATAAATGGCCACCAACAGATGACAGATAAAGAATCTATGGCATATATAATCAATGAAATTGTATGCAGTTAATAAAAAGGATGAAATTGTGCCCTTTTGCAACAATGTAGATAGAACTGAAAGAGGATCACTTTAAGCAAAATAAGTCAGAAAGAAAAAGAGAAATACAGATGGTTTTACTCATATATGCAATAAAGTGAAATGAAACAAATGAAAACACAAATGCCAACAAAAATATCAGAACACAGGATGGTGATTATGGTTGGAAGGGCAGCATAAGGAAGAGG
Source organism: Solenodon paradoxus (assembly GCA_004363575.1). Lineage (NCBI taxonomy): Eukaryota > Metazoa > Chordata > Mammalia > Eulipotyphla > Solenodontidae > Solenodon > Solenodon paradoxus. The sequence goes on along the minus strand of RJWH01000730.1, from coordinate 492,928 downwards.
GAAAGAAGGAAAGAAGGACTCTGGAATTCTGGTAGTGAGTGTGGTATGAAATATAGATTGATTATCCTATTGTAAAGAAAAGAAATAATAAATATTATTATTAAAAATTACTACCAAGAGACTTGTTGATATAAATATTAAAAGATGAGTAATAAAGCTAGAAAATAATAAGAAAGAATATATTCAAGATATTCAATGTTGGTACAAGTTTGGGTAGCAAAAATTTTGCATTCATGATTTGAAAATAAAATCTATTTATAGATTTAGGATATTAGAGGAGATCAAAGATAAAAAAATCTGATAAATTAGAAAGACAATTCCACTTCGGCATATCATAGTAGACTTTAGGCTAGTAATTCCTGACTCAAGGTTTGGGTATTTTGATACTTATAACCATAGGGAAATCTGAAATCTTCCCTATCACTTGGCAGAAGCATGTGGATTTTGTAATTTCCAAAGTGACTTCTTTGCTGTAAAGAAAATCTTGATACAGATTTGCATTTTAATGTGACTGGTTTACCACATCAAAAATATATCAGCCTTGCTTCTGTATATATTACCTTTCTTATAAAAATCATTAAAGAAATAAAATAATGCTTTGCTCTTAGCAAGATTATAAAACTTGATCATTTCACCTGAGCCAGACAGGAAAAATGTGTTGCTCTAAGTCTTATTATGTGTGAGTACACATGTATCTTTTTGTTTGTTGAAAATATAGAAGGACTAATTAATTATTTTATAATCTACAGTTTGGTTGTTCAGTAAATCAACTTCTCTTAGGCTTAAAAATTCTAAAATGTGTATTATAAATCTGGAACTGTCAAACTCTTTTATGAAATCTGATTAAGAAAAATATAGAAGAAAATTCATTGCTGCCTTTCTTCATAAATATTTCTTTTTGAGAGTTGAAGCCCTATTTGAGCCAGATTACTAGAAAAATGGTTAAAAACTCTTACAGAATATAGAAAATTTTCAATATTAGAGTTGAAACAACACTTTTAGTAATCTGACCAATTAAAATGTCAATAAATATTAAAATATTTTATACTTACAAAATAAAAATTTAGATGAAGATGGATATTGTTATCAAACAGCCATTGCCAGGATACTGTTCAACATTTAAGGAGGGTAGAAAATGTACATATGTCCTAAATACTTAAATATCAGTAATTTTTATATATTAATTCATTACTTGAAGCTTATTCAAAGTCAAGCTGAGAGACTGGTGTGATCAACTTTGTAAGTGAATTAATATTTATTATTTTGGTGGAAGGGTTGGGTTTTTTACCAAAACGAGGAGCATATTGGGTGCATGGTTTGCTGTTGGCCAAAAGTTAGTAGATCCACTCTCTGAACCCATTTGCAAGGCAGGACATGTTTTTATAACATGAAATGTCTGTCATTGGTACATGTAGAGCTTTAGATTGTAGGGAGGAACAGTGTAGAATCTCATAGTGTTATAGTGAGAAAGTTTTTCTACTGAAAATTATCTTTCAGTGCTTTCTTATCATAGCAAGAACAGAGATGCAGTAGGTCCTAGGTTCTTTAACATTTTGAATCTATTTTTAAAGGGAAGGTAGTTGCCAAATTTCCTTTGGCAGGTAATAGAAACTGTTTAATGTATGCATTATTATTTTCTAATTAATTCAAATTGCACTACTTTTATGTTAGTGAACATAACCTTTATTAATAGTAACTTTACCCCTTTTATAATTTCAATTTCTAATATTCCAGTCTTCACTGCCATCCTATATCTTTTTTGCCTCTTACCTCCGTCAGTCTATAGACCCACTAAGGTCTACTGACAGCACCACCTTGTCACTATCCCTCTTCATCCTCTAAGACACATTTCTCTCTTACTCAATTTAAATCTTGTGATTTGTTAAAATAATTCCACTGTATTCATCTTCAATTCCCTTGAAATTATCTTGACAGGATCCTGAACCAAATCGAGCCCAACTCATTCTCTACCATGTGTGTGAACTGTGAAGGTTAATGATACAACTGTGTAGTTCATTTTAAGTTAATGTCCATAACTTCACATGAGTCTTTAATGTAGGTTAGCTGTCATATTAACCTCCCTAGAATTCTCCCTTACTATTCCATGCTTATCAACCTTTCACTGTCTGCTAATATCCCAAACTTCTCCCATCCCCCAGCCATCCTGTCTTTCAGTGGAATGATCATGAACTCTATCTCATTTAGAAAATAAAACAATCAGAAGGAACTTCCAGAGAAAAAACAGGGTGTGAAACAGTTTACAATATGCACTTTAGGGTTAAATAGGAGGGGGAAGTTTACTTACATTTTCAAAATAAAGGGGGGAGGGGTAATTAGAGAGAAGGGTATGAACTGTATGAAGATAGACCTAAGATATCTGTGACCACTGTTATTTAGTTTCACATTTGGAACATGTAAATATTTAACATGTTTAAATTTACATTAAAATAATATTGAATTAAAAAGAGCTAACGGAAAGTATACTGATATAAAGAAACTTGAGAATGTATCAAGTTAGTGATATAATTGCACAGAGGAAAGAATTACTTCATATTATTTTAAAAGACTATGACTCTTTCACCTACTGAAGGCCATAGTCCTTTTGGGTAAACAGCTCTTTTGTCAGGTGTCAGTAACTATTTTCTTTTCTTTAGGTACAGGAGTGATAATAGCTTTCTTTGTAACTAATGGGCACTTCACCAATGCTTATTACTTTCTCTGAACTCTACCTACATCATTGTAAAGAGTCCCTTTAGCATGTTTCTCAATTTTCCATACCAAATGATTTATCTGGTAGCATATGTGATCCCAGAAGATAGAACCACAGAATTGGGATTCTGAGACTGAATTGCTCACAGATCTGTGTAGTGCATAGCAGTGGGAAATGTAGCACTGACAAGTCACAGTGCACAGCTATGTAGTGATTACCACCACAGCTGGCATAGGATGTAGTGCAGATAAACAGTCAGAAATGGCTATGGCACTAATAGTGATTTTAAAGAATGTAGCTCCAGCTAACTGCTCTGAAGTCTCAAAAAAAATATCAAGGGTAATGGAGAAATTGAAGGCAATGAATGTTTAACTCAGAAATAAGGTAAATGTTGAACGTCTTGATGGCATTTCTGACAGAGTCTCTTCAACTCTGCAGTTTCAGGGTAGATATAACTGAGGACAAGAGCACAATTCAATTGCCAATTTACTCTTCTGCCATGTAAGCGAATGGGAGAGTACTGATGAGAAATTTGATCTTTCAAATTCTCACATCCTCTCTGGAAATGGAAGCAATCTGTCACTTCTCAGGAGGAAATCAGTCTACATCTATATAAATGCTTCCATATAACTTTGCCCAGGGAAACACAGTCCTCTCCTGGATTCATCTACATCATACCTCATGATTACTGACCACAAACTAGTTTTTCCATATTTCCATATATACCCTCATATTTCCAATATAATAGCAGTAACAATATTTAGAAATACTTGTATGCATCCTTCCTCTGGGTCTTATTTAATCTAATTTTACCCCCTTCTACACTAATTACTTTGCTTTCAATTATCCTGGAAATCTGATCATAATATGAATAAATTACACTAAATCTATTGAAAATAACTTGTTTTATACGAACTTTATTGGGCTTGAGGACTAAATCTTTTAGAATGCTGATTAGCAGCAAAGTCCTTTTTTATGGAACTAGTGAACCCAACTTGAACTGATAAATGTATTCTTTAACAGATTTCGCAATGACATTAAAATTATAAGTTTATTTTCTGTTTTTAGCAGATATTTAATAAAGGACCCTTCATATGTTTATTGGATGACTGGGTAGCATATATGACTGCTGAAATTTCCACTAATCTATAGATGTTTATCTTATGATATCAATTGTTAATGAAAAAAGTTTTAGCATAAAGCTGCCATACTTCTCCCTTGAATTTTTTGTCATTTTTATGTACAATGAAAAATACAATTGCTTGTATCTTTTTCTGTTTCCTTTTCCAGTATCTGTCAAAGGAGTCTTTGTAAATTGGAATGAGACCAATCAGACTTCATCTTCAGAACGTTAATATTACAAGTAAATTTCAACACCTATGGAGGAATATATCTCAAACCCTCATTGAGTCCCAGAAATTCTTCACTTGTCCATACTTATTAATTACCCCAAAAAAACCAAACCAAACAACAAAACCTGCTCAGTTATTTAAGAGGTGCTCCTAGAAGTATCTACAGTCTTTGTATTTAGATTCTTACCATATTTATTCCATTTATTTTAGAGGTATTATTACAAAAATAAAAAAGAGGAAGAACCAAAGAATCTAATCCTCTAACTCTTTCTTCCTTGGCTTGTCTTTGAAAACACCAGAGTATGTCCTCTTTTATAAGACTCAAGAGTATAAATCTAATATTTTGGTAGAAGATTTAAATCTATATTATACAGAATTATTCTATTTGACACTATAAAAATAAAATTTATATACTTTTAATAATTCAGTTTTAAAAAGGAAAAATACTCAAAATCCTCAAAATCTAAAGTTGTTTGGTAGTGTAACTTACAGATGAAGTACATTTTTTAAATTAATTTTCTGTCAGTGTCCCCCCTTTTTTGTTATCTCTACCATATCTGATTTTATATATTTTGCATTTTTTCTTTTCATTTATTGAATTAGTTCATTGATATTTTACAATTTTGTTTCTATTTTTAATACACCAATGTGTATCAATTGCCTACCCTCTCTCACATACACAAACAAACAAAAACTAGCACAGCGCAGGATATGAACAGAGAATATACATTGTGAATCTTTAAATATACTCAAATACTAATTTAAATATACCCAAATATTAATTCTGGAGGCCTGGAAAGTTATTCTCTTTTCTTTCTGTACTGTTTTTCTTATTGCCTACTGATTGCATCAGAGAACTGGCAATGAAATGAGAACTGGGACTAGTCGTTTGTCAAACAGCACGAAACAAGACTGCAGTTGAGTCAGGTCTGACACCCTCCAGTGATATATTAGCTTTTAATGTCTTAAAATAATTATAGCAGGCCAATATATAAAATCACTATATAAATTATAGTGCCACTATCAACCCCATTTTTCAGGGATTCAATCAATCAGGGGTTCTGAAGAAAATTACACCCATGCTCCCAATCCCAAAAGCAAGAAAGTCCAAAGGGTAAGCAGCAGTTGTCAATAGGAATCAAAAGTGAAGTGGATTTCAAATTGAAGTTTTTAATTACCACTGAATTTCTGAGACTCACTCCTAAATGATGTCTTATGCATAAGTGCATCATTATTTCTACAAGGTCAGAGAATGCCAATGCATATTCAATCATTTTAAATTATGATGAGAGCTGAAAGTAAGTAAAAATGCATTTTAAAGCTCCAAAATGTCACTCAAACCAGGCAACCTGGAAATCAGCACTAAAGATTAGCTTTAAGTCATACATTCAAGTTAAATTGCAACTAATTTATTCTACATACATTAAGATATACAATTAGATAGAGAAGAGACTCATTTAGCACTATGAAGTTTTTCAGAAATAATATCATTCTCCCCATTTTGAAGTTTCTTATTTTTCTGTTTTCCAGAACTCTTATGTTTAAGTTCCTAGGAGGACATCTCAAAGAGCAGAAACTAAGAATAGATTACTCTTCAATTTTTTTGAATAGTAGCTTGGAAAATGTCTGAAGGAATGAGATTTTGGTTTGCTGATATTGCAAGAAAATATTAGAATAAGATATAAACGTTGGATTACTGAAATCTACCAGAATATATAGAGTGCTAATACTGAATATAGATCTATAATTGAAAATCATAATTGTCTTAAGTAGTGATTTCCACAACACCAATAATTGAATAAAAATACGTGTATGAATCACAACTCATGGATTTGTTTGTGCTTATGAATACAAATATTTAAAGTTGAATGCATTTTAGAATTCCACTTCCTCTTCTTTAAAATGCAATTTGTGTAGTTTCTAGAGTCTCTGTAGTCACCAAGTCAGAAATTGGGTTAAACTGATGAGCAAAAGAAAAACTGGGGAGTAGGTCAGATTGCTGGACTTAGCAGCAAATCAAATCATGGATGTCACAAGTAGGAAGTGGAATCAGGAGGAAAGGAGTCAAAACAACACCAAAAATTCTGTCAAATTTAAACCCAAAACAGGATGAAAGTAATAACAAAGTTCAGGAAAGTAACAAAAGCTACTCCTTGTGAAGCATTTACGTATGCTAGGAATTGTTGTGTTTTATAAGCACTGTCTTATTTAATCTTCACAGGAGCTTTATGAAATGATAAAGAAAGCAGATTGAGTTTCATCTTCCAAGGTCAAGAACAGAGAGTAGAGGTAGAGGATTCATGCTCGCAGCCTACCATAGACAAGGGAGACAGGAGTGACACATGCAAGAGAATCTAAGAAGTCTTGTGGATTCCTCTTCTCCAAAAACATTCCTTTCACTAAGTCTTCTGATTATTGCCACTTCATTTTCTCAATGACAAAAACAAATAGAATTATCACGGTTTGTCAAACCAAAAATTTAGGACAGATTCCAGGGGGGGGAAATGGAGTAAGAATTTAAATATCTATAAAACTCAGGAAAAATAACTAATATTTTGTCTTAGAAAAAGACCAAGATATTTCTAGAATGATAATAGAAAGCAGTCAACTTAAAATAAAACTGTTATAATTAACAGGTGATATTAGAAGACATATTGCAATGACACAGCATCTTATGATGACTATATGATGAAGTAGGTAGGAGAAGCCCTTTTCCCTTCACTTTTTCTGGGAAATAGTCTGTGATTCCTTATACCTTAGTTTAATTTTCACAATTGCTTTCATTATTTCTCTATTTTAATGTCCACTTATGAGATTTTTTTATTGAATTGTTAACAAATTATAGGTACTAAGTATTGGAATTATATAGAATTATACAGTGTTATATTTTCTTTTTAAATTACTTCTGTACTTGATATTTCCAACTGAACTTAGATAATAGGCTATATGCTGATGAATAAAACTTTCAATGTGCACAATTTACATACAAATGATTACTTTTTTTCTTGAGAGATATTAATTGACCTTGGTTCTCTGTACAGATTTTATTGCAAACAGAAAAATATGTATTTTTGCCTCTTCCAAGTGTCATGGACCTAGAAATTTCTTCTACAAATGAATAATAACACACGAGAGATTCCTATAGGTGTTTGAGAATTTCAGCAGCTATTCAAAAAACACATACTGGGCAGTTTTTTGTAAAGATATTTTCTAAAGAATTGTTATTAATTATAGTTGTATAACTGAGTTCTTAAACAATTTTATGCAGCTTTTGTTTTTATTTCATTTATTATGCTCTGTGGTATAAACTTATTCTATTCTGCTATCTTATGAAATTATCTGGCGGACAGATTCTTCAAAAATATTTAATGCAGACTAATAATGCAATCCAATATAATCACTGAATTTTAATTTTCTTTATGGTTTAATACAACTTGTCTTAAAATCTTTCATAGTCCTCCTTTGCCTCATAATCTCTGCTGGCTAGAATAATAACTTTTAAGATTATTTGATATTTCTTTGAGATTTTCTAGCACATGAAATTTAAGGAAAGTTGCAACAATCAGATGACCTATTTTTAAATTTTGTAATTTCTTCTTTTTATGAAACTGTTGGAATTCCTGCTCTCCTTCCCCTCCCCACTTCCCTACTCCATTATAATTTTGAACAACACAACCATCTTTTACAGTTAAGTGCATGAATGTTTTTCTGCTGTATTTTACATTATTGGAATAGCCTCAGTTAATTAAGTGGAATAGTTTTATCTTTGTAAATATTAGCTACATATATTTAAATGATTGCACTAACTTTCAGTCTGCTTTTTGTCTGTTTCATAACATTTAAGTTATCAGAAATTCCAAACAATTTTTTCCCAAAGATTCTGTTAAACTTTTAAAAAATGCTATTGGGTTGCTATACTTTATGTCCAAGCAGATTTTTCTGTCTTAATATGTATGTATCTTTTAAATATGAAATAAGTGTCTTTAAAATATGTCTTTTGAGTGAAATACAATAATCTATAAATGAATTTTATGTTATGTTGTTACTATTGTTTTTCTAAATAATTTTTTAATCTTATTGAAATTTATGCAATTTCAGTTACTAAAATGTGTAAATATAGTATTTTTTTAAAGGAAAGGTATAGGCTTTAATGAAGGTGAGCAGACAGGCAGGCAGAGAGAGGAGGAGTAGTAGTTCAATTTATCTAGTTTTTAATCTTGGTTGTTTCCTTGTCCCTCGAGTGTTGAACCTAGGATCTGGGGATATATGTGAACTAAGCCTATTGAACTAAACTGTTAGACCACCAGAACACATGTGCAGCATGGTTTGATGTTTGGTTGAAATTCTTAGATATATATTTATATGTATCATTCATCATTAGAATTTTATCACTACTATAACTTCTTTTAAAAATCATCATGAATATGCAGAAAATTGAACAATCAGAATAATAATTTTTATAAATATATAAACATAATTTATATACACATAAATTAAACATATACATACAAAATATGTATACACATATTTATATTATATAAACATTAAATAATGCTATAGTAGAATATCCAAAGGCAAAAAAATTAGGTTTTAGAATGCATTGCTAATTTAATTTAAAAAACATTATATACAGTAAGAAGTAATTATTATATATCTATGCATTCATATATTTTCTGTATACAGGCACCTTTGCATGTGTGGCACTCCTTAAAATTCATGTACTGAGTTTATCACATATATTTCTCATTCATTCTCTCTTTCCTATTGGTATTTGCAGTACTGTTACAGTGGTAGCACCCATCAAGCAAGTATCACGTCAGTTGACTTTTCAGCAATCATAATATCCGAGTCGTCTTTCATACTATTTCTAATCAGCACAGATTATTTAGCTATTTGAATGAAATACTGCTACTGTTGTAACTTTAAATAAAAACCAATATAGTCAATAGTATTTCATACTTTAAATTTATAAGTGGAATCTAGCACAACTCTTACATTGTGATTAACAGTTAAACTCTGCCAGATGACTTGATAAAATCTAGCTTTAATCAGCATGAATAAAATATTAAATTTGGGAGAAGAAATGACAATGCATAAACAGATGAATAGAAAATACTTCCTAAATTTGAAACGAAATATAACCCTGAAAATTATTTCAAGTTTAAATGCCACATTTTACTAGGTTAAGGAGTTTTCCAGCTAAGGCACCTTCATAAACAACAACATGCCAAATTTTAGATCAAAAGTATCAGATCAAAGCCTTTAAAGATCAGCCTGGAAGGATACTGATAAACTTCATTTGAGTCTTTGAATCTCTCATACCAGCTACAGCAATACGACCAATACTTCGTTTACTTCTTTCCTTTGATTTAGTCAGTTATGAATTTAAAATGGGAAAAACAAACTAGAGGTTGAGTTATAGAATACAGCACTATTGGAAATGATTAAGAAATGAAGGCTTAAAAGTTGGTGACATTTATTCCTTCATAACCAATCTATAAGAAGCACATTTTCTGTGCCCTTCATAGAGATTATCAAAATATCATCTGCACAGAAATGAAGGAAAGGAGGAAAAGTTTTTTACAATACAAAGTATTTTTTTCAATTTATCTTGTTTTATTTTACTAAAGCCAGATGTTCCAATTTAAATTAAATTAATATTTTAAAGGGCAAATAATATCTTTATTCCACTTGACTTTTCTCATTCTCTACCTCATTTGACTTATCTGATTTCAAATATTTTAAATATATTGCTAAAAGAGCTATAAAATAAATTAGACACAGAAAATGCACATCTAATACTGTTTGCTGGTTCATTTTAGAATCATTTAAACTTGAACTGCATTTTAAATATTATACAGGAAAATACTTAAAAGCAAAAATAATTAGACAATCTAGCTCACAGATTTTTTTATCTCAAAATAATATACTTTGGTTGCTTTCTGCCATCTGTGTAGGATGCAATATTTATTTTAAATGTTATCAATTAGTGTTATGAATGATATTAATCTATAATGAAATACCAGGAGGAGGTAGTCTCCTAAAGTAGATATAAAAATAAAAATATAATAATATAGATACTTATATATATGTATATGTAAACATGTGTGTAATATGTTAGTTTATAAATCCACTTTATGAAGGCACTTGGTTTATGAAATTATCTACACCTTAGGTATGTATCTAAGTCATTATAATTTTTCAGTTGATAAGCTATCTAAATTCAATGATAGTCTCATAGTCACAGATATGACATTTAAATTGCATTGCAGTTATGTCTTAGAGTGAAACAAGTAAGCATAGCCAGCTTACAAGTTTGACCTCTGCAATTACTGTTCATTTTCTAAGCTTTCCTGGGTGTAAATGCATGTTAAACTGCCTTTTAGTGCCAGGAATGACGTTTTTCTCAGCCAAATTACTCTCTTTTGGTTCATCAGTTAGATATGTATTCTGTGTAATTTAGTAGCACGAAGTTACTCATTCCAATATAAAAGTGTCCATTCTAAGCAGTGTATGTGACCAGCTTCATTATCTTACATTATTATAAAAAAGTATGTTGCTACTAAAGCAAGTTTTAATGCTTATCTCTTTTAATTAATTACTCAGGTCATCAGATATAACTTCCACCTTGCTTAACCTAATTCAATCAGCATTTGAAGACTGTCAATTGGGTCAATACTAGCTCAGAAGAAAAAACTGAAAAATCAATGAACGACAGGGTGAACATTTTAATTTTCAGTCTTTAACCTAAGCTATTTCCTGGATTTGGAGGACTGAATATTAAAGAATCATTTAAAAATATTTAGTTTTTCAGAAGTGTCACCAATCCATACAGCTACTTTCAACAACTGTAGGGAGACCAGTTCCTGATGTCAACAAATTTGACCTTGTTTATTCTAGGGTTTAGAGATTAACTATAAGCCCAAAAGATGTACTGCCCATCAGTTTTTCAAAAGGTTTTCTGAGTTTACAGAATCCTCTGGTGGTTGAAGCTGTGCCTATTTAATCTCATACTCCAGATGGCCTATTGTAACCAAATAACGGTGGACTTAAAAATCAAGATATTTTTAAATCAAAGAGCTAGCCTTGACTGGAAAAACAGAGTAGAATGCTGCCAATTTATATTTCTGTGAGAGAAGCAAATATACCCATTACTATTATGAATTGTAGAAAAATTTTATGATCATTTTGGATAAAGGGGAAGTATACATAGATTTCAAAGTTAATGAAAAGTCTCTTCCTTAACAAGATAAATATACCATGAGAAGCAAATACCTGGCGTTTTAGGAACAAAGAACTTATTTAATCCTATACTGAAGAGAAGATGTTATTAGTAATATGGTTTGATATAAGAAAAACTTTTCTCTTTATATATACATATATGTATTTATATAGCATATATTTACATATATTTAAATATTATGCATCATGCATTTATAAATGTATTTATGTAGTATATATTTTATAGAATGTATATATTTTGTTAAGTACCTATATATGTATTATGTATTATATACTACATATCTGTGCATTATGTGTGCATAATATACACATATATGATTAAAGGAGAGAGCTAAAATCATTTGCAAAATAGCGTTTATTCTTCTCATAAATAAATCAGTAGATTGAGAAAAACTAAAAATGCTACTACCTTTTTTCTTTTCTCTGATTCTTTTGTACCAAGTGCACTGGGAAGAATACAAAGAGAATAGTCCTCTCAAGGGTTCTCACCACAAATGCAACTGGAAATAATATGTACCTGTTGATTTAGGGTTGTCATGTTGTCTGAAATGAAAACCCTATTTAGTCTATCTGCAGAGCAGAAAAATGGTGTGGCTCGATTGTAAAGTTAGGGGTTTTTAAAGGTACAATGGATATTTATATATACATGTATATTGCAATCAATATATATCTATTTCAAAATGTATTAAAACATCTATGAGATATAATCAAGACTCATACAAATCTGAAGTTATAGAGAAAACAATTATAAAATCCTCAAATATGCTGGATAACTTGAAAACAGCAATTATTTATGTTTGTCTAAATTTTGTTCTGCCACTTTGTTAAAAACACTTGAGGTAGAAGTCAGTCTACAAAGCCCAATGTCATCTGAATTGATGTTCCTCTCTGAACTTAAACTCCTGCTAAGCTTCTTGGGCCCCATGGAGCAGTCTGGGTGTTTGAAGTTCCCTCTATATGGCCACCCTTCCCCCAGAGACCTGTTGGCAGTTCCGCCCTATTTTCCTTGTCTTTGCTATCAAGTTCTTTACTTCAACAGGACTATTGAAAATTGCAAATCTGCCACATAACTTCAAATTCTCCTCATTAAGAGCCACTTTTTTCTATACTCTTTGAGTTATGATATACTTTGTAATTTTTTTATCATCTATTGTTTTTTCACCCATCTCCCTTCACTAGCATGAGCGCTCCAAGAGGGTCTGAATCTTCATCTGTTTTTCTCATCAGGATAGTCCCAGGAGTTTGAATAGTGTCTGCCATATTGTAAACAGTGAATAAATTCTGAATAAATGAATAATTTCTCATTTGAAAACCAGACACTTTATTTCAAGGTAAATAAATCAGCTTTAATCTGAAAAGATATTTTTCTCAATTTATTAAAAGTGTACATTTAGGTACTCAGCTTTATGAAGGAATATGTATTACAGAGGAATTCGGATATATATATATAAATAAAATCAGTCTCTCATATATTACTTAAGATATCTAATAAAAAAACATTTGTTTAATTTGTCATTTGCTTAATGAAACAAATGGTTTCAATATGATTCCAAATACAAATTTGTTTTGTTGTCTTCTCAGATAAAGTGGTCTTCTGCAACAGTAGCAAAGATTCACTTATTTATTTCAATATAAGTATGACAACAAGTGTATACAAAACTTAACACTTTCTTTGTTGAAGATAGCATTAAATAAAGGAGGCTTATTCCCTATGTAAAATTTGTAGTCAGTAATGTAGATAATTAAGAGAAAATGTCAATAGAACTTAACATTGTCACTGAATAATGGTTCCTGCTGTTAGATATATGTCAAGAGAAAGATAAATAAGATGGAGTGATTTATTAAGCAGTGCCACACTCCAGGCAATGCATTTCTAGAGGATTATAGCACTCCTTGGGTGATGATGTAAAGTAGAGGATTGAAGATTAAGTGGCCTTAACTCCTCGAAGAGTACAACAATAGTACAGAAATGAAGTACTTGTAGACGGTTCCTGCTGATAGAGCAAAATTACCTTTACATTTAGAGAGACCATCATGATATTAAAATAGAGTTAAGTTAGAAGAGAATATCATCAATTCTTCGTGACTTTGCAGATACATTAATTATGTGGAGCAGTTATACTATAAAATTTAAGAGCAAAAAATAAAATTAGGATAACCTCAAAAATAAAGACTTCTCCAAAAAATCTTTTCAAACAGCAAATGATTACTAATTTAGGAGTCTGGCAATTTTTCCTCAGAGAAAATATAATGAGCAATCTTTTGAAAAACATCCAAAGGTGCTTATTCCTTTTCAATAATTGTAATAATACAATTAAAATTATTTTAGGTTGCTAATATTGACTAATTATTAATAGACTATCAAAGATGGCTTTAATTTAAAATCATTCTTTTGAATACTAAAATAGTTTATATATATATGGGATATTCTCTACCTCAAATTTAATTAAAAATACAATCAAGTACTTTGATAATTAGGTCTAAGTTACAAGTTTTACTGATTACTAAGAAACTGAATTCATCTTAAAACCTTTGTTATGAAATGTTTTCAAAATTTTACATAAATGTAAACAGTAAAACCATTATCAAACAATTTTCTTATTTAAAGTTATTCTATAAATAAAAAATTTAGCATAATATTTGACATAGGTTTTATTTGCATGTAAGCAGAACTATTTCTTTGGTTTATTAATATATTAAACTATCTTCAAGTATTTTAAAGTTACAAAATACTCAAGTTTTAAATAATGGCATTGTGAGTACTCTAAAATACAAAATGAAATATCATCATCATCACTATTATCATCAGCAGAGCAGGAGCATTATCTTAATCTGGAAAGGGTCCATATGGTTCTAGACTGCCAATAATGGCAGTTCATGAAAATAGTTTGGAAAAATAAACTCCCATATGTTGTTTATATTCAATTTTATGTTACTTTAGTCACAAGATAGAATTTCAAAACAAAATTCAGATGTGCAGTTTTTATAGATTAGTCTTCAAAAGACTAGTCAGTCTTTTTTTTTAATGTCTCAAAGGATTTACTTAGTAGCAACCTGAATCCAAAATTAAAATTTCATTCAGTTTGGGTTCTATAATTTGATGCATTTTTGGCCATTTAATTCTATTGCTATAGTTTCTTACAAATGCATGTGGCAAATTTGAGTTTACTCAAGGAAAAAGATGAATTTTGTAGTTTTTCATGTCTGGTTTTATAAAATTATTAGCATGTGATTTTTATTGTAAGTATTTCCATTATCCACACCAGCTTTCCTGGTACTAACTCCTTATTCCTTATGCTTAATTATCATATGCATCTTTAAAATAATGGTTATTTTTGTTGTTGTTGTTAGGTAATGATGTGTATATAAAGCTTTAAACCACATGGCTGTTTCCATCTCTTGTTATGGAGTGCAAATATATTGAAGAAATAATAATTTCAATTTAGAGTGACTATTTTATGTCTTACACACATTTTTAAGTTTTTTATATGCATGAACTCTTTAATTTTTCAAACACCCAATGAAGTAGGTAATTATTTAGGGAAGCAAGGTTTTTAGAAGTTAAGAAACTTTAAAATCCATAGCCAGCAAGTGGTAGATACAGGACTTAAAAGTGAGCAGTCTCTTAAGCAAACACAAAGATATTAAAATAGTTGCTTGATTAGATATTTATATTACAGACTCATAAACAATAAGACTATAAGAGCATTTTTAAAATAATTTGAATTATTTACAGATCAGATAGAAAAGATCAAATGAGTTAACTGTAGAATTTATTTAAACTGGGTAAAATAGGTCAATATGTCATCTTCTCTTTGTTAGTTATGACTTGGTCTGCTATTAACCTCATTGCAATGTTCCAAATAACAATAGATCCAGAAAGTCCATGATCATTGTCATTTGTGCTTTCTTAAGATAATAATTATGATTCTATGATGAAGCTATCGTTTATCAGTATATCAACTACATGAAGACATATACCGTGTTGTCCTTTTCAACTGTGACTAGATAAATAATTCTTAATATTCAAGCATATGTTTCCTATAGAATGAAGAATTTAATACAGTAAATGCAAAAAGGAATCTTTTTAGTACATGCTAACAGAGTTTAAACAATGAGTATAAACATTAACTTGTAGAAAACAACTAGAGCTGGTAAGCAAACTGTGAGCTGCCCCAAATGAGCTGTTCATTTAGAGTTGAAGAGGCAGAGTTGTAAATATAAAGAGATTCTATAAATTTTAGTCACAGTCACAAATCAAAGAGTAATTTTATGTGTCTACGGTGTGAAGGTATATGTCATACATTGACCTTTAAATTTTGATATAGAAAAAAAAATTTCTATCAAAAATTAAGTTTAAAAATAAGGAACATTATATATATAGGAGATACATAATTTGTTACAATTATATTATTCATTAGAGTTTTTCTGCCTTATAATTGTGAAAATTCAAGTAAGATTGGTGTTATATTTTAGGGCATTAAGTAGAAAGTATGACAATATCTCATTATCTATCAGCTTTGTAAATTGAAGGTGGAAATTGTAAATTAAGTATTATAGTCAGTTTATGAGTCTGTATCTTAGAGCTAGGTTAAATACTGAAAGAATCTAATTTTCAAAATATGTTAATTTTGTTTTTTAAAACTGATCAGTTTCCTGTATTTTTAGAAATATAAATATCATTATTAATCCTCTAATTACATATTCATGTGTGAAGTAATAATATATTGAGGCTAAACAAAAAATGATTTTCCAAATCTATTTTCTAAACAAATGATCTACCACATATAATCCCTTGATGCCAAGTCTTTAACTCAGGAAAATCCTAAATCACATTTGGAAAAAGTTATTCTTTGGTGATGTTATTCTTATTACTTAAGCTGAGGAAAATCATAACATGTTTCTACGAAAACTCTAAAGACTACTAAGATACCAATGCTGTTTAAAGAACCTATGATACCTGCTTTTTCTATATGTTGTGTTTAGATAAAACTTTTTTAGAATTTTGGAGAAGAAAAAAAACTCAGAATATCTTAAAGCCACCTTTCAATTTTTTCAAAATCTCTCTCAGGCACCACTCTTTTGTTACATACTAAAATAATACTTTTATTTAAATTAGGTATTCATAAGTAATATGAAGTGCTTCAGAAAATGATGGTTATGTCAGCTTTTGTTTTATAAGCTTTATAAGCAGAAGTCTGAGTTATACCTCATTCCTTCCTTGATTACTTTTAACTGTCCAAAAATCCAGTTCAGCATGAATAAGGGTTTTCTGCTTTAAATTCTGGAGAGTGGGTATTATTGAAACTCAGGAGCATATTGCATGCACAGAGTTCACAGAATAATGGCTTAGAAGTTCATTCAGCTCTTTAGGAATTCACATCTCAACATCATGACCCACAAATTATTCACTACCCACATTCCCATGATAGAGTTTGAACTATCTCTAAAAGCATAAAAATTCATTTCCTTTTCTCAAGTGGTGGAGAATTCTGGTGATAAAAAGAGAGAAAATGAGCACCTTGTTATGTTTTAACCCAGCATGGGAAAATCCTCAAGTGGAGGTGACAGCACTCAGAGTGTTCAGTGTTCCCTTAGTTAAGGACTGCCAATCATAATTAGCAACAACAAGGGTGTTGTTTGAACCTAAATAAAAATTACAGAGAGCCTTTTTGAGTTAATACTTGTAAGAACAGAACGCAGAAAGAAATTTGTCTCTATAGCCCAGTTAACCTGTCACTGGGAATTACTCACATTTATTCTGTGTTCATTAAGGTCAGTAAACAACAGAGCTAGCCAATATCATTTTTGTTATATTCAAATTGAATGTGAAATATCTGATAACATCACATAGGAATGGTGTTAGCTACTGCATTTCACGACTTGCATCTTTTGGGGTTTTGTGACTAAGGCATTGGTAAATTTCACTTATTTGATATCTGTACTATTAAAATGAATGACTTTTTGAGTTATTATCCCAGGAAAAGATTTTAAAAAGAGTCTCATCAACAATCTTTCCTATTGCTAATTTGATAGAGAAGAATGTCAGATTCTTTTTATCGAAACGAGAAAGTTATCATTCTCTGTAACAGCACACTCCATTGGCAGGGGGAAGAGTTCCTTATTTCCTTCCAAAAATTGTCCTGGGATCTCAAAGCCAGTGGGCTGCCTCTCATGTTAACTCTTGTGCAGCAGCCGTCAAGCTGTCTTCTAGCATTCCTAAAGGCCCTTTTTTTATTCATCATTGGCATCTGTGGAGCTCTTTGATCTAAAAGAAAGCTACCAAAGGAATTTTCTGTCTTTTCTCTTTCCAAAATTTCTGCTGTCTCCTCTCATCAGAAGTGTTTTACTTTGTTTATTTACGTGCTACTGACTATTCCTGCAAGAACTCTGTCTTTCTTATTCATGACCATACTCATAACATTTGTGTTGGGCATGACCCATAATATACCCAAAGCATCTTTATTAAATCGATGACTATAGTTATTCTTTTTTTTCCTTTTATTCTTCCTGCTCCTGGACCACCTGGATCATTGAATATTTTCTGGTAAATAAACATATATGATAGGGTCAATATTTTACATGACTATAAATATTCATACCTCATAGAATTAGACAAAACCATCTGAGTAGGACTCTGTAATTTCTATTTTTAGTAAATAACAAACAAATTACATGTCTAAACAATTAATGGAGTCCATATGTAGCCCAGATGATATACATGTCACTATCCATAAATAAAGCATAAGGTCTTTTTAAAAATCAAACCTCATTTTTTCAAAGTTTGTTGATTGCAGAGAGATGTGTGTAGACATGAAATTTAGGGAGGATATAAAATGACAACAAAACTCATAAAATTGCTCTCTCACTCATGCATTTAACTACCTAATTCACAAGCTCTTATGTTCCAGCCAAACAGATGTACTAAGTTTATTTCTATAATGGACCATACTGCTTTTGCACAGTTGGATTCCCTGAGCTGTTTTTCCAGAATGATTTGAAGTTACAGACTTAAAAAAAATCAGGATTTGTAAACAACTCACATATATTTTAACATTTTCTGCTTTTAGCTGTCCCTGAACACTTCAGAAAATTATCTGATAACACATGAAATGCCTTTTTTTCCTATTCAATCTGGTCTAGTATTTCAATAATGACTGCAGTTCTAAAATAACAGCTGTACTTCTTTTTAAAAGACTACATTTTTTTATTGGAAATTATCACTAATTCTAACTCCATTCCTGTGCATAGACTTTGCCATTGATTGACCCACTTTTTTCATAGGGTTTATGAGCTTTTTCCTCAATTTATTTTTATTCCATGAGTAAAGATGTTTTCAGTATCACTTAATGAATTAACTTTTCCATTGTAGCAATGGAAGAATATCAGTAGTATTTTAAAGACAAAGTAGTTAATCATACACAATTCAGCATTATTAATCATTATAAATTTGGATAAATGTACAATCTACAGGCTATAAAATTCATTTTAAGGATTCAGTTAGGATAGAAAAGTGCTTGACATATTTATAACTTTTTATATATGCTGCATGTTTACAAAACTGGAAAAATAACACTAACCATATGAATAATTTTATTTATTTTTTCTATTGGGTGAAATTTGAAATATTGCAATTTGACGACCTGGAGGAAAAATTTAGAAAGTCAATTCACATGCATGTCACCATCTTCAAAAATAAGACTTCAACAATAGGAAATGTTATTTATAACTTTCCCAACTTATCCATTTTATACATCAACAGAAACATTCAAATAACTTCCTATTTGATTCATTGTTTCAGGAAATTGGAGAATAGAGTGTAATCTGACAAACATGATGTTGCAGTTAACTCCATGTGATTTAGTTAAGTATTCAGCATCCTATTATTCATTTAGATATCAATATGCATTTATTAAGTACCTAATATATACAAGACACTAAGCAATTAGAAAATGGACAATAAAGATGAATATATTGTCTTTTGCTCAAAGGATTTATTTAGAGACAAATAAAAACAGCAAAACAATTACACTAGTTTTTAAGCACTATAATAAAAATATTTTAAGGACCACAGAAGATAGTTTCCAGTCCTAGCAATGATGTCTTGAAAGAAGTGAAATCAACACAAGAATTAGAGGAGGAACAGGAAATCTGCTATTTGAAAGCAGAGCGTGACTCTAGAGATTATCTTGGGTAGTAATAATAGTAATCCATAATTTTGAAAGCAAAGACCAAGGCAAAAAACATTTTTGTCTGTGTCCAAGGGGAAAAAAATCAGTTTGTAGTAACTATAATTAAATGTGAGGCATGGGTGGTAAGAGATGAGAATTGAGCCCTGGACAGGAGCCAGATGGTGGAATACTGTTCATGTTCTAAAGAACCTGGACTTTTACACTGTGGACATTGGGGAGTCAAGGAAATATTTGAAGAATTGGATTTTTCTCCATGATAATGATTTCTTGGGTATATATGCAAATATTTACAGCATATATTCACAGAGAACCAAACTAGATAAAGAAAGTCCTATTTAGATAAATTTCTATAGGTTTGATGAAGAACGAGGCAGATCTCATCTCGGTAACCAAATGGGTCTTATCTCTCTAGGTGAGAAGGAATTTGTACTTAGAGAAATATTTAGAAGGCAAAATTTATATGAGTTGATTACAGCTGGATACAAGGAATATGCAGAAGAAATCAAAATGGTTGTAAAAGATTTCTAAATGCATACTTGTATGGTTGGTGATGCATCAGATAAAATAGAGAATATGATAGACACAAAGGTTTAAGTGCAACTTTTGGCATGTTAGAATTTGAGGAGCCTCTAGCATATCCAAAGAGTTATCTGCAACTGTAGGAGATACAAAACTAAAGTTCAAGGATGGGTGATGTAGACTTGGAAGTCATACGCATATCAGTGGTTATTGAGATCATGCACAGAAAATTATATGGAATGTGAAAATGTGAGATAAAAACAGAGGTCAATTACATCTAGCTATACCACCTTCTATTTCTAATCAATGCTGTCTAACAGCTTCCTAGGTTTCATACCTCCCCACTTACTGACAGCTTTTACACTTGGGTCATTTTATTCCATTCTAGTCCAAGCTGGTCAACAGTTTTGAAGTCCTTCACAAATTGTTAACTTCAGGAATACATTTCTGCACACCTGTTCTCTACTGTTCCATTTCAAAATTTTAGGTACAGATATCCTACTGTATAAATAAAGAGCTCAAAGTCTCTTACCCAATATTTCTACTGCTCTTTAGCACCATTAAGAACTCTATTACTGGTGCACCCCTGTGACTCAGGCAGCTCAGGCCAGGCAGCTCAGGTGTAAACTACATAAAGCCCATGGACTGGGGTTTCAGAGCTTAGACTGGGGGCGGGGTGAAAAAAAATTCTCTACTACTCTTTCCCAAAACTACTCTATTACTTTTCAGTCATACTTGATGCTATATTCTCATTATCAGTCCTTTTAATTTTTAAATTTCTTCATGTACCTCAGAATCTAACATTTTAACCATTATCTTGCCAATAATCTAAAACCATTTACCTTGCAATCTTTTTTATAATGTGCCTAAATATAAACAGTTAATTTGTTTTTATTTGTTATTTATTTAGTAAAAACTCTGTGACACTTATGTAAGTTATTGTATATAAGAACTTTACAATTTTAACCATTTTAATTTTCATAAAAATCCACAAGTTATTTCATGAATAGAATTCATGCCATCATGTAAGTTTATGATCCTCAACCTGGACCATAAACAGTCTTCTGTTTCATTGACTCTTCTCTCTGTTTGGAATGCTTTCTATAGAGAAATCAACCATCATGCTATGAGGAGGCCAATCTATTCCAAGAAGAGAGACCGTGGAGGAAAACTAAAACCACCAGCTCTCAGCAAGCATCAACCATCATACATATGAGTGAAAAGAAAAAACCTTCAATTGAGTTCAGTCTCCAGACTTTGAGTTGTGTAGCTGAAGCCTTGGACATCACTGAGAAAAGATAAACTATACACAGTATATTTTGTTTGTTCCATATCTACTGCATCTGACCCATAGAATCAGTAGGCTTCTGAGGAATTCGTTATGCAGCTAAAACCACTGTAACACTACTAATAACAAAAGTTATTGCTAAATTCAATTTAGTCTTTAATGTCTTAACTGCACTTGCTAACTCAAACTGTTTAACATTGTCAATTAAATCCTCCTTCTTTAAATATTGTTTTTATTAGATGGAATACCATTACATGGTACATGCATTTTTTCTCATCACTCTTATCAGTTGTCATAGAAAGTTCTGCTACCCATTCTAGGATCTCTCTGGTCAAATTTCCTCAATCTGGGATATGTTGTTGAGAACAACTACTCTACAATCTTATTCACTCCCATGGCTTCAGTGATCTCCTGCATACCAATATTACTTATATATATCTTTAGCTCAAATATCTCTTCTGTGTTTTGACAAATATATCAGACCATTAACAAACATTAGGAGCATTCTTTTGGATGCTTCATAAATATCACAAACTCAACGTGAACCAAAATGAATGTATCATCTTCCTCATCACTCCTGCTCTTTCTGTTATCCTTTTGGTCAAGGATATCAACATCCAGTACACATAATTTCCCAACCTAGAACATCATTTATCCAATTAAAAATAAATCTGTGCCTTCTCTTTGAGTCTCAGTAACCAATCCCATACCATTATATAATTAATCAGTTTCCATTGATTGTAAGTCATAGATATTCTTCTCTCCTCACTGTTACCTTATTTTTGTGTAGGTAACATCATCATTTTCTTCATGTTTATGATACTCTTATAATTTGTCTTATTGTCCACATTGCCCTTTTCAGTTTATTCTCTGTACTATCATCAGAATATTTCTGCAGTATAAATTTGAATGACTTTCTTTGTACAATACCTTTAATAGTTGATAATATCCCTGAAGATCAAGTTCAAACTCCTGATGATAATAATGACTATATCTTCAGTCTCTTATTTACCAATTCCATTCTGCATAGTCTATCCTAATTTTTATCCCACTTTTTGACCTGAACTTCCATCCTACCCATCTATGTTTCTTTTCCCCAATTCTCTTCTTCAACAATATCTTTATATAGCTAATTCTCTCTTTGTTGATATAGTACTAATTCAAAAACATTTCTTTGCCACAGTAAGATAAATTGAGCTTCCTTACCACTTTGATCTCATAACAGTCTGGGCTTTTCTCTATCACAGCATTTCTACTACAATTGTAATTGCTTGTGCAGATATTTGTGTTCCACTAGAATTATAGTTCTATGATGATATAGATTCTGTTACTTGCGATCTTATACACAGTTCTGTGCAAAGTTCCATATCAATTTATAGTGTGGATTAAATTATTTACTAGATTAGTGATTCTTAAATGAACTGTGACAACTATAACTGTAGTCAAAACTCAGAGAGGAAAACCTACTTAGGGTTTAGGTGATAGATTTTGAGTGGAGATGAGGACTTAAAAATACCTCATAATTAGTTAAAAGAGAATATAAGTAACTAAATTTAATAGACTAATTGAAAGTTGAATAAAATAGTGAACAAAAAGTAAGAAACTGTTGAGAACTCTAATTACTAAGGAGCAAACAGCCGTTTCTATTGCAGCATGTATTTCTCTTCAATGCATGGCAAGAAAATATACATTCCCTAAGTATTTTATTGTTTAACTTCTGCAATTATTAATGTATTCTAAAACAGTGAGAAACAAAGAATTAACTAAACAGCTTAAAATATAGAGCAAATTGAATATGGAATTACAAAGCAATGACATTGTTCAGAACATGATGAAATTATTTGTTAGATCATTGGTAACGTTTATATACTACAGTGAAATACAAAACATAAAATTCCTTATAAGAATATTAATGTAATTCAAGCATATTCACTGACCGTGAATTATTTTAATATATGAAATAATGTCTCTGGATAAAAACAAGTTCAAACAGTTCTTCTATAGGTAAACAATTAAATAGTATCTGCTCTGGTACTACTAGTTTCATCCCAGTAAGGCTATTTCTGAGAATATCAGGTCTTGGGGAGGAAAGTATGATCTTGAGTGTCTTTTGAACTTTATCTCTGACATTTATTTTTGGCTTTGTTGATGAAATTGAACTTACATCAAAAGATAAAGCACCATTTGTGCTTGGAAACCTGCTATGTCTGAGATTCACTAGGAAAGAGTAGGAAAAGTTGTTCTTTTTTTTCCTGAGAATTCCTATAAAGACCCTTTAAAACACTTATTCATATCATATACTGAACTTTCTTAATTCAATTTAAGGTACTTAAAATATGATATTCATTTTTTATACTAAAATGCATTTTTTTCTCCTTACCTTGCTGTACAAAAGATCCATACACAAACCACATGGAGTTGTAAAGAGTAGTAGAAGTCATTGATCCCATTTGCAATCGTGGGGGATTAAGCCAATTCAAGAGGTAAACCAGTAGACCCACCAGAAGAACTGTGCCAGCAATGCAAGCCCATAGAGAGAGATCAAATGGTGCAAGACAGGCAAACATATCCACTGTCTTTTCAGCCCTTTGAAGTAGTACTCCCACTGAGTAGTCCATGTAACGGGTAGTAAAGTCTACCACGTTCTCACGATCTGGTGTGATGGTTAAAGCAGAAATTCCTATGTCAGCTCTCTGAAAAATTGAAAGAGAAAGACTACATTATCGGTATGAAAAGCATTTTGACCCATGGCACTTCAGCTTGCCTTGAGGAAAAGCAATAGATGCCTCAGGCAACACCTTAAGTCTTTTTATATAAACTGAAAAACACAGCAAAGACTTCCTAGAGAAGAGCTATGTGCGAAATTTGCATTTCTTACTGCAAATCTTGCCCCACCAGAGTAAGACAAATTATTTTGTTCATAGTCTTGGTGTATGTGAAATCAGTGAAGAATATTTCAGACACAGATAACAACTGAAGGAAATGATCTTTTCCCGTTAGATCATTTTATCAAAGCCATCATTAACACAGTAGTAAAGGCAAAAGCTATTCTAAAGAATTCTTTTGATAAAATATTCTCCAGATATTCAATATGTTCTTAAAATGTAAATTATTAGATATATTATGAAAAAATAAGGCATGGCATTTTACCTTTGGTTTAAATTTCTCTCCATGAAAATTTATATTATTGAGCTATAAATATACTAAGAGTTTGTTAGAACTTTCATAGCACCATTATAATTCCATGTAACAGGTTTTTGCCATGCTCTTAATATATAAACCTCAGAAATATTTTAATGAACAATTAAATATTAAGCACACAGATAGTTTTTGGAGCAATAATCCTCTGTGTCCATCTTAGATTCTCAGTGATAACATTCAAACCTATAACACATGGTATTTTATTTATTTAAAGCACATAACAAAATTGCAGTAGAGCTTAGAATATATGACTTTATTAAGTCTATGATTTGAGAACACATATTTGATTATCTAAGTAATGTTAAATAACTATCTGTGGCTATGATGATAACTCCTTCTAGACCAGTACAAATAACAGTAAGTTGTTGTACATTTTTGTCATATTTTTCTTTCCTTATTTTTTATTGTTTAATGAAAGAATACAGAAACTAGTTTTATTGCTTTTTGGAAATCCCACAAAAATCATGAAAACAATGTGCCTAGAGAAATTCTTAACTAATCCAGAAATTCTTAACTAATATTCTCATTAAATTTAAGCATATGTGTGTGCATATGATCATATATGCATACTAATACACATATATATGTAAGACTAAATATTTAAATAATTTTTCTCATTTAATATTTAGTTATAAATTATGTATATGCCCCTCCATTTCATAAATGAAGAAACTAAAACTTAGAGTTTAAGTGACTCATTCAATTTTCACAGTTAATAAATATAGAAGCTGGATATCAAAGTTATTTTTTTCTTATCCCAAAGCTTGTTCTCATAAATACTTTACAACAGATTGAAGGAAATCATTTTCCAAATGACTATTATTATACACAGATAAGGTAACTGGTTTAGGAAAAACAATTACAGTTAAAAAGTCAGAACAATTTTAAACTGTATTACTTACCTTGCAATAAAACAATAATAATATATCAGAATTTTAAAATTACTGAGAGGTATGAAATTAGCAGTATATGAAAATGAACTTACATAGACATAGTTATTATTGATTTCAATCTCATAAATTTATTCTTACAGATAAATATTATAAATTGGATCTCTTAAGGTTGAACATCTAACATGGAACTCTAGTCCTATTTTTTTCTAAGCTTCAGTTGACTATTTGTGAAATAAATATAACTGTATTTAGCATGATTATAGTGAGCTGATTTACATCAATCTTAATGGTGAATAAATAACTCTAAGATTCAATTAGACTTTTAAAGGTACATTTACTTTGTCAGGACATTAAATTACAATGGATCAGTCATTTCCTAGTGTATTCAATAATGACACAAGGTATGCTATGACTCAACTGAAGTCAGAAAATTCCACCTAAGGAAGAACTGAACTTATTGACAACATGTTGATTGAATCTGTGTAAATGTTCAGAAATATATTGCTAATAATTAAATGTTTCATATTTTAAAGTTAAGAATCATAATATTCATATACTGTATTTAACAATTGATATTTGAATCATGAACTAAATTTTGATCATGGAATACAGAAAAATATCTAGAGAAAAATGTAGCTTATCAGGAAACAGAATTTATTATTTTGCATATTTTAAAATATTCACTAAATATAATAATTACTTGTCATATTTCTTTGGTGAACTTTCTAAATTCTGGTCCACATTCAACTTCTGTCTATTCTATTCTCAAGGAGAAAGTCCCTGTCTTCCTGTAAAGGGCATATCTGAAACATAATAGTCTTTTACAGATTGCACCAATACATTTACAACACATAGATAGAAACGCATTTTCTTGCTTCCTGAGATTTGCAAACACAATCCTAAAGAAGATCTTCATTCCCATTTTTCAGAATCAATTATATAGCCAATCACTGTACATTATTTGAGTATGTGATCATCTTCACTTGTGTTATAGAAGTTGTACTGCAGTAGAAAAAAATGTCAAGAATGAATGATTCAGAGTGATTTTTCTAAAACGTATTGAATGTATCGAAACAACCAGTAATGATCAGAAACAAATGATTGTCCCTACCATTCTTCCCTCCATCCTCTCCTTTATAATCTTTTTCTCTCTTTCTCCTCTCTTTAATATGTAGATATGTCAACTCACATCCAGTTTCAACAATGACTTCTCAAATCTTTATCCTGATGAAATTTTTAATTTTGTCACCATCCCCTAACACTCAGATGATGACTTCCACTGATATATAATAGAGAAAAAAGAATGTTAAGCATGAAAATTCACCCTCATTTCCACTTTTCAACCTATATCTCATACTCAATGTATTTTATTTAGCCTCTATTTACAATAGAGGAACTGTCCTCCCTATCAAGGACAATCTATAAACTTTTCAAGCGGTACCCTCTATATTAATTATGTAAACTCTTATTTCTACTTTATTCAACATCATTCTATTATCTTCATATTTCCTAATACAATATTCTGTAAAAAAAAAATTTAAAAAAGCCTTTCCTGTTTTCTGACTTGTTACTGCCTAATTACTGCCCTGCCTTTCTCCCATTTTATAGGATTTTGTATATATTTCCACACCTACTAATCATCTGTGAAGATTCCTGTATTCCTATTGAGTACTCTGTTACTCAATGGACACAAAACTTCTTAGTCTATTTATTAGTAAAACAAATGGAAATAATTTTACACTCATGTATTTAGATATCCTGACAAAATTTGAGAGTAATGATTGCTTTCTCCATTATAAGCATTCTTTTCTTGGATTTCATGAAATGATATAAGCCTCTTTCACAACTCCTTTTTCAGGCTCAGACTGCCAATACCCTGAACTTGGAATTCTCTATCTCATTCAAGATCCTTGCATATGTAATTCCACTTATTATCCCACTTTTATTCATAAACTTCATTGTTCCCATATATAGACAACTCAGAACTACTACATATTTACATATATAGATAAACAGATAAATAGATTGATATAGATATAGACACATGTTTTGGAATCTAGACTAATTTATTCAATCTACATTAATGGCATTTCTATTAGGTGTCTCAAAAACATATTACATTTAACATGGCCAAGACCATACTCATAGCATTCAATTCTAACCAATCCCCTTCCAATATTCCTACCTAAAAACATATTTTTACCTGAGTCTCCAATCTTGATGGTTAGACATTTATATAATTCTTAATACATACCTAGCTTCCTGTTAAATGCTCTATGTATATGAACTTATTTAATATTGCAACAAGTATGGTGATTTCTTTCCAAGATGAAGAGTTTACATTTGAAATATTCTAATTTTGAGAAGGTTTTTAATTTTTTATCCACATAGCTAACAAAATATTGATGAAAAGTACACAGGCAAGCTCAAAATACTGCAACAAGACTCAAAAGTTTGTCCCACTTTGGTAATAGCTAATTGGTAAACCTACTAGATATAATTTTTAAATCACATATTCTTTACTGTGCTATCATTTATTCAGATATCTTCTAATAGTTTTTAAGTACTTTGTAAAGGACATTTTTTTAAAGGAAAGTTGCAGGCAGGAATGAAGGTGAATAAACAGTAAAGTAGGAAGAGAGAGGATAAAGAGTTAATTAATTTATTTTTAGTTCATCGTGGTTGTTCGTCCCAGGCTCTGGAAGTGAATCCTGATGTATGTGGACTATCCCCATATGAGGTTGCAGACTTACCTGCTAAGCCACCAGGGTACACCAAAAGAACATTATTGAAATAAAAATGCATGTGCAATCAGATATTCATTTTCTGGGATATACTAATGATATCAAAAATAAAAGGAGTTTTTATTTTTCAATACCTACAACACTTCGATTAATAATCAACTCAATTAATCAAAGAGTAGATTAGTCAAAGAATAGGAAGTGGTGGGCAAATCAGGTAAAAGGGGTTAATTATATGGTGAAAGATATGGTGGCAAATTTAATGTATTATGTAAAGAGTTGCTTTACAATGATTCACATTGAAACCTTTGGAATATTATAATACAATGTCATTTCAATAAAATTTTAAAAATAACCACTGATAATTTTATCAGATAATAAAATTCACTGCATATCAGCATGAATATTTTTAGTAATTTTAAATACTGCAATCTCCAACTGTAAAGAACTTTACAAAAAAAAACTTTCATGTTTTGCACATATCTAAAGCAACTCATTTACCAGTCAGGAAATGAAATCATTTGTCTAGGATATTACTCATTTGGACCTGGAAACTTAAAATCATTAAAAATACCTAGAGTAAGTTTTGATTTTCTTAAGAGTTCTCCCCTGTCATTTCCATATTAGAGATTTTTTTCCCACGAAGTGAAAGGGAAACAGTTATTGAAGCATTTTGGCACATTTTGAAAAAGCACTATCTCTCTTCCTTTTCAAATTCTTAAACTACTTTTGATACTTCACAAGAATGAGCTATTGTAGATTTTTTAAATTTCTTGAGTTTTCTTAAATATACTGTAATCATTTTTGGTCTTAAAATAATGCTTTAGTGTAAAAATTCAAGTTTCCTTAGAAGAAAGTAGTTGATGGATTGCTAAGGGAGGAAGAAAGGAAGGATGGGACAGAGGTAGAAAGAAGGATGGAAAGAAACAAAGGAGTCTGGGAAAAGAAAGAAGAATGTATTCACATCTCACCCCTTCAATTAATGATATTTGACCTAACTTAGGGCAAGTAACTGTACCCTCATTATAATATTACTCATCTGTACAATAGATTGTTATTAATCATTTGAAAGCCTTTCTTAATCTCAAATACTAAACATTATTATTGAAACCTTATCCTATGCTTGCCAATATAAAAATACATTTTGTTCTAAATGCTTTAAGTCTAAAATTTTAAAGGGTCAACAACACTTCTCAAGTAAATGTAGTATGAAAGCTACTACTATTTATAGAAGACATAAAACTCTAAGTACTTAGGAATAAAAATGAATCATTAAATTAGTCCCAAATTATTAATTTAAAAAAATTCAAGATTTATGTATTTCTTTGAAAGAAACAGATATGTTTTAATGTCACTGTTATAATTAATATTTAAGTTTAAATTATAAATACAATATCCATTACTTTCCATGACTTTTTACATGTAGCCTAGAAACGAATAAATCTCCAGGTAGAACACTGAAATACTGTGTAAGTAACTTGTGTTCTGAAATTAAGATCATACATAATAATCCTAAAAACTATTTTAAAAAACAAAAAAGTATAAAGATATTCAAATGACAATAAGGTAATTACTATTTTAAATCCTTAGTGTTTTCACATATTTACCTTTATACTTAGATAAAAGGTATTTGTGAGCTTTTTGAAAGAATGATATTAATTTAAGCACAATTTAGCTCATTGTAAGGTAACTGACTATTCAATTAAAATAAATACTAATAATATTTTGCTACTGCTGCTGGTAATACTACTACTGTTACTGCTACCACCACCACCACCATTACTACTACTACTTAACACTTACATAATGCTGACTAAGCACTGAATAGTTTTCAATGATTAATTAATCTTCACAACCACCTTGTGAAGTAAACGCTATTATTATCTCTATTTATAGATAAGAAAATTAAGACATAGGCAGATTAACTTGTCCAAAAGTCACACAGGTAAGATCTAGGATTCCAATCCAGCCAATTTGGTCTTCAGAGTCAATATGATGTGACTATAATTAATTTTTTTGCAAAAAATAATAAGCCCATTATCTGAGTGTTGTTCTAGATTTCATAATTTTTTCCTGATTTGAAATGATTCAGCATATGCCTAATTCTCCCTCTCTCTCTCTCTCTCTCTCTCTCTCTCTCTCTCTCTCTCTCTCTCTCTCTCTCTCCTACACACACACACACACTCACACACTCGCTTCTATTTTTTCGATGGGTGTAATTCTGTACAATTTTAATCATTTTGTAACATGTTAATATTAATACTGTATTGCTTTCTCTTTGCTGGACTTCAGAATTTTTTAAGCTAAACCAACTTTGATATATCTTCAAATTATTTTAATTTCCTTGGGATTCTGAATGGACTCAAAGATAATCTACTTCATTCAGAAATAATATTTTAAACAAACCTTGGATCTGAGAACATTACACCGTTCTGTTTGTTGTAGTGTATTCAAGTCTCATTTTTCTCTCTTTAAAAGCAGTTGTATATGAAAGTCTATGTTTGTCTATACTTCTAACTGGCCACACTATGGAAATTTCTTAATAAAGGAAATAATTCTTCAATTACTTTTATTTTTATTATTTAAATTATTCAATTATATTTTCTGAAAATAATACTAGTCCCAACTCTTCCTACCAGAAGTTATTCTTTTTGCTATTTACATTTCTTTTGTTATAGTTGCTATATGTTATAGGATAACATCATATAATCACGTGAGGGCTGACATCCTTTACCTTGTTGCTAATTTTGAGGCTTTTTTAAAAATAACTTTACCATTAATTAAAGGCTGATTATTTGATATAGGATTTTATTATTTATTTCACATTAAATTAAAAATTGAGCTTATAACTGAAATTTCAAAGGTTTTTAATCTTAATTTTGAAATAACTCCCAAATTTAACATAAGAATTACAAAAATACTTCAGAACATTATATCTAGTATACACTTAGATATACAAATTTTAGTTTTGTAATATTTCTTAACTTCTCTCCATACACACAATTTAAATTATGTGCTTTTATAAAATATACATACTACCAATTTTTGAACTACTTGAAAAAAGTTTGCATTTACCATGCCATTTTATCAATTAATACTTCAATGTTATTTAAAAATAAAAATATTCTGTAACAGAAGTACAGTATAATTATTAAATTCATCAAATTTAACATCTATATCTAACACATTAATATGTCACTCATATTACAAGTTTGTCATTTATCCCAATACTCTCCAATCTTAACAATTTAGTCCAGTATCATGTACTGCATTTAGTTGTGTCTCTTTAGTGTTTTTAACCTGGAACAGCTTTGGATCTATCTGATCTCTAAATAGCTAATTGAGTTCACCTTTGAAATATTCTTGGCTTGAATTTTTTATGGGATAGTTCCTTGATAATATCTTTGTGGAATTTGCTGTACATTTTCTACTTTTAACTTGATAAAATCAACTAATGGTTCATTTTGATATTTCCTAGGAATCAAGATTTAATTCATTAATTCAATCTATTTTTCAGTTATACTAATTTCTTCTTTCATTTTTTTTTCTTTTTTGCATCTTCTACTATCATTGCTATACTTTTTATAGATTTTGAAAATTAAATTACAAATATTGATTCCCATTCTTTCATATTTACTTATAATGAGTTTTAAAACTGAATCTACCCTTCAAATATTTATAGATTCAAATATGTATTATTATCATTTTCACTGCTAAAAAATTCTAAAATTTGTGTTTGTATTTTTGCTTTGTCTCACAGACACTAAGAGACAACTTTCTTAATTTCAAATGTCAGTTTTAAAATTTTTGTCCATTTTTATTGTATTTTGATCCTTTTATTAGGTAAATTTTTGTGATATATCCCCTCAATGGAATTCAATGGTATTTTCTTTGAGTCCTAATCTATGATAGACATTTGTCAATATGACTTTGTTCTTGAGAAGATGATTGTCTTACCACAGTATTGTGCTTAATATTTGTAAAAGATGTAACATATTGAATCAATTGTTCATATTATCTATTATTGAGCAAATTTTGAATTTTATTGTTTTTCTATATGGTGTACCTTTGCTATTTGTTTTCTTATAGTATTTAAAAGGTTTGTACTATGCTATAGTGGTTAATTTTATACTTATATCTTTTTTTATAATGCCTTTATCCTCCACTTTAAAACTTAACCTTTTACTGCTTTTTTCATTTTGAAGTTAAATCTGCGGTTTTCTTTTTTATTATCTCCACTAGAATTAGTAATAATCCGCTTTTGTCTTTCTTTCCCCCCTTTTTTCCATTGCTTAATGTCATTCTTTTATTTTTGGAACATATTATTCAATATTATTCAATATTATTATTTAACCTATGTTTCTAATATTGCTTTAGTATCAATTCTGCTATGAATAAATACTACATCTACAATCTACAATTAAATATGTTGAATGATCATTATTAATCATTTTACCAAGTTTCTCCTCTTACTCTGGGTTGAAAGAAGCAAATATTCTATAAATAGTTTTATTAGGAGGGGCTCAAGTGTCCACTTTTCTCTTAGTGCTTGTATGTTTAAAGCTGTTTTGTTTTGTTTTTCTTCCCAACCATGCATAGCTTGACTGGACGTAAGATCCACAGCTGGCATTCAATTTTTTTGAGATTCTTGAAATATCCTCCAGTGCTCTTCGTGCTGACTGACTTTATGGGTTGCTCTTCAGAAGTCTGAGAGCAGTTTATGTTTTTCTTTTTTTAAACCATTAAAAAAAGTGATGTTTTATCTGAGGATTTTTTTCTTTGTCTTTTAATTCTAATAACTTACTAAGATAATATCTCAGAGTTTATTGTCCTGAATCAGATTTTCTAGAAACATTAGTATATATGTTCTCTTTTATTTTCTTTAGATTACTACGTTTCTTTAGATTACTATTTCAAATATTTTTTCATTTTGCTTTTATTTTCAGAAATAAATACATTACACATGCAAATATCTTTTTTTCACTTATTTCATATTCTGCTACTTTCACTATCACATTTTTATTCATTTTTCCTTGGTCTTTCTTCAAAGTCATTTCATTTATTATCCTTTGAAAAAGAACTTACAACTTATATCATTATTTTTGTCTTTTATTTTGATTTCAGTATCTGTCCTGGAGTTGTTGCATTTCTTTGTCATTTTGACCATTGAAGCATGTGGGTTTTTACGAAAGTAAAATTTAAGTACTTTTTTGAGACATTTAAGTACTTCTTAGTATTATTTGATTTTGCTTTGTTGTTGTCTTTGAGGAATACTTTGATCAACTAAAATATACTGACTCATACTTTCTTTTTTTCTTAGAGTAGCTTTAAATGAAATTTGTCTATAATTCTACTTCTGAGTAATCTGTAGACAAGCATCTTAGTTCAGTAGAATTTTTTTCTGTCAATACAGAGGCATATGTTTTTTAGAAAGGAAGATGTTTGAGTGAGGGAGCAAGAGGATGATCTGTGTCACTCCTGTTTATTTCTGCAAAATTCTTAATCTTTGTCTTTAAGTGCTCTCTTCATCTTCACTATCACATCTTCAAGAAGCATATATCCTCTCTATTTTCTCTCCTCCAGAAGCAATCCTTCCCTGAGGGTATTACCCTCTTCTTTCCATCCTTTCCTCATAGTTAGGGTTATGGATTACAGTTTCTAGATTTGTGTTCAACACATCAACACAGTTTCTAGATTTGTGTTCAACACATTAACACTTGATATTAAACTCTCTTTCTGATGGTTATTTTGGCTCCATTTCATATATGTTCTCTGCTTACTTCTTTCTTTTGAAATCACTTACAACTTCCTTTTCTTCACTTCTCACCCATAGACTTAGAATCACAGTTGACTCCATTGTTATCTACATGGAGATTTAAGGTTTATAGCTCTATTTACAGATAATGTGAAGTGTGGCATTTTTTGTGGTAAATGTGAACTTATTTGTATTCCTGTATTATCTTATAATTTTGAGGACAAGGTATGGAAATATCCAAAAGCATATGATCACCATTATGTTGTAGCAATTTTATTTTTTCCAATGACACTTATTTTTGCTTATCTTATATAATAATTTTACTCTTTTTATCCTTTTCCTTAATAACTTTATAGAAAATAGTAACATATTTTCCTAGAGTAAAATAATTATTTTATTTTCAAAATAAGCCCTATTTTGTTATACTTGATTATATTTTTACAGTGTTTTTGGGTCATATTTGAATGGTGTATTCTAGAAATTTCAGATTTTCAGATTCACAAGAGTTATTGAATATTGCATCCCTTGTGTGTGTGGTTTCATTTTCAGACTATGTATTATCAGATTTTGTATTTATATTGTATTACTAAGATAGCTTTATAAAATGCTTTAATCATTTGGCCTATTCTTTCCTCAAAAGAATCAAAAAAAGAGGTGGAGCATAACCTTGATTAATGTGTTTATAAAATCGTGAATTTGGGATTTATAAGAAGTACATTAAAGTTGTTTTTTTTTTTTTTTTAATGATAACTCCTGTTTGGCTAATTTTAACTGTGAAATATTTTCCTTGATAATAAATTTCTTGCTCTCCTTTTATTCTGTTTAACATAGCTCATTAATTGTCTTAGTTCAATAAAGTAACTGTAATATTGATAATATCTTATTAAAATATTTTGTTTTATTTTGCTGTTGTTTACATCGCTATAGGATATTGCATTCACATTTCAGTCTATATTTAACATCACACTCATCACCAGAGCTTTAGTATCCTTTACCACCACCTTGTTCCCTCCTTCCCTCCCTCCCATCTCCTACTTTCCTGATATACCCTATGAATTTTCTTGAGATTTTTCTCCTTTGTTTCTTTATGTCATACATAATGACTAAAACCACCCTGTACTTCTCTTTTTTGTAGTATTTCTCTTAGAATGATCACCTCCATTTCCATTCTGGTTGCTGCAAAGGGCACAATTTCACCTTTTTTAATGGCTGCATATAATTCTATTGAGTATATATAACATAGTTTCTTTATCCATTTTTTATCCAGTCATTTGTTGATTAGCATTTTGCTTTTTTCCATGTCTTGGATATTTAAATTGTTCTGCTATGAACATAGGAATATATATATAGATAGATAGATACATACATAGATATTTATATATGTATATAATTATATGTATGCATATACACACAATTTTTTTTCTTATTAGTTTGTTTTCACTTGACATATGCTAACTCCTATTTTCTTTTTTTGAGGGATCTCCACATTGTTTTCCACAGAGGCTGCACTAATCAACCTTTCCATCAACAGTGCAGGAACCCTCCCACACCCTTCCTTTTTCTCCATATCCTCTCCAACACTTGTTGTTTACTGTCATTGTGACATAGGTCATTCTCACTGGTGTGAGGTTGTATCACATTCTGGTTTTTAATTCACATTCATCTGACGATGAGTGATACTGAACAGTTTTTTCATATAGTTGTAGGTCATCTATGTGTCTTCTCTTGAGAGGTACCTATTTAGCTCTGGCCATTTTGCTTTTTTGTTTTGAGATTTATGAGATCTTTATGTTTCATAGATTAAATTACTATCTGATTTCTGTTTATAAATATCTCTTCTCATTCAGTGGATTGTCTTGAAAATTAATTTTTTAAGATTTTTCAAATTAATTAGCATTGTGTTGTACTTTTATTTCATACTTTGATGCTTGTGAAAAAATTCCTTATCTGTGGTATATAAACTTCTTTTTTCCTAATATCTAATTATTCATTCCATTCTATAGAGCCAGATTTTCCAGAGGTATGCTATATTTTAGGTCTTTGCAAAGAACATTGCTATTGTTTTTCTTTTAATTAATTCTATTGATAGATTATTTTACTTAATTTTATTAAAACTAAATTTTATAAATATTTTATTATGTATTTATTGATTTGGATGTGTGTTCATTATTTTTAACTTGATAATTAGAGTTAAAATCCATGCTTCTCTAATATTTTGAAAGAATTTGAATATATTGCCTTTATTATTGTTATTTTCTAAATAGAATGTACTTTAGTTTTTATTTCCTCTTTCTTTCAAGCATAGTTACAATAGTTTGTTATTTTTTAATTTTTGTTTGTTGTTTTAAGTTGCTAAGTGGCTTGAGATTTTTACCTTTTTAGTTATTTAAAATTTTGTTACTCACTTTAGTTTCACCATATTTTGATCAACTAATTTGTGAGTTATTATTTTTGTTCTCTAGAAATTTTGTAGTTTAGGGGGATACATAATATATTATCACATTTTACAATTAATCTATAAGCCTTAGCTGTCTGTAGAATACAAGTTTATCTATTTATAATAAGCATTATTACATTTATTAATCATACTATTTATATTATATGAATAAAATTTGATAATTTTATGATTCCAG
This sequence comes from Solenodon paradoxus, assembly GCA_004363575.1. Lineage (NCBI taxonomy): Eukaryota > Metazoa > Chordata > Mammalia > Eulipotyphla > Solenodontidae > Solenodon > Solenodon paradoxus. Next base: position 456,402 of record RJWH01000730.1, on the reverse strand, counting down.
TCTTTTTTAATCTATGGACCACAAACTGGTGGTCCATTGTTTATAATTTTACTATGCCCAATCAGAATTTTTAAGTAACATAGCCAGTCTGCAATATTATAAGATTCCACATAAGAATACCAACTTAGACTTTCATGTCAAAGTTGGAATATGTGAACAATTTGATGTATTCAAGTGGCAGATGCCCTTTTGAAAGTATGGAGAATCTCCAATTTAATGTAGCTCTCACAAACATGTACAGTATAGACATATATATAAACTTTACTTGTTTATCTAGACTGCTTGGTCATTAGGTGTTTAAGTTTATAATCTTCCACTTTTCTTTGTTTAGTGCATAACTGATCAACATAATAAAAAAAATGACCACAAAATTCTTCCCATTTCTTTACACAGAGCATTTGCATTGTGACTGTACAACTTTTAATGTTGGATAGAGTCTATTTCTTATCTTTTCAATATGGGATTAGATAGTGACTTATTTTTACTGGGCTTGAAACCCTAACCATCATATGAGTGAGCAGCGACCTGTCTGGTATAGAGGGAGAAGCCATATAGAAGATCGTAGATAAGTTACTGAGTCATAAACACAGTTGACAATTAAGTGCTATTCTTCACACGAGCTCCTTGCCTGCTTTCATCTGCAATCAGAATTCTTCCAAATTAAGGAAATCAATGGAATTTCAGGAAATATCAGGAAATCACCTGATATTTTAGGAGTGTGCTTTCTTGAAAGCTGACAATTCTGATTTGAGGAATCACCCTTCCTTAGTTTATTACATTAACATATTATTTTTTAATTTTATAACATTACATTTCCTCTGTTATGTATATGTCATAACAATTGAAATCTAAAATAAGGATGGTAGGTACTCACATTTTCTTCAGCATCCTAAGTGAATAGAAGTCTTAAAAATTCCAAAAATTTCTATAAATGAATACTTTGCAAAAAAATCTTATAGCTTAGTAGAGACAAAAAAAGGGAAATATTTTGTCAGAGTTTGAACATAAGAAGTCAGTGAATGTTGCTGTCAAATACTTACAAAATTAAATATTTCCCAAGGTTTATCTATTAAAAATATTGTAAAGGAATTTTCTAACTTGAATTTCTAGTAAAACACATGAATTTATCAGATAGGTAAAACCATATGTGTTCATTTAGATCAAAATAGAACATGGGTCAAAGTAAAAAAAAAAAAAACAAAGCATCTCATATAATGAAGCACAGGATAATAACTTTGTCATCTATAAAACATAGGAAAGCAAAATTAAGATGTAAAATAAATTTAAACGTTAAACTATAAAAATAATATGCAAATATATTCTAGTTTTCAAAAGGTCAAATTATATAAAATCAGCCTATTCTATTCTTGCAAGTAAAAGAAATGCACAAAGTATTACTGGCTTTTAATGTCAACACAGAAATTCCATGACTGACCTTAGCTAATAAAACTTCCAGTATTAGGAATCAGACTAGTTTTCTTTTATTGATCTGCTTTTCTCAATACATAGCTTCCAATTCATGGTTTCTTTCAGTTGGCTATTTGAGCTCCAGCTATCCTACTGACATTCCAGAGAAGAGGACTAGGAAGATCAGAATAAGAACAAGAGTCCTCCCTTTATGAAAATTTTCTGGGTGCTTCACATGATACTTCCTTTTAATTCTCAGTAGTTATAACTTAATCACATGGCCACATTAGCTCAGGAGAGAAGCTAGGAAATGTACAGTATATGCATCCTGTGTCTTACTATAATGCAGGACCTCTATGACCAAGAAAGAAAAGAAGCAATTTTTAAGGACACTCAGCCATCTTTTCCATATTTCCCCATAGGTAAAAATTGTTTCAAGATTGATGCAAGTTCTTTTACAATATTTGTATTTTTACATAAATGTATTCTATTCCAAATGTTGATATAATTCTATGACATGGCATATTTGGTAGACTATGCTATTTAACATATCTTCAAGTAATATACAACACAAATACACACAGAGCTAGCCAGTCTTTCAAAACATTGCACAGAATTTTAACAACTATTTTTGTCATCTTTGAATTTTCAGCATATAATAGCACATGGTAGGCACCCAGAAAGTGTTTATTGATCATGATAATAGTTTGATTAATTTAAGTATTTCCCTTGATGGACTTTTAGAAGACTTCTTTTTGTCTCCTCTATTGCAATCAGTAGATATTTGCTCTTACAATTTAGAGTATATTCTCAATAGAAGAGCTCTTCTTGGAGCCTGCCAAACTGTTATTTCTAGAAAATAATATTCGTCATTATTTCAAAAGATACCATTATAGTAACAATATTAATAAGCTTAGTTTCTATGTTATGTTTAAAGTTTTATCTTTAAGTCTTTTGCCACAAATCATGTGCTATCTTTTCTAGCTCTCTCTTCAATTGCTCCTCAGGGCTTACCCATACATTTATCTAATTTTAAAGTATTTCTAGGAACTTCTATTCCTACTAGTCTTCAAACCTTAGCACATGCACAAGAACACACACATATTTCCTCTTCTTTTTGTGTTTTTACCTGTTTTCATATCATTTTCCCTCAGTGCCGACCATCAATCTTTTCTCTTTTTTTCTTTATTTTCAACATAGTAGATATCCTAAATGTCCATTTTATCAACCAAATATAAGCATCTTGAGGAAGGAGATTAATCTTCAGAGGCTTCCAATTTCCTAAATACTTTGCACATCACTGCCCACAGATTTAAAAAAAGGGTCTGTCAATATGCTAGTTTCTTGCTTGTCGTAAGAAAAACAGGTATTTTTATACCACCTTAAATTCTGGCAGAGAGAAATAGATTTCAAGATGACTACCGACTAAGAAACTCTGTCATTCTGAAGAAATCATTGACTTCATGGGTTTTTTCCTCATGGAGACATCAGCCAGGCTCACTGACTTAGTTACTATGTCACTGAGGCTTTAATGTTCCCGTGCAGGTACACCTCCACATCTGCTAGTTGTACAAACCTGTGTAAAAGACCTTTCTTATATGGAGGATAGATCTGGGAATCAGAGGAGGTGATCACTTTGCTCGACATTATATTCCTTAATTGTTTCCTTTTTCTTTTTAATTTTATGATTTTTAATTCTCACTTTTATTTTTCTGACTTCTGGTTTGTCCCTAATCAATACTTATACTTGTACTGTAGAAGCATTTAGGAGAAAGATATAAACAGATATAGCTATGTGCATTGGTGAACACAGAAACATTATGGGTATTTAAAATATGATTGTAATAATTTGTCACACTGAATAGGGTGAAAACATATTAGAGGTTTTTGGAAGAGTGTGGTATGACCTGATTTCATTATTAAGTAATCAATTTGGCTGCTGTATTGAAAATAGTGGTAAAGAGCAGTAGCATGGTAAGTAGTTAATAGGCCATGGAAGTTGTCCCAAAGAAACTGTCGGCTTGCAGTCATGGGTTGTGGTGGAGTGGTAAGAAATGATAATATTGCAGGTTATAGCCAGAACAAAATATTTATGTATCCTGTGTGAGTTATGGAAGCAAAAAGAAGAGTTAAAGCCAATTCAAATATTTTGAATTGATTCACATAATAATTGAAATTGCTATACATGTACATTACGACAGAGAAAGTTATGGGTAGAGCAGGTTGAGGAGATGATGATTTCAGGGATTATGTTTTGAAAATGTTATGCCTGAGATACCTGTTAGATAGCTAATGGGAAATGCTGAGTAGGTCTGGACTGGTGAGATATATTTGGAAGTAATCTGCTAATAGTTGAGAGGTAAATCCTTGAAACTGTGTTCATCATAAGTTAAAGTGTATATAGCAAAGAAAGCATTGGAAGCATATTAGTTCTCTTCTATTCCTCCCACTCTTCTCCCATCACAGATTGTCTCTCATCCCACCCCACAACTAGATACCTAGATTTGGAAAACAAGAACACTATTTTATATTTCATGTGTTCCCAAAATGCCAGCTACATGTGAGGTCCCAATAAATACATACCTAGCACCAAGTAGGAAGCAAGCTACAAATTATTTATAAATTGCAGTAGTTGAGGCATTATCCCACAGTCTTAAATGGGATTTAAAATGGAAACCATTTCTGTAGTTCCCAAGAGGTAATGCTGTCATCATCACTAAGAAAAGGATCATCAGAGTTTTTAGTCATGGGGACTTTCAGCTTTCTGAGAGGTCCTTTTAAGGCTGCCTATGAGCAGAGCATATAGAACCAATCTCTGCCTGAATTGCTCAGACTGAAAAATCCACATTTCAGTAAAAGCCAAGTCAAGGAGAATGATAAGAATTGAGTGGATTTTTATTTTCATTACAGTAAATTTTTCAATCATTCTAGAATTCACTTAAGATCTTTATTATAGATCATTTTAGTGCACCATAGGGTGAAGGGGGAGAATAAATTCTTTGCAAATTATAGAAGCTAGTTCTTCAAAACAGTTCTCTATGAGAGGTGAATCCAAACAAGTTGTTGTAATGATTCCATGCAGTAAAAAGAGATTTAAAATGAGTACAAGGAACTCAGCATCAGGACCTCTGCAGTCACCTCCTCTCTAGACACAGCTGAGTCTGGTTAGGTGTTCAATTTTTCATTTTTTAATCAGGGAAATATTTATTTTTTGTAAAGTCTGTCACTATAAAATCATCATGTTATAAAGGGAAAATTCAGAAATATTAAGATTCAAAATAATTAAAATTTGAAGCATTCAAACAGCAGGCAAGAATAAGTCCACAATTATCTTTCAAGATATGGCTCTACTTTCAAATATTAATTTTGATATTAGTATATGAATTTAAAAAATGAATTTGATACATTCACTGTCAGGTGTGAGTGAATATTTAAAAGTTCCAAATATAATTTGGATGCTGTAATAAAGGATGTTTCTGTTAGCCTTCATGTTAAAGTTAACCATTACTTCTATTGCATCAGCTACTTAGATAATAAATTATTTTCATTCTTTCACTTGTGGTATATTTCTCTGTTCATAATTTCTAGACTAATATAGATGATTATTTTATGAAATCAACATCTTAACTAAAAATGGAAAATCAATTTAAACACAGCAACTTAAGATTATTTCCATGGAATTATATGAATTTCATGTTTGAAATCCAGTTAAAAATTTAGATATCCTCACTCAAATCTGCACTCTTTCTTACACCTGGAAGTTATCTTGCTCATTATTTTTACCCCAAAACAATGATCAGAGACAGATGAAAATCTAGGTAATTGATAGCATTTCAGTATCCAACGGTCAATTTCAAAAATTATATATCCTCAAGTTATGAGATTTTCTCATCATAGCACCGGTGTTCATATTACCTTGGTTTTGACTGATGCGGTAGTCTGCTAATTTGTAACCTATAGGTACAGAACCTTTTAGATTCTACACATATTTTTCTGACTTTTTATTTGCCCTTGTTTATAAGTTCTCTCTAAATCTAAGAGCCATTCCTGGGCAGCATCAGTCCCTTTGCTAAATACTCACTCTCTGTTCTTTAGTTTTAATTTAAGTCTTATTACCCACTATTTAATCTGTGCCTTCCTTCTATTAGAACAAGTGCTTAATGATTCAAGTCCTTTATCTGACTGAATTGCTCCTTACTGTTTGCAATGTCTGCCAATTAAATATCAACTGCAATTTTAGAAAATTGTTCCTATAACCATTCACTAAGTCATCTGCATCTACATCATTTATTTCCTTTCACAAATACCTTTTTATTCATCTCCTTCATCAATGTTAAGGTCTTTCTTTATCAACAGCAAATATTTTTGGCCATTTTCCCCTTCTACTTACATACAACACAGCCTCTGCTGTCTCCTATATCTATGCTCCATCTCCATCCCATATGTGAATATGGGGGATTACTATTGCATACTCACTATTCAGATGTGCAAACACACATTCTTATGCCCACATGAATTTTTTGAACTTCCTGTCTTACCATAATTCCGGGAAATTCAGTCCATTAATATTTGCTTTGTCTAACAAGAATTAAAGTCTTAGTTGCTATTCAATTTCAAGTCTTTATAAAGGCTTCTTTTCTCTTTATTCATTTTAACCTTATTCCCTTTTGCAAAGCTACCTTTTCATTGCTCGAGACTATTAGAATATATTACTAGGCAGGTGTATGTGGGGTGAAGAGTTCTTTGGTAAGTAAATATTTATCAGTAGATACAAATATTTTCATGGCAGATTTTCAGTAATGGAAGGATGCAATAGCAATATGTTAAGTCCTTTTTGTGATAATGGGGCATATGTGATGATATTTAGGCACCCAGGTGACCTTATCATGCACAAATATCACTCCTTACACTTTGCTCCTCCTGATCCCAGTGAATAATGCTCAGAAGACCTAGCTCTCTCTTCCTTCTACAGATTAAGGGAATTATTCCAAATATGTCCTTTTAGGAAACAGAAATGAGAATGTTGATAAGTGTTCTACCTCCTGCAACTTATCCTAATGGCACAGATAGATCCAACTCTATGGTCTGTCTTTCTGCCTAATGCCTGTCCAACTGTCCGTAGCATTCCCCTCTCTAGTATGCTTGGGAAAAGGGCAAGCCACCACATTCTGAGTTTCTTTGAATTCTCTTCCTAAACTGAGCTTTCATCTCCATCCAGCTTTTATATTATCTCTTCTAGTAGTGAAAATGACAAAGCTGGTGCTCCTTATCCATGATAAATGCAAATAATTTAGAATTTTATTGAACCATTTTGTGCACAATCTTCATGCTTACCTCATACTTCCAATATGGTTTTTTAATGGAGGTGAGTGGAATGCCTGTATGTCCAAAGTCTTTTTAAGCCACAGATATTATTCACATGGGTTCCATATGCATGCTTACTAATTGTTCCTAGACAATTCCATGTGTATATTTTTCAAGTACCACAAAATAAAAATATCTAAAGCCAAACTCTGCAACTCTGTTGCCCTTTTCCAATCGGCTTTTCATATGTATTTGCTGTTTCTGTCCTTGAAAGTGCATCTGCACATTGTTCTCTGCTAAATTCCTCACCAAATTTCAGCATTCTTTTATCTTCTCCTCTAAGTTATCAAATTCCAGTACTTTTATTTTGGAACATTTATTATTTTCTCAAAACCTTTCTTTTTTGTTAATCTCTTTTTACTGTTGTTTTAATTAGATAGTCCTTACCTCCTCTCGAGATTGTTGAAAAAACCTTTAGTTTAGATATTACTTTAATCCTCTCTAAATTACTGAAAACACCATTTGTCTTTTTCCTTCCTAATTCAAGATAGCCTTGACTTTGCCTTAGCTGTCTCTTTTAAATAAACATTAAATCACATTTTTTCTCTCACATGAAAACTTTGTATAATTTTCACTGGTTAAATAAGACAGCCCAAACTCTTTAGCATGCAAACATGCTTTTATAATTATCCCTATAGTTGCTTCTTCCGCTCCTACTCATTTCAAACCTAACTCAAGATTTTTACCCTCTGCTAAATGTTTTCAAGTCCCCAGATAGCAGTGTCACTCAATTCTGGGTTGCCATGGCACCTGTATGCATCACTCCATGACACCCACCATACTGTGCTTTAATTATTTATTTACACATTTGTCTCCTGTGTACACTAGGAGGTCTTCGAAGACAGAAGCAATGTCTTCTATCCCTTTTTATCTATAATGTTAGGCACAGTGCCCAGAAAATAGCATGTGTTCAAAAATGTGTGGGGATGAACAGATGAATATAGGGTATTCTTTTGGCATACAAAGTGAACAAAATTTCAGCCTTCTGGTTTTCAAAAAAAAAAAAAGAACTGTTCAAGAAGCTGTCTCTCTCTCTCTCTCACACACACACACACACACACACACACACACACGCACACATATTATTTCACTTCCATCACTTTGGCTTTGACTGATTCAGTAGCCTTTAATTTATAACCTGTAACCTAATCCACCAAATCTCTAATTCTTCATGCTTTATTGAATTTTTGTAATTCAGTATAAATATCTCTTCAAAAGGGTAGTTTGTAAATAAGTATAATAGGCATAATAGGTGTACTTAGAGGATAATACTACTGACTGGAGAAATTTAAAAGCCTTTATGGGACAAAGCATGTGTTTAGCAGTGATTGAAAATGTAGGAACTGAGATTAAGGACAATGAGGATGAGTAAAACTGGATATGATATATGGAGTAAGTAAGAGGGAAGTGAGATACTGACTATATAATGCATGCTTTCTAAGAATTTTTAATTATTTTAGAAAAGGAGAGGAGAGACAGGTTTTTGAAAGAGAAGTGAGATTTGATATTAGTGATGCAAATATTTTTAGTTACCTCTCAAATCCTTCTTTATATAGCCTTATGTTTTTCTTTTCCACTCATACCCATCCTAACTCCATCTGAATCTTCTTTGAATTTTAAATTCTTAGAATCCTGTTCTAAACTATTTCTGAGTATTATTTTCCTTATTATTATATGACTTGGTTTACTAAGGTTTTTTCAGACCAAACTAACACAAGAACTCTGTTTCTTTCTGTAAAATGGCAATAGGATTAAGAATTTGTAATCTGGATACAAAATGCTTGGGTTTGAATCATAAATTCCCTACACATTGACTATGGACAAGTTAGTTTACCTCCCTCTAACTCTTGTTTTATCATCTGCAAATTTGAGATAATAGTAGTATCCACCTCACTGAGTTTGATCATGAGAGATAATAAAAGCAAAGTATATAGAATTGTATCAGCAATAGCAAGCACCCTCTAAGTACTGAACTTTTTTGGTCAGTTTTAAACTATTTTTTTAATGTCTTGTGACACTTGTATTAATTGCCAGTGCTGTCAAGTACATTGTTAACTGAAATGTATGAATATAATTCTAGTGATATTCCATTTTTATTGTGACGCATAGTACATAAATTAGATCCAAATGCTTTAACACAGTTGTAACTTTTTCCTTATAAATGCAATAACCATTCATATTTCAAGTACTTATTTTTCCTTATTAATTGTTCTACTCCATTAGAATATATTTCCTTTTAGATTTATATTGCTTATCAATTTCCTGTTTGGAAACTCCAAGTTCATATCTTCTTTAGCTTTACCAGCCATGGTCTTAGTATTTTCTAATGAATATTTGACCTCTTCGTGTAGCATGAGACAGTGATGACAACAGTTCAACACACTTTAGTAAATATTGCCTGCCTATTGTTTGCAATTTAATTTTTATAACTTTTGATTTATTGAGTTTATATTTTTGCATAAATGTAATTGTTGACGTTTCATGTAACTTCTTTCATTATTTTTATGTCTCTGAAAAATATCTTTTGTTTTGCTTATGAATTCTCCCCATCTTCCAATAACAGCATGCCATTTTCTAGGAAAATCAATGTTCTCCAATCTTCTAGCATTTTACATTGAGCTAGTCCTAGTTCAGTGCTAAGGTGAGATCTAGGTGCAGACCTGGCAAGTCAGTTTTAACAGTGCATATAAAACTGGCTCTTTTTTTGGTAACCGCTTATTAAAGAAAACCCATGTTCATATTGGGTTAGATGAGAAAAATATGTCTAAATCTAGACCTGCTGAAAGTAATTTTGCTGCCTCAAGAGGAGAGCCTACCTGAGAATTGGGATAGCACAAAGGAAATTAGAGCTAAGAGACTGGAAGAGTGATGTTAAGTCCTAAGGTAATGAGCCTGAATCTCATTCTCGCATAGTTGTGAACCATTAAATTATGTTTTACTTCAAGTAGATTGTCATTTGCAACCAAAGACAACTAGTTAAGTTATCTTATAAAATATAGGAATAATATTTTTAAGAAAAAGAATTCTTGAGTCTGTTTTTAAGTGGTGGGGAAGGAGAAAAGGTATGGAAAAGATTGGACATACAAGAGAAATGGTTAAATTTCACATGTATTGATTAGCCTCAGATATATCTGACCACCCCAGAGACTGCACATGAAATTCCGACTCCTGGATAAAATGACTTAACTCATTTTCTTCTTGGGTGCAAGGAGATATGTCTACAGTTACTAAGAGAATGGAATTTGAAGTGAAACAACTTACACTCATGTTTTAGTTCTTGTACTTATTAGTTATGTAACCTTAAGGAAGCTAATTAAACTTTCTACATTTTAGTTTTCCTATATATTGAGGATATTTACTATTATTTCATAGAATTTTTATGAGGATTTAAAGAGTCATACTCATACAGCTTCAGAATAGCACCTGGCTATTTTCAAATACTATTATCATTTCCACAATGTTAATTTCAATTCCAAATTTCTCATTCTTCTTCCGTATTTCCTCCCTTAAGCTCTCTCTATGTCTGAATGGTCTAATTTTCAACTCAATTTTAGTTAAGTGTAAGTAACTGGCTATAAAGAGCTATATAATCAAAGGACTAAAAGCTTAATAAGATAGGAATGAAAGCCTAAAGTTTTGCTTTTTAATGAAAAGAAAATTCATTTCAAATAAGATCAAATTAGCAGACAATTATAGATTTATTGATTTTATTAAAGAGCATGCAATACCACTGAAAGTTTAGAGAATTGTTATTATTTAGTATATGACTTAAAACATTACTTGACTGCCATTAGTTAATTTATTTAAAAACATTTTTCAACCAAATTTTGAAGTTTCAGAGGAAAGGAAAATCATTATAGCAAGAAAGTTCAGATGAACAAGTATATATATGTAGAAGATAGTGATATGTGTCAAAAGAATAATAGGATAAGAAATATGAGGAGTCCATAGAGCAGAAGCTGATTTGAATAGTGTGATTGTGGAAGACCTCTCTGTTAACTTTTAAGCAGTGACTGGAAAAAATTAGAGGGAAAGATATCTGGGGTGAAGATCATTCAAGAAAGATGAGACAGGAAATGCAAAAGACCAAGTGTGAAGAAGATCAAGAATTGTGGATTTGTAGCATGATGAATAGGGAGATGGACAAGGTCACAAAGGGAATTATCAGGGCAGAATGTGTAGATAATTTTTAAGGATGGCTTTACTCTGAGTGGATGTGAAGCTATCAAATGGCTTTCAGCAGAGGAGTGCCTGGGTAACTCTGCTAACTATGTTAGACATACAGTGAAGGTCATCAGGAGCAGAAAAAAGAAGAATTTGAATATTAAACGTTCAATCCAGTGGAGAGAAAACTGTGACAAACAGCAAGGTAATGAGTGGAGACATGGAAAAATGGAGGGAAAATATGTCTTTCTGTGGCAGTTGATGAGAAGACGTAAAGCCTTAAGTGAAAAGCTGTGATTGTGCATGCTCTTTCTTTTGCTTCCTTCTTCTAATTTATCAGCAAATTTTCAAAATATAAGTTGAACACAATTTTATAATCTTCCTGAAGACTTTTTACCAAACTATAATCAGAAGATAAAATCTGATCCTTTTATATTTCTTGTAATACATTCCTGAATTCATTTTAAAGGTTCATCTTCACAAGAGCTTAATTCTACACATGTGAACATTTCAACTTAGAGAAATGAAACACTTCTTTAGGTTCAGTTCACATGGCCGGTAAAGTTTGACAGTATCTGCAACTAATGTCTATTCAATCTACAGTCTTTGTGTTGCACTAATAGTGAGAGAATAAGTGGAAGGATCTTGAAGTTGAAACATAAGAAAACAAAGGGCTTACATTCTTCTTTTCGTAAGTTTCGTTTTTCAGTAAACACTAAGTTTTATGGACTAAAAATAAGAAATGTGTCAGATACAAACTAGGAATAAGGAATTGAAAGGTATGGAAAATTCTTGGAATAGCCATTGTAGAAATTAAAAGAATATCTAATGAATTAAAGAACACTAGATACTTAGGGAAGTTTTATTGACATTATTTATTATATGACTGATATGAACTCAGTCAGAACTCAGTCCATGACTTTCTGGAGAAGTAGTCCATTATCAAGTGCAGGATAAAGGAGTAGGAATGGGGATGAACAAAGGAAGCACATAAAAAGTTCAAGAGCCTGAAGGTAAGCGAGTAAAAATGCATCCTTGATCAACTTCCAGATGGTGACTCGTTAGGACGCACTTTCGGGTCACTCCCCACAAACACACACAAAAAAAATCACTTATTTTCCCGAGACAAACACCAAATGAGTGGCATTTTAGCTGGAGACAGAACAGCAGATGACTAATGGTGGGTGAGGTCACCCAGCACGGTTCTCAGCTAAGCCTCAGATTGGGGAAAAGAGCTTGGGAGTCTACAGACATGCCATGAGGCCAAGGCTAGATATTTCAGGACCAGCAGCAGAGGCAGCCAGAGGCAGGCCCAGTGAAGCCAAAATGCCAAATCACAAGGGCCAACTTGGGAGGGGGTGAAAGGAAAGCCAGTGCACTGGCAGATGAGCTGGTCCCTACAAGGTGAAATTGCTGTGGGCACAGCCATAACAGGAAAGCAGCCAAATCAAACCCCTCCCACAACCATTTCATGCCAAAGCCTGGGGTCCAGTGAGCAGAAAATCCCTCTACCACACATCTGCCCATTGGAAATACTACCCATCAGATACCCCACCTGCTGTATTACAGTGAAAAGGCAATCCCAAACCTCAATGCTACCCATCAGTGCACCTGTGGGTAGAGATGGAAACACAGCCTGATTGCCAATCCTGGGCAAGTCAAACCTATGCAACACCAGGGAAACCGAACCCTCAGGAATATGAACAGAATGCCAAATAGAGCAAAAGCACAGAAAAATATATGTGAAATGATGAATCCACTCAAAAACTCAGGGGAAAATCTGAATACGGCACTCATATGCAAATTACCTGAATAGGAATTTAGGTTAACACTCTCATGGGAATCCGGAAATCAGTAGAAGCAGCAAATGAGAATATCAGAACGCAAAGAGAAGAATTAAAACAAGACATCAAACAGGTAAGAGACATGATGGCTGAATTAAAAAACCCAATAGAGTGACTTAGGATGGATGAAACTTCCAACAGAATTAGTGATCTGGAAGATAGGACAGAGGAGCACAAGCAAATCAGCAAATAGATTAAAAAATTAAAAGAATTGAACACAGCATTTGAGAATAAAGGGGAGAAAAAGCATATTTGAAGAAATAATAGACGAGAAACTCCCTAATCTGAAGAATGAAGCAAGCCTCCAGATCCAAGAAGCTCAGATTTCCTAATAAAAGAAGCCCAAACAGAAATATACCTAGATACATCATCATCATCAAAATGTCAAAAATACAAGATAAAGAAAGACTATTAGAAGCAGAGAAAAATGTGTCACATACAGAGGGTCCCCCATAAGATTGTCAGCCAGCTTCTCAAATAAAACTCTACAGGTGAGAAGAAATGGCATAATATATTCAAAGTACTGAAAGAACACTATATCCAGAAAGATTATCATTCATAACTGAAGGAATGATAAAAACCACTTCTGACAAGAAAAAGTGAAGAGTTCATCACCACAAAATCAGCACTGTAAAAAATATTAAAGGATGCTCTATAAAGCATGAAGAAATCACACAGAAAAACAGTATGATAGCAAATATTAAAAGAGAGAGAACAAAATATGGGTAGTTAGAAAGAGTGGAAGACTAATATGCTTTCAAATAAAATTAGTAAATAAAGAACTGTGAATGCTAACCTCATGGCGACCTCAAAATACATCCCCAGGAAGAAATCAAAGAAGAAAATAAAAGGCAAAATCAATGAAAACATAACTGCTCCCATCCAACTTAAAAAGAGAAAGAGAACAAAGTCATCATTCTGGAGCAACATGCAGAACAAATTATAAAATGACACTAAAAATCTATCTATCAATAATCGCCCTATACATTAATGAACTAAACTCACCAGTCAAATGATGCAGAGTGACTGAATGATTAAAAAGTATAACCCAATCTTCTGCTGCATTCAGTAAATCACCATCTCCCAAAAGATAAACAAGGGCTCAAAGTAGATGGGTAGAAGACAATCCTATAGTCAAATGGCAACCACAAAACAGCAGGAACAGCTATACTCATACCAGATAAAACAGACTTCTGTCTAAAAAGCATAACAAAAGACAGAGATGGACACTATATAATGATTAAAGGATCAATCCAGCAGGAAGACATAATGCTTATTAACATATCAAGTGAAGGAGCATCAAAATATATCAAGCACGTATTTTAGACCTGAAGACATTGACAGTAACACAACGATAGTGGGGGACTTCAACACCCCACTTACAACAATGGACAGATCAACCTGGCAGAAAACTAACGTTCACTTTAAGTGATCATCTGGAACAGATAGGTCTAAAAGACATATACTGATCACTTCACCCAATGACTACAGGTTTCACTTTCTTTTCAAGTGACAATGGAACATTCTCAAGGATAGATTACATGCTGGGACACAAAACACCTCTCAACAAACTTAAAAAGAGTGGAGTCATATCAAGCATCTTCTCTGACTACAACGGCCTAAAACTGGAAATCAACCACAAAAAGAAAGTTGGAAGACCCCAAACCAATTTGAAACTCAAAAATATGTTCCTGAAGGACTCTTGGGTAAAAGAGGAAATCAAAGAGGAACTTAAAGAAGACTTAGGGATAAATGAGAATGAAGACATGAGCTACCAGAATCTATGCGATGCAGCAGAAGTGGTACTAAGGGGATAGTTCATCACAATCCAGGGCTATCTAAAGAAACAAGAAAAATCACAAATAAAAAATTTAACACTACATGTAAAACAACTAGAGAAAAAAACAATTAAAGCCAAAAATCTGTGGAAGAAAGGAAATAATCGAAATTTGAACAGAATTAAATGAAAAAACAAAAAGACAATTCAGAAGATCAATGAAACAAAGTTGGGTCTTTGAAAAAATTAAATTTTCTTCATGAAAAAAAAGGCATCCTAATTTTGAGTTTCCAGGGTGAGAATTCACTTCCATCATGTTCATAATTTATTAGAGGTCATGAAGTAAGTTATGCCTGTTATCTCAAATATTCAAAGAACCTGATTTATGTTGTTTTTTTTCAGGTGCGACTAAGGAGAACTCTTTATTTTATTTGCATTGTCAATTATAGGTGTACACGTATTCTATGGGGGGACAGTTCCAATTTTTACTTATACGCTGAAAACTTTGAGACCTGGATAACTGTTTTTATTTACCCCCAAACCTTCCAATATCCTAAATGACTTTCAGTATCAACATAGATATACATTACACAATAATTTTGTACTATTTTTCTAAATTAAAACTTTTATTTTAAGGAATTCTCGACTTACATAAAAACTAGAAAAGTACAAAATATCCCTTTATACCACCCTGCACCCACCAACATCCTACTACCCTCCCCAGTACTGTTTTCACTAATATTAACATCTTGAATTAGTGTCGTACTTTTATACTAATTGATGAATAAATATTGATAGATCAGATTAACTAAAGTCTGTACTTTCAACGAAAGTTTATATCAGGATTCACTCTTTCTATGAGCTTTGACTAATGAACAGTGTAATATATTCACCATTAGAGGATCAGACAGAGTAGTTTCCCGATCTTAACAATCTCACTGGCTTCACCTATTCATCCTTCCCTCTCTCCTACTTTGGACATTTAAAACTCCAGTCCTGTTTTTCTCCTCTAATATTCTTGTCATTACTCACAAAGTAAAAGTCCTAGGATGCCTACATTTTTGTCTCTGGTTTCCTCTTTCCAAACTATTAGCCTTTTCATAGTTTCACTTATAATGCACCTGTTTTACAACCTTATATTGACATTGTGATTAATTTTCCAAAATTTTATGTTTGAGCATTTTAGCTTTATTTCACCTCACTTAATTTTCTTGCCATGTTCATCTCCCATATCTCAACTTTCATAGGGATTATAATCTTCTCTGTTTCTATACGCAGTTGAAGAAAGTCACCCTATTGTGTAGGCTAGTAGTAATGGAAAGTGTCAGTTTTTCATAAAATTCTGCTCGGTGTTCAGCACCATTTAGCAAATGATGAAAAGATTCATCATTTTATCTATTCTTCTTCAGCATCTATTTCAACATCCTCCTCTCCTGTAGATTATAAAATATTACCTGCTCTCATTACTGTCAACTGACTACATTTCTTATTTTTATCAAGAATTTTAAGTTATAATAAATGATCTTTCTCAATCTTCCAACATCTTGCTATAGACTTACTAGCAGACACATTCTCACCATATTTTCTTCAGTATCAAAGAAACATGTTTACCATATCAGTATCCATTCTTAATTGCTACTTTACCCTATCGTCACTGCAATCTTTATCCCTCACATATTAACCTCCTTTTCTTATAATACATTCCCTTTATTTTTCTTCCTAGTTTATAGCTATAACTTAGGTTTCTCTCATTCTAAAAAAAAACCAAAAAAAAAACACAAAGACTCCACCATAAGCAATGACAACTTCAACTCTCATTTCTTTCTCTTACCATCCAAAATTTCTGAAAAGTTATACATGTGCAAGATACTTTCACCTTATCATCTGAAAATTTTTTTCATTATCTCTTATAATCTTGCTTCTTCCCTTACCATCTCCACCCCCAGGTCACCAAAACAATATTAGCTTTCGTTACCAACAGCTTCCAAATTGCCAACATAGTGGATATTTGATAAGTCACAGATGATTTAAATATTTTTGGCATTGCCAGTTGTAATTAATTTATGAAAGTCTCAGAATAACTGACCTTTTCACCAATGGTTTAGTCATGCTTATCTGTCTTATTTTCAGGGTTTGTTGTTGTTGTTTATTGATTTTTGTTGTTTTTGCTGCTGCTATAAACTCTTGGGAATGTGTGAAAAAGAGTGAAGCTATGTTTATAAAACTATGCCATATAACTAAAAAATATTTAAAAAAACACTAAATATAATCAACTAAACACAGTTTTGACTGGGTACTCCAGGTAAATGTTGAATTTTTATAGGTCTTAGGAGAATCTCCCGGACTGTGGATCCTGCAGATCATGGGTACCCAGGGACTATGGGCTAGATCTCTGCAGATGGGAGGAGGAGACTGAGTCAGGATGTTCTCAAGGGTGAGCCCTGCCTGAGCTGCAAATTCCTCCTGATATAAGAGCCTTGCTGAGCTTCCAGCTCTGCCTACACCACACTTATTCCAGCATGGAAATCAGCAGAAGTCTCCTGGGCTGACCATGAACTAGGAGGTAATGTCCAAATAGGTGAGTATTTTTGGACTCACTAAACTCAGTGGAGTTGGGAGATTCCTCTGTCCCTCTGTGTGCTCTATGTGCATGTGCTCAGTCCAGGCTCAAGCACATTTAGAGTGCTTACGTGAGCAACTTGTGTTTTCACCCTCAATTTGTGACTGCATTAATATAAGCTTATTGGAACACAAGCTGCCTTCTAGTTACCTGTGCATTGCTTGGGCAACACTGTCAATTCTTAAATAGTGGCCTTCTTCAGGGATTCATCCTAAAATTAGTCCAGTAATCTTTTAACAGTATGCTTTCCTTTTGCCAATCTTATGGACTTTCATGCTTTCAACTACCACTCATAACCAGACTAATCCAAAATACATCCTCCTTTTTAGGCCTTTATGGTGAGCTTCAGAGTCCTAAAATCTGCAACTACTCCACAGACACAACCAACTCATCATATCTAAAGTGACCACACTCCTTTCTCTCTAAATCCTTCTTTAGCAGTCTCTTTCCTAAAGAGTTACACCCCATCCTGTATTTATTCATATTATGAATCTATGAATTAATAAACTTCCTATTCTTCACCTCAGTCAATACATTCTTTTGATCCTACCTCTTTTATGCCTACCACTTCACAGTTTTTCAGCCTATACACATTGTTAGTACCTTAGGACAGATTCTCATCATTTCGTGTTTGGATTGCTACAAAACTCTGAGTCCTGGCCTCCTTTCCAGTCTATTTCTTATCTTTCTCACTAACAAAGGCTATTTTGTCTATCAGTAGATAGATAGCACATGTTATTCTGTTACCAGCATACATAGCTCCTCCTTTGGGAAATTTCTCCTTCCATACTCTCAAAAATTTCTTAGTGTTGCCTGCCTGTCTATCACAGTGCACTTACTGCACTGTATTATAATCATCTAGTTCAGTATCTGTTTTCCCCTCTAAGTTGTGAGCTAAGGGCAAGAACCATGTTTTACTTATCGTTGTCTTCATTGCCTAATATGGTATGTAGTACCTAGAAACCAACAAAGAAATGTATTTGTAATAGATGACTTTATTTTATTCACACTTGTATTCTTCCACTGTGCCTTGACCATAGAATTAATATCTGTCAATTGATATATATTTTAAACATTAATAGAATCCTCAGTTAAATATATGTTCCCAATAATGAATGCATTAACAACTTTAAATACCTATAATGCAAATGTATTTATTTGTTAAAACTAAAGAATTGACAAACTTCATGTCAATCATTAAAAATGAGGAGATTTGCATGGCCCAATGCAGATGATTTCTTCAATTTAGTCTTTGGGAGTACTTGTTCATCAGTAAATGGCACTACTGGCATTATATTCACTAAATAGTATCTTATCAACTTCAGTGTTATGATATGTTAACCTTTGAAAAGGTCTTTTATCCTTAGGAACCTACATGGGAAAGAAGAGGAGCGAAAACCCCAGAAATGACCTAGCAGTTTAAAAATGAGAGACAGGCTTCTCAACTGAACTGTATTTTGATGTTGAAACATTACTTCTATATTAGTTGTATTATAAGTATAAATATTTTTTCCCAGTCTTACAGAACTGTAGTTTATTTGTTCTTTTTTCCTGGCTTTTGGTTTTATTTTATTATTATGTCTGTTTTTCTTGAGAGATGAAATTCCTGTCATATAATTTAGCAATTAATATCAGTTAGAGGGAAGAAATAACAAATATTTTTCTTTATATAATTCCCAAAGAATTTTCAAACATTGTACCTCTTCACATGTATAATTGATATACTGAATTTACTTTCATTAGATTATTTTCCTGTAAAGCACAAATTCCAGACAGAACTGTTCATCTACCTCTTATCTCTTAGCTGCACACCCACCATTTTTATTCTGCTTTGTACTGTGAACTTCACAGTGTGGAAACCTACAGCTACATTTTCCATGCTCCTCTGGCACTTGACTTCCTCTTTATTTCCAATAGAGGAAATCCTTGAGGATATCGGAAGATTACGGGGTGGGGTCTTCTGTTTTTTGTTTGTTTTTCCAGAGACTGTAGCAGAAGTGGCAGGAGGTGATTCCTGAACCCAGCAGCTGGGCACAATGACTCTCTCTGTGGGAGTTCCAGCACTGGCTAAGGGACACCTCTTTGGCAGATGCAATTACCTGGAACATTAGCAGTTCCTGAGACCTGCATTTATTCCTTACTATTCTTTAGTGATCAATCCCCTCTATTAAATTTCTTCTCTTTGAAATTCCAGGAGTGGTTTCTGTTTTCCCAACTGGAAACTGACTCATGCAATGCATTGTAAATACTGGCAATTTAAAATAATATTGTCAAGTAAATCTTCAAAATTGATCCATTCGAATCTAAATAGCATAGAGCTTTGGACTCCCTTTTCTCTAATAAGTATATAAATGTACTTAAAGATAAAACAAAATGTTATTTATATCATTTTTTATCTTTGAAAGTTATTTAAATCATTTTGGTTATTTTTGAATAAATGTTATTTATATAATTTTATTTTATCTTTGAACTACATTCATATTCCACTTCATCCCTTTAAATTTTTATAGGAATACATACAAATACATGCCTTAAAAAACTTTTCTTGATTACTATATTATAATTTTTGCATTAAAATATGTATGCAATTTAAAATTTAAAATTAATCTTACTGAATCCCTACTGAATAACATGTACTATAAAGTGTTAGGTGCAAAACATTTCTTTTGTATCAAGTAAACACTTATTAGTATATAATGTAGCAATTCATTTGTCATAAAAGTGAAACACTATTGGAAATGCAGCTCTTAACATGTATGGGGTTTTTATTTTAAAATTAATTAAGATATTCTAAGGGTCAATATTAATTATGATTTTAATGAGGTAAGGATTAGAATCAAGATCGAT
The DNA here is from genome assembly GCA_004363575.1 of Solenodon paradoxus. Lineage (NCBI taxonomy): Eukaryota > Metazoa > Chordata > Mammalia > Eulipotyphla > Solenodontidae > Solenodon > Solenodon paradoxus. The sequence continues at coordinate 436,379 of RJWH01000730.1, read as the reverse complement.
TTCTCTGTTTCTTCATTATATTGAAACCAGATTAATATAAATGTATAGATGGAAATAGAAAGAGCTTTTGTTTGTTTTAGCAATGTCACTCAATCTCTTAAAATACTTTCATTCTCCATGTGGAAAATTACAGTGATCTATCATCAGAAACATTCTTCTTAATGATCTAACATTTGACAACTTAATTAAAGTTCCTTTTCTTTCTTTTACTTCTGTTTTTGATTTTTAATATGACACTGTCTGATTTATAAAAATATCATAGAAATACCAGTGTTTTCACTGTCCCTTGTTTGGTGGTTCAGAAAATACTTTCACTCAGAGTGACATGTTATAAGATTTTGCATGTGTGGAAAATATGTCCCTCTTTTATAAAGTAGAAGAGGATAATTTCATAACAAGTGAGGAAAGAATGGATAAAGAAATTGTGGTAAATGGACATGGGACACAGCTCTTAGAAGAGATGAAATCCTGTTATTTGAATCAACATTGATTAAACTAGAGTGGATTGTACAAAGTGAAATAATTCAAAAGAAGAAAGAGAGATACCAGATGATCTCACTCATAGGTGGAATATAAATAGACAAAACAAAGGAACAGATGAAACAAAACTAACCCTTGGATACTTGCAATAGAACTGAGGTTACCAATAGGGAATGGGATGGGGGTGGTTGCGTGCGTGAATAAGTGGTGGCCACTGGACAATGGTGAAGAATATTTGGAGATTTGGTGGAGGGCAGGGTGTGTTGACATATATCTGAGGAATGGGGAAAATATACCTATGGGAAGCCTCACAATGAGTTTAATTTGTAAAACAAAGCTACAGAAATTTAAAACAAAAGAGGTGAGGGAAGATGAAACACCAGGTTCATGTTTTCTGGTAGGTTTATTTTTTTTTGTTGGGGGCAGGGAGTTTATAGGAATTGAGAATATAGAAATATATTTCCTATCCAGATAACTATATCAGTTTGTCACTTGGAAAGTCTCTTGTACTCTGAGCTATTAATATCCCACTTTGAAAGAGGCTGAATTTAAATAATTCTATATAAAAACACACCCTTGTGTTCTGTGAAGTATTCTTTATAACAGTCAAGAGTGGAAAAGAATGCCCATCTACAGGTGTGTGGGAAAAGAAGATGGGGTATATATACACAATAGAATATAACTCCTGTACAAAAAAAGATGAAATCCTGCCATTTGCAGCAGAAAAGATGGGCCTAAAAGGAATTATACCTAGTGAGATAAGCAAGAAACAAAAACACAGGTATGATATCACTCATATCTGGTAGCGATAACAAGCACAAAATGAACTAAATCAAATGAAAATAGGCTTTTGAATAATAAACAAAAATCAAGCAAAAACAGACTTAGTCAAAAAAGGAAAAAGCAATTGCAGGAAATGAAAGGGAGTGGGACTGAATCTTATAGTGAAAGAAGAACTGAAATGGTGGTGAACTTAATGTATAATACACAAATGATGAGTTACTATGATGCTCACCTTAACCCTATATAATGTTATGATGGATGATTCTGCCAATAAAATGAATTAAAAAATAAATAAGGAACTAAATATTAGAGCAACCAACTGTAAACTCATTGTTTTCAATTTTTTGTCTTTCCTAAACATGATATATTTGCTATTTCCTATATAAAGTTATCTGTGTTCTTTTCACTTGTGCTCTTTTCTTTTAATACAGGAGAAAATAAATAAGCCCTGTGGTTCAGGCAGTTGAGACACTGGTGTGCCAATCACAAACAGCCCAAGGACCTCAGTTTGAGACCCAAGATCAAGGTGAACAACCAATATGTAAAGCTATATAAAGATGTTTCTTCCTTCTCTTCCTTCCTGCTTTCTCTCCTTGTTTAAATGCTTCTTCTTCCTATTCCTCTCTCCCTTCCTTCCATAAGAAAATAATTTACCATCTACATCAACTCTCCCTTAACAATTTCTCCTATACTGAACAGAACGTTTCATTTGTCTAATTCAATTGAAACATCTTTCAGCCAAAGTGGATTGGCATAGGTTTTAAAAGCATACTAATTACAGAAAGCTCTAAAATAGTGAGGCAGATAAAGAATAAAGAAGAATTTGCTACGTACTTAGTTTTTAAATAGACACCTTATATACATGTAGTCAATTTTTCTCTAAATTGTATGTTAAATACTGAACTCCTGACTTCTGATTTTGACGGGGAGGCCCTTTTATAAGATACCAAACCAATGCTGAATCCTCAGTACCATCAATGGAAATCACTGCAGAACAATTTTTATGAACTCAGAAACTCTCCATATTTCTTTGACTCTTTTATAATATGATTGCTTGTCCATAATCACCATGCAGACTATGAGACACATACCTTTAGATTTTTTTTTATTTTTCATAAGGTAGATCATTGATTTTATAAAATTTAGATGTTTTATTGTCATGTATTGAGGTAGTCAATGAAATATTTACTGTTAAAATGTACTTACATTCATGAAAATATTTATACTAGAAGAAAGTATATAGCAATAATAGTTAAACTTTTCTGAATCTCTGTCATAATATTATCTCATTTCAATAGTGTTATTTTTCTTTATGGGACTAAATGACCTGATACAAAAATATTAATATAATGAATCTTGTTAATTAATTATATGAACCAAAGTGACTTCCTCTTGTATGTCACCATATTAATCTCAGGACTGCTAAATGTCCCTTTCCAGATGATCAGAACCAGTTTCTGGAACTTATACCCGCTCATTCATATATTTCTGAGGTATAAACAAACCTATAAATCTTTAGGAGAGCAAAGATGTATGCGCCATGCCCGCAGGTTGCTGGTGTAGGTGGCTTATACACATATTTCACTTAGATCATATGATAAACACTTAGTAGGGGAGGATATAAGGTGACCCCCTTATTTTTGAGTATATGTGGACCTTGCCTTGACATGAAGCCCCAATCATGAGCTCTGGTATCAAAGATCCCTGTATCCCTGTATGTATAAATTATCATTATATCTCATAGACATGATTGCCTTGTTGTTCAGAATTATTTACTTTCTCAGTTAAAGGAAACATCTTTGTTCCCACTGCCAAAAAATTCCTTAAATTACTTTATGATTTCACTACATTAACATCTGAACAATCTAATCAACATTTTAATTGATGAAAATTAGAACTTATATCTCTATTAGTGATAGAGTTAAGAAGGATGTAATATAACCTCAACATCTTGGCCATAATGCTGACTACCCTTTCCTTCCTAGAACACCATTTCATTGGTTTTAATGATATTACGTACTCTTAATTTTTTTTAAATCTCTGCCTGATTGAGCAAACTCATATATAAGCTGACTTCCTTCCACTGCTTAGGAAGTACCTCACAAAGCCTTGTCAGTATGACTAAATATAATCTTGGGTGATATAAAATCTAGTTGCAATTAATAACTTTATAATTTTTTCTGGCTGAAAATCATGTAAGTTAAACCTGAAGTTTGCTTTGTTTGAGGTTCCTACTGAACTTTAGGTTAGCATACAATAATGACATGATTTTACATGAAATGAAAGCAATAAATTATTGTTTATGAAGGATAACACATTGCCTATTTATGATTGTTATAAAATTCTTACTTTATAGTTGATGTAATGGGAAGTTTTCTTTTCATTCAAATATCTGTATTTGCCACTTCAGAAGGTAAGGAAACAATTTTCAAAAATTAACTGGAAGTAGTATACAAACCAAATTACAAAGAGCACCAATATTAGATTAATTCTAATGTTCTTCACCATTAATTTGCATTTAGCAAGTGAAGTTTCTTAGCATAATACTTCATAAAGAATTTTATCTACTAGCTCTATAAAGTAAATAAGCATAGAGCGTTGTGCTTTTCTTTATTCAATATAATTGCTTATATGGTTCAGATTAGACAGGACTCCTCAGGAATACAGAAGCATTCTATTGGGTTTGTGGATTTATAATAAAGGGGTTTTAACAAGAGGGATGAGGGATTGATCAGTCCCCCTTTCCTATTAAAACACTGATACTAATGTTTTACAAATAAAATTTCATGTGTGATTGGTTAATTAAACCAAATAATAAGATATTTATAGAATACAAAAACAGCTTTATTATTTTTTCCTACCACTACTTTCAGATTTTTCTTTTCCTTCTCTTAGAAACAACTTAGACCCCTTAACTTTATGAATATTTTCAAGCATTTCAGAAATTATTTCAGTTCTGATGATTATAGGATAATTTTTACTGGATCAAATTAAATTATTGATCAAAAAATACTAGCGATAAATCAAATGTAGACAAAACATGTATGGTATTCGTTGCTTGAGAAATTGTAATTGCACTGGGAGATCTACATTTATATGACTTATACATTGAGGATCTACTTCAGTTTAAGCAATAAGACATTACTAGACCTCAAGAAGAAAGCCTGAGTCATATTAGCACAATTTGTCAGAAGATGCAGTTTGAGAAAGTCAGGGTGGCCATAAATTGAAAGGAGAATCACAAAAAGGAGGGACTCACAGAGTAGTGAATGACCAAATTTGTTTATAAACTTCTTTTAAGTCCTTGACTGACTCCTAAGTTTCAAATGTATGAAGGCAACTCTAAGAAAATCATCAGACAGCAAGAGCTAGAAGGTTAACAAGCAGAACAAAGAGTGCAATAACTGCCTATGATAGGCGAGATAGAGATTGAATTTTTAATTCCTCTAAATCAGAAGACTTGATGAGAACCCTAGGCTTTCCTAGAATATCTAGAAAACTATGTTTGGGGATGAAACAATTTGTAAAACTAAGGGATTTACCCAAGGTTAAATTAAAGGCAAACTAATGTAAAATAAAAGAGGTACTTCTTAAGAAAATGTAATACTAAATTTTCACAGATTTCACAAACAGTAACTTAATTTCTTGTTGACACAAAAATCAAGTTAGTTTCTGAGTATGCAATATCAGAAACATAACCTCATATGTCTACATTTCATCAACCACAATGTTCATATATAAATGTGAAGAACCAAAAATGTTAAGAATTTAAAAAATGTGTTTAATAGTTAGCAGTTAATAGAAAAAGGAGTCAATATAAACCTATGCTGAAATGGCAGTGGTGTTGAAATTGCAGAAGACAAGAATTTTAAAACAGCTTATATAAACATGATCATGAATTTGTCAAAATAAACAACAACAAAAAATCATCATAATGATCATAAAGATGGGGATCTGCCAGAAATGAAAGCCATATTTTACAAATGGAAAGTTTAGGAATGAAAAATAAGTTATCTAGAATAAAAATGACTGAATGGATTTAACAGAAAATTGGTAATGGCAAAAGAATCAGTGAAATTGAAAGCAGGTAAGATAAATGATCCAATCTAAACACTTTCTGTAACAGAAAAAAAGAGGGTAGAAAACAATTATATAGAAATAATTGTGAAAACATTAAATTTTTGAAGCATATCACAGAACTCAGTGAAATATTAGCAGAATAAAGACAAAGAAAACCACTGCATTGCAGTTAAATATCAAAAAAGAAAGAAAAAAACAAACAAAAGAAGTGTAAACAAGGTTGTCGCACACTAAAAAAAGGAACAAATGATGGTTAACCTCATCAGAAACAATATAAACCAGACAATAAATGCACGTCTTTAAAACAATGAACATTAAAAAAATCATGAAATCAGAATTTGAAAGCTTTCATTCAAAATGAGGGTTATAAAGACATTTAAGGTAAAAATATTGAGAGTATATGTAACTTGTAAGGCTGTGCTTCAAGGCAAAACAGATGATTATTTTAGAGTATTCAACTGAACAAAAGAAAGGTAGAAAAAGAAGAAACAGAAGAGAGATTAAAAAAAGAAACAGAGGGAAAAGTGGGAAATATATTAGTTAAAAGAGTAATTTACAGAACTAAATCCAATAATCCAACAATTCATTGAAAGACATAATAATTAAAAATGTGTACGCATCTAATAAATGAACTTCAATAAAAGCAAAAAAACATAGCAGAAATAGAGAAATTTAAACATCTCTGAGAAATGCAAAGATACGGAGAAAAAAAGACTAGGTCTACTGATTGTATTACTTAGGATCAACTTTTGAATGGTGTCTCCATAAGATTCACTTTTGGGATGCTCCCAACAGACATTGAAAAACAAAACAAAAAAAATCACCTATTTTCCTGAGACAAACATCAAGAAAAGGTTGGCACTTCAGCTGGAGACAGAACAGCTGAAGACAGGACAGCTGAAGACTAATGATGGATGAGGGTGCCAGGTGCGGTTCTCAGCTCAACTGCTGATTTGGATTTGGATTTGGTCTCTAGATGTGCAGTGGGGTGGAGGCTAGAGATTTCGGGACTAGCTCTGGAGATAGCGAGAGACAGGCTCGGTGGGGCTGAGACACTGATCCACAGAGGGATGAATTGTGAGGGGGAGAAAGGAGAACCAGTGAAACAGGAGCTAAACTGGAGCTCACATGGTGAAATTACACTGGGTACAGCCCTAACAGGGAAGCAGCCAAATTAAACCCCTCCCACAACCATTTCAGGCCAGAGTCTGGGGTCCACTGAGCGGAAAACCGCCCAATACATATCAGCCCACTGAAAATCTCTCCCATCAGAAGCCCCACTCCTTGGATTACAGTGAGACAGTAGTCCCAAACCTCAACGCTACCCATTCGCACCACCTTGTGGATACAGGAAAAACTGCAGACTGATTGCCAAGCCTGGACAAGTCAAACCTATGCGCCAGGGAGACCGAACTGTCAGAAATGCAACCAGAATGCCAAATAGAGCAAAAGCACAGAGAAATATATGTGAAATGATGGATACAATAAAAAATCCAGGGGGAAATATGAATACAGCAGACATATGTAAATTAGCTGGAGGAATTTAGGGTAATAGTGGTTAACATATTCATGGGAATCAGAAACCAGTAGAGGCAGAAAATGAGACTATCAGAAAACAAAGAAAAGAATTAAAACAAGACATCAAACAGGTAAGAGACATGATGGCTGAACCAAAAAATTCAATAGAGGTTCTCAACAATAGGATGGATGAAACTTCCAATAGAATCAGCTTTCTGGACGATAGGATAGAGGAACACAGTCAAACAAACCAGCACAGAGATTAAAAAATTCAAAAAATTGAACACAGCATTTGAGACCTCTGGGATAATATCAAAAGGAGCAACATTAGAGTCATAGAGGTCCTAGAGGAAGAAATAATAGATGAGAAATTTCCCAATCTGAAGAATGAAGCAAGTCTTCAGATCCAGGAGGCTTGAAGAGTTCTTAATAAAAGAAACACAAAGAGAAATACATCTAGATACATCATCATCAAAATGTCAAAAACACACAAAAAAGAAAGACTATTAAAAGCAGCCACAGAAAATCAGCGAACTTCTCAAATGAAACTCTACAAGTCAGAAGAGAATGGCATAAAATATTCGAAGTAATGAAATAAAAGGATTTTCGACCTAGAACACTATATCTGGAAAGATTATCATTCATAACTGAAGGAATGATAAAAATCATTTCTGACAAGCAAAAGTTAAAAGAGTTCATCACCACAAAACCAGCATTGTAAAAATATTAAAGGATGCTCTATAAAGTGTAAAAAACCCACACAGAAAAACATCATGACAGTAAATATTAAAAGTGGGAAGGAAGAGAAGAGAACAAAAATGTGGGTAGTTAGAATGAGTGGAAGACTAATATGCTTTCAAGTAAAATTAGTAAATAAAAAACCGTGAATGCTAACTTCAGGGTAACCTCAAAATACATCCCCCCCAAGAAAAGCAAAGAAGAAAACCAAAGAAAATCAATCAAAACTTAACTGTACCCATCTGACCTAAAAAGGAAGAGAACAAAATCATCATCTGGAACAACATACAGAAGATAAATTGTAAAATGACAGTAAGCATCTATATATCAATAATCACCCTAAGCATTAATGCACTGAACTCACCAATAAACAATGCAAAGTGGATGAATCCATTAAAAAGCATAACCCAACCATCTGTTGCATTAAGGAAACCATCACTTTCTTCCAAAAGATAAAGACTCAAAGTCAATGGCTGGAAGACAATCCTATAGTCAAATGGCAACCACAAAAGAGCAGGAACAGCTATACTCATATCAGATAAAGCAGACTTCTGTCTAAAAAGCATAACAAAAGGCAGAGATTGACACTACATAATGATTGAAGAACCAATCGATCAAAAACACATAACACTTATTAATATACATGCATCAAATGAAGGAACAACAAAATATATAAAGCAAGTATTATTAGACCTGAAGTGAGACATTATATCAACACAATAATAGTGAGGGACTTCAACAACCTACTTACAAGAATGGACAGATCAACCTGGCAGAAAATTAATGGTCACTTTAAATGACCATCAGGAACATATAGGTCTCATAGACATATACCTATCACTTCACCCAAGGACTACAGATTTCACTTTCGTCTCAAATGCTCATGGAACATTCTCAAGGATATATCATATGCTGGGACACAAAACATCTCTCAAAAAATTTACAAAGACTGAAGTCATACCAAGCATCTTCTTGACTACAATGGACTAAAACTGAAAATTGACCATAAAAAGAAAGCTAAAAAACCCCAAATCAATTTGAAACTCAACAATATGCTCCTGAAGGACTCTTGGTAAAAGAGGAAACCAAAGAGGAACTTAAAAAAGACTTAGAGATAAATGAGAATGAGAACATGAGCTACCAGAATCTATGGGATGCAGCAAAAACATTACTAAGGGAAAAGTTCATCACAATCCAGGGCTACCTCAAGAAACAAGGAACATCACAAACAAACAACTTAACCTTACACGTAGAACGACTAGAGAAAAGGGAACAATTAAACTCAAAAATAGGCAGAAGAAAGGAAATAATCAAAATTTGAGCAGAAAACAAAAAGACAATCCAGAAGATCAATGAAGCCACGAGTTGGCTCTTTGAAAAAATAAACAAAATTGACAAGCTGTTGACTGGACTCACAAAGAAAAAAAAAAGCGGAAAACTCTCATAACTAGAATCATAAATGAATGGGGAAATGTTAAAACAGATACCACAGACATTCAAAACATCATAAGGGACTATTGTGAACAGCTCTACACCACCAAAATGGACAACCCTGAAGACGTGGACAGATTTCTAGAAAAGTATAGTCTACCAAGACTGTACCTGGAATAATTGCAGAACCAGAACATAATAATCACAAGCAAAGAAACTGATAATCAATGGCCTCCCCTGAAAGAAAAGCCCAGGTACAGACGGCTTCTCCAATGAGTTCTACAAAATCTTCTGAGAAGAATTGACACCTATTCTTCCAAGCACTTCCAAAATACTGAAGAATAGGGAACTCTCCCAAATGCTTTTTATGAGGCTAACATTACACTGATATCAAAAGCTGACAGAGATGTTATCAAGAAAGAAAATTACAGACCATTATCTCTAATGAACATATATGCAAAAATGTTCAACAAAATATTAGCAAATCAAATGCAACAATGAATAAAAAAAATCATCCATTTAACCAAGTGTGATTCATCCCAGGGATGCAAGGATGGTTCATTATACATAAATCTATTAATGTCATACACCATATCAACGAGTGCAAAGAGAAAAACGTCATGATCATGTCAAGGGAAACAGAGAAAGCTTTTGACAAGATCCAACACCCATTTATGATAAAAAAAAACCCTCCATAAAATGGGAGTAGAAGGTTCATACCTCAACATAATAAAAGCAATATATGAAAAGCCCACAGCCAACATCATAGTCAATAGCGAAAAATTGAAAGCATTTCCTCTTAGGTCAGGATTAAGGCAAAGCTGTCCACTCTCATCACTGTTATTTAATATTCTACTGGAGATCTTAGCCTGAGCAATAAGGCAAGAAAATGAAATAAAAGAAATCCAATTTGGAAAGGAGGAAGTAAAACTCTCATTATTTGCAGATGACATGATTATATTTATTGAAAACTCCAAATACTCTATCAAAAAGCTTCTAAAACTCATCAATGAATACTGTAAAGTGGCAGACTACAAAATTGATGCACAAAAATCTGTTGAATTGTTACATGCAAACAACGTGCTGGAAGAAAACAAAATCACAAAAATCACACCATTTAAAATAGAAGGTAAACAAATGAAATACCTGAGCATATATCTGACAAAGGAAGTAAGTCTATACAACAATATCTACAAGTCCTTCTTCAAAGAAATAGAGGACACAAAGAAATGGAAAGACATTCCCTGCTCATGGCTGGGAAGAATCAGTATCATTAAAATGACCATCTTACCCAAAGCAATATATAGGTTTAATTTAAATCCCATTAAAATCTCATGGGCTTATTTCCAGAATATACAACAACAACAAAAAAATCTTAAAATTTGTATGGAACAACAAAATTTTTTGAATAGCCCAAAGCAATCACTGGAAAAAAGAAGGCATCTAGAGGGATGACACTTCCAGACTTTGAACCATATTACAAAGCAATAGTGATCAAAACAGTATGGTACTGGAATAATAACAGAGGCACAGATCAATGGAATAGAACTATATCACCAGAAACTGACCCACTCGCATACAACATGGAGCCAAAAGCATTTGATGGATAAAGGAAAGCCTTCGCAACAGATTGTTTTGGGAAAACTGGACACCCACATTCAAAAGAATAAAGCTAGACCACTCTCTAACACCATTCACAAAAATTAACTCAAAATGGATTAGAGACTTGGTCATAAGACCAGAAACCATAAAGTTCTCAGAAGACAATATAGGAGAAACTTTCCATGACATTAGTCGTAGAGAAGCCTTTGGGGACTCAACTCCACCATCAAGGGAAACAAAAAGAAAAATAAATAACTGGGGCTGCTGCAACCTAAAAATAGGAAGGAATTGGAGAGACATTTTTCTGAATAGGATATACAAATGGCCAATATCACATGAAATTATCTTCCCACTTGCAGGCTATCAGGGAAATGCAAATTAAAACAACAATGAGATATCACCTTACACCCAAAAGGCTGGCTATTATCCAAAAGTCTGGAAACAACAAAAGCTCGTGAGGATGTGGAGAAAAGGTGCACTGTTGGTGAGATTGCAAATTGGTACAACCCTTAGGGAGAACAGTTTGGAGATTCCTCAAAAAACTGAAGATGGAAATCCAGAATGATCCTATCATTCCACTTCTGGGTATCTACCTAAAAGATACAAAAGCAACCATCCACAAAGATGTATGTATCCCCATGTTTATTGCAGCCTATTCACAATAGCTGAGAACTGTAAATTAATTAAATACCCAACATCAGATGAATGGATAAAGAAGAAGATGTGGTACATATATACAATGGAATACTACACAAACCTTAGAAGAGATGAAACCCTGTCTTTTGAATCAACATGGATGGAACTAGAGGGGATTACTCTAAGTAAAACAGGTCAAAAGAAGAAAGATAGATACCAGATGACCTCACTTATAGGTGGAATGTGAAAAAACAAAACAAAAGGAACAGAGGAAACATAACCAACCTTGGAACATTTGCAACAGAGCTGAGGCTACCAAAAAGGAATTGGTAGGGAGGGAGCAAATGGTGGTGGAGCCCACTGGACAATGGTGAAGAAAACTTGGTGATTTGGAGGACATAGTGTTGATATACTTCTGAGAAATGGGAAACCTATACATGGGAAATTATTTTAATGTGTAGAATAATTACTACAATAAAAATAAACTTAAAAAAATACACTTTAGACTCCAAAACTAAATTATTAGTTCCTAAGTAAACAAAATTTCTTATTATTTTTTAACAAATTATGCTGCATTTTTCATATAATGGCATGAATTTTTTTTGTAAATTGCACTGTTGGTTCACCATGTATGATAAAGTAACAAAATGCTGGATTATAAGTTTAGGAAAGGCAAGTCCTTGTTCTACATACTTTTTAATTATACGAAATATTTTTAAATTCAGTTTTATTTTTGTCATCATTATTTCTTTTCGCTAAGTTCATAAAATATTTCTTACAGAAACTTTTTCATTCAACACACCTACATAATCTTTGCCTACATTTATCCTATATGAAATTAGTTTCAACATGCCAACTTTTAAATGTGATAAATGGACAAATAATAATTAAACAAATCAACACATAAATAAATAAATATATACATGCTCACCTTAAACACTAGTTCTCCTATCAATCCATTCCATGTACCATCTTCTTGAGGGCTTCCATACTTGTGATCAGGTGCAACATATATTTCATAGTTGAAACCCAGGTAGTTAGATAAGGCATCCAAAACATCAATGGAGAAGCCCTGGTATTTCTTTGGCTTACCCAAGACATTTTCAGAGACCATAACAAATGGTTCTTCCTGTATGGAAATTAGAGAAATCCTTGATGTCAATAAAAAGCAAAGATCAATTCTTTAAAGAGTTTTGCTTACAAAGAGTCTAAAATTTGCTTCTACATTTTGAGACAATTAACTTCAAAATATAATATACACATTATTAGTGCATCATCATAAATAGTACTCAATCATCCAATTTCTCATCATCGCTCTTTTAATTACTACCATATAAAAATTAGATGAAAGTGACTATAAAATGTCATCAATAATAAAGTCATATCTGAGAAAATATGAATTTATTGTACCTCAGGCACTTACTATGCATGCAAATGTCAAAAATATGTAAAATAATATTTTAACATATCTACAAATCTCTGAAAAGATCAACTAATTTTGTGAACATATAATTTAACTAAAAGAACATCACACTTATGGGAGTTTGCCAAGTAGTTTTAAAATTTGGATATATGCACGCTGCAAACTTCTCTACTATTGTTATGAGAAATTCATGTATTTTTCATGAATTGTGCTATTTACTAAATTCAGCAAATTGGTTTCTGCTTTCACCTTTCTAAAAAATTTCTTTTTGCATTTTTGTCCTTTTACAGTTAACATATAGGCTCCTTTCACTTTTTAGAACACCTGGTGCTAAGAGAGCTCAAATGGTTTGAAACATGCTGGAATACTACAGAAAATTAGATAATCTATTCCTTTATTTTCCAAACTTGTTCAGAAATCTTTCAACAATAGTAAAGTTCACAGATAACCATTCAAAGTATATGCAGTCTATGAAACCCTCTGGAGAAGTTAAAATCTATTCTGGATCTAAGCCAGAATACTCAAAGGTTTTATCTTTGGATCATTTTTCCTTAGGGACTCACACAATAGCCTTGAATTGAGATGTAAAGTAATTATTTGCTTTTGGCTTTTAAGCAAAAGCAAGTTCCTTAAAAAAACAAATGCATCTGTTATAGGACTATTGTCAACTCTACTGATGAGTTTTCCTCTAACAATTACCGTGATATAAATTTTTGAATTGCTCAGAACCACAGAACTGTCATTTTGCTTCAGTAATGCACTTTCCTCTTTTTCTTTTTTTTAAAGGGAAGGTGCAGGCAGGAATGAAGGCCAGCAGGCAGGCAGGTAGAGATGAAGAGAGAAGAGAAAGCAGCACTTTTATTTATTTTTATTTAGTTGTTCATCTTTGTTATTTCCCTTGGACCTGGGAACATGAACCCACATCCTTGGATGTACTTTGATTGCACTTGGCCAGAGGGGATGACTGACCCAATCACTACTCCATCAGGCACATCAGTAATGTCCTCTTATATCATGAAAGTAATATAATGATTTAGGTTTCTCTTTTCACTTCAGATATTCAGAAAATCACGCTTATGTATAATTATGGTGATACTGTGGCATTTGTAATATTCTTTAAATCTTGTTTTTCTAAACTACTGCTTTCTTTTTAAAAAATTTATCTTGTTTATCTTATCGCAGAGTAAAATATATTAATAAATAAATAAAGGAGGAGACTGCTATTTGTTCTCCTGTAGCTTTTTTCATCTTCTTTACTAAAGTTGTATTTTAGCACTGTTAAGAAAATGACAATGTCTCCCTTAATCACAGTTAGACCATGTGACTAGTTCAGACCAATGCAATGTCAGTAGGATATTTCCTTTAACTGTTCATGTCTACCTTTCTCTTCCTCCCACCCAGAATGAACACTTAAAGGCTGGATCTTTGCTAACTGTCTTAGAGTACATGTAGTAGAGAAACAAGACAGACATCAGTCCTTGACATCGGCACCAGAGTGACTAACTGTGGGGTCCTAGAATGTAAGAAAAACAAATTTCAATCTTTTTATTGTTAGGCTTTTTTTTTTTTTTTTGCTGTTGTAGTACTATTGGATGTTAATATACATTGATAGACTGGTAGGTCAATAGATGATTTTTGAGAATGAAATAAATGAAAATTTCTAATAATACCAACTTATTTAATCTAAATTACAGTAAGTGAAAAGCAAAAAAAATCCTTTACTCTTATATGTAAAATACAGAATATATCTTGATAACTCCAAATATTTATATATCTTAGAGTGTGTAATGTTTCCAGATAGCTGACATGATTTGATACAATTCATTTAGTTGTTTGGATAAAACATAGACCTATGAACATGCATTTTATAAATACTCTGAAGTAAGACCTGAGGTCATTAGAATTAGAACAGATAAAAGAAATTAAAAAATAAAGATCATTTCAAAAAGCATGTAGATAAGATCAGGAAATATATTCCTAATTGGACATTGTCTACATTATGCTGTAAACCCTTGTAATAAAAGTATGCATTTATTTTCTTATATGCTCCTCATTAATTTCTATTTTATATATATATATACATATATATACATATATGTGTATATATACCTGTGTGTATGTGTGTGTTTCATATACCTGTGTGTATGTGTGTGTTTCATACACACACACACACACACACACACACACACACTCACAGACACTGGAAAAATGATTCATGAAAGATCTTATTTGACTGGTTCCTCTACCAATAATTTTGGACCATATTTATTCTTTGTCCCTGGCCTTCAGATTCTAACATGAACCCACATCCTTGGAGTTCAAAAAGTTCAAAATATCAAAAGCAATTCAATCACCTGAAACTTGAATATGACACTTTAAGGTAACACATAAATAATTAAGAATACTAATTAATTATCCATGTGGCTAAAATAAAGTCCCACTGTTGCTTTATATGAAACTTCAGTGATTCTTTTTTTGTTTCTTGTATATATCTTTTGAATTATTTAATATGCTAACTTATGTTATACTTTTTTAATATGCTGTTTCTCTTGAGAAACGTTTTTAAATTTCTATTTATAAGTAAATCCCAGATCCAATGGATCCTTTTCAGAAGGCTTTTTGTTATCAAAATCTAATCTTAGCAAGATCAATGAAAATTCATAAAAGGTACAGAATTAGAAATGGTTATATTAAGGATCATTTAAAAGAGCTGATTAATTTTTTATGAATATGCAATTTAAATTTGATATACTGAATAAACCCTTATCACATTCTATTACTTCTCCTCTAGATCAATAAACTCTGCTTTCAAACTGTATTGCATATTTGGATCATAATTTGCAAATTTTACCTTAGACCAGTAATGTCTTATGGAAACAGTCAATGTGAATACTATACAGACAAAGCAATATTAGAAGAAAGCTTTGGGACCCTTAAAAGAAAACATATTTGCTATTTCTCTACAGTAATACTAAGCTTAGTTTAATCACTTTTATATATGAACCTATTACCAAAATTTATTCAGTCAATTTAACATTTATTCAGTCATCTATTTAACATGCATTGAATAGTGACTTCATCAAGTTATTAGACACAATACAGTGAGATATATAGAAATTCTTTAAAAATAATTATAACAGGAAAAGTCATGCACTCAAAAATTACAAGCAAAACAAAAGCAACACACACTATAACTGGTACAAACAAAATACTAGAAAAATGCAATGGAAATTATGAAAAAGGAACCACCATTGTATGAGTAATTGGCAATACCCTACTTTAACAGATAAGAAAAATCAGGAACAAAGGTTCAATTCAAGGTTACTATAATTTACAGAAGAGGAAGCTATCATAATTCATCTTATTTCACCATTATCTCTTTAGTCTCAAGATTTTCAACTTATATACTAAGTTCTAGAACTCAAAACGTTTCACATTTAATTAAATTTAAGGTTTTGTGAGACTGGTATAGATACCAAATGTCTGACAGGAAAACAAATCCCTACAATACTGTCTGGAGAAAATGATTTTCATGTTAGGGCTCAGATGATTACTTCAAATAATATTTTAATGCAATGTCTAATTTTTAAAGGTCAAAGTTATCATGAGAAAGCAAACTATCTTTCCTATATTAGAACCTGCAAGAGTATATGCAACAAAAATAGATGTTTTAGCAACTCATAGGGACTACAG
The DNA here is from genome assembly GCA_004363575.1 of Solenodon paradoxus. Lineage (NCBI taxonomy): Eukaryota > Metazoa > Chordata > Mammalia > Eulipotyphla > Solenodontidae > Solenodon > Solenodon paradoxus. The sequence continues at coordinate 419,995 of RJWH01000730.1, read as the reverse complement.
GAAGTGTCATTATGTAAACGAAACTGAATTAAGCAAAAATTTAAGAATTAGAAAGGACAATGGCCAAAGTCAAGAACTTAATGCTTATCAGTAGGCTAGAAACAGATGAAGGGAGAATTAGTGATCTGTAGCAGGTCAAAATTAATACCTAGTGTACAAAAGCATAAATGGAATCAAACCAAGAGTGAAAAAAAACAGAGAGGTAGTCTGATAATTCCAACTGGTGCTAAGAACATTAAAAATAAGGAGCTATCATTTTCTCTTCCTCAATGTAGTGAACAAGAGAAAGGTACTCAAAGGTAGTGACTACATTTGGGTGGCTAACTCTGTGATGCCTGGGGAGAGTAAGATCAGAAAGATGCACAATGAAAAATGGTTTGTGTGGTAATGACAATATTCTCTTTCCTTATTCTGGCAGCATTTACCTAGATGTTACTTAATTGTTGATTAATTAGTAAATTAAACTCTTTTTCTGTATGGTCGAAACATTGCTATATAAAGAAAAATTATGTGAAGTGGGACCAGATAATGGAGTTCATTGAATGCATATAAGGTATCTGCCTTTTATTCAGTGGGTACTGGACTTTGTGGAAGGTGACTAGCATAAACAGAAAGCAATTTTGAGACCAGAACGTAAAGTGGATGTAAAAGAAAAGTGTAGATGACAGGAAATAATGGTATTGCCTATTTAAGATATATTTTCAAAGAGCACATATATGACTTTGAATCTTCTATTACAGAGATGAAGGGGGGCAAAAATTATAAATGTTGCCTTTAAAATTCATTTTTCAGCAATTAGTTTCAAAGAGCATTAATAGGACTGAATCTAAACTGGTGACATCCTATCTGCCTATTACATGCAAACAAATAGCAGATTTCGATTTGCTGATCATTTGGATGACAGATTCTCTAAGCACAGCCCTAAGCAACTGGAATAAACAAAGCTTTCAGAGAATGCCTGTAGTTTATCAATCTAAATGCATTAGCATGAGGACTGATAGACTTGCTTGTGGAAAGACTGTTACAGTGGTTGATAATTTCCGTATTAGCAAGGATTTATCACATCACTTGTTAGGTTATTAGATAATAACTTCATAATTCTGAATTCGTATTCAGTCACTTAAAAATCTCATGCTAATTGCTTAGTTGATTTACAGCATTACAACTTCAAAATTTTTTAGTTAATTTACTTATTTTAATAACTATGCAATGTTGTTTGCTAGTAGTAGAGTTTGTAAAAAGCATTTGATATTTTTGATAAGTACAAACAACAAACTACACCAAGAATTGACTGAGAGCTGTTTAGAGGTTTTAATATGCACTTCACAGTATGCCAGGACAAACCAAACCAGGAGTGAGTCACTGGAAATTCCTTACAATTCTGCTCACACACAGAACTCAAAGACATTCATGAGAGAAAGGACTACTTCTTAATGGCCTCTTAAACAAATTTGTACCCATAAAACATGCTCTTGGCCTAAGTAAACAAAAGATGTCTTATACATTGTGAGTTTGTATTTTGCTTAGGGATAACATGTTTCACTTTTCTATATGCAGAACAAATGATCACCACTCCCCTTGGAAAAACCTCATCATTTTTCATAAATCAAATGTGAATATTAGAAACTTCTATAATGTAAAGTTAAAGGTACAGAATTTGTTATTAAAAAGATAGCCAGACATCAGGATTAGAAAACAAACATGAGGAACATATGAAAAGAAATCAGCAATCTAGGTATTATAAAGGAATGGGATATCTGGGTTGCCTGGAGAGAATAAATGAAGGTCACAGAGATATGCAATGAAAATGTTGTAGAGTTTTTTTCAGGAGGACTTTATGAAAGAAAAAATGCTTAGAAAAAATTTAATTAATCTTATCTTTCAAAATTCTTGCCTTTTTTCAGATAAGATTCACATTATAAATGATAAAAGTAAATAAAAAGTCATTTTACCTTTTTAATACCATATCTTACATATTGTTTCCTATTTTGTGAACAAGCATTGATATGAAAAACACTTTAAAATTAACACTAAATTAAAACTAGTAGTATGCAAGTTATTTATTTTAGAAATAAAGTGATTTAATATATGCTTTTAATTCATTTCTGGTCATGTTATTTTACCTAAGAGATTAAATAGTGAGTGGCAAAACTGTCATTTTGTTGTTTTCATAAGAATATAAAATATAATGATGATGTGACTGGGATATAAGGTTACTAATGACCACGAGCAATCACAAATCCTATGTACATTAGTTCTCACTTATTGATTTTCTTTAGTATGCATTTAAAAATATATTTCAGAATACTGAGATTCTCTGGACAACATGATTACCAAATATAAACTTAAAAATAATAGGCTTTGTGTTGTTTTCTGAATAAGAGAGCTGATAATACTGTTTATTTGGTCCAAGTTTTCATTATTTTGCTAAATTTAACAATTAAATCAGTCTTAAAAGTGCATATTCACAAGTTAGAGTCAATTCTATTCCACATATACTGTCAAAAGTTTAGTAGGTATAAAATACCTTGTGAATGCAGTTATCGCAAGAAAACTCCCAAAAGCATGTTTGGAGATACAGCATATTGCAACTCTAAGGAGTGATTGACTTACCAGATGTCAGAACTACAAGATATTTAAATAAAGAACTTAGCAACATTTCACTTCAGAATGATGATGGCATTTACAAATTCACTGGTTGATGCAACTATATTCCTTTTACAATACTACCAAGAATGGGGATGTCAATAAATCTTATTTACAATAATAATAAGATATTATCTGTGAGTCTGTAAAAGCATTTAATATTTATAAAGTGAAGCTAAATATTAGAACATAAAATCAAACTTGAAATATTTTAGAAATCATTATATTTTGTACAAAATAATATCATTTGTATGAAAATAACTGCATATTTCTCCATTCATTCAAGATTGTTAATAACAGGCACATGCTAAGAATATGTAGTGAACACAGTGAAAAAAAAACTCTCTCTGTATCTAATAGAAAATCAGATATTCTAATTATGGGAAATAACAGCAAATAAAATACATGGACAGTAACCAAAAATAAGTTATATATATTATGATGTATATATTATGTCAGGTGGTAATATGTATGGTGGAGGGAAATTAAACAATGAGAATAAAGAGTTGTGTGAAAAACAGCCAATTAAGAGCCACTGTGGAAAGAACATTCCAGATGGAAGAAAGACTAAGTGCAAATATGACAAAAAGGAGTTTCTCTGAAAAGTTAGAAAAACACTAGTGACACTAGTGTGGCAGGAACCAAATGAGCTAGGTCAAATAGAAAATATGAGAAAAAATTAGTGTGTGTCAGGTAGAGGTTAAACAGGGCCTTTATGTCCTTGTGATGATGCTACTTGTTAATATGACTAAGATAGGAAGCCACTGAGATGAGCAGCCAGATGGGCTCTGAGCAGAGCAGAGACATGAACTGATATGTTTTAACAGATAACTAAAGAGCTGACAATTACTGATAACAGACTAGAAAGCAAGGATAGAAATTGGGAGATGGGTTAGAAGTCTGCAATCAATCAGAAATTTGATGATCAAGAGTTGGTAGTAAAATGGATTTGATGAGATGTAATCAGATTCTTCATATTTTTTAAGATAGAGCTGATGGGTTTCATTGTGAAGGGGATGTAAACACCCCCAAAGTTGTTCAAATAGCCTTCCTCAAGAATTGTGTTTGGTCTATAGATAAATTTGAGCTGAGGTCAATTCAGGTTCAAGAAAGAACAATTTACCTCTCCCTTAACTGAATTCTTAGAAGAATGAAACTTGGGCATCAATCTTTGGAAGAGTTTTGAGACTCTCCTTAATGTTTTTTACTTGGAGTATGTATCATAATTCTATTAAAGAAACTAAAATTTTCAATTAATAGACTAAAGTCCTCAGAGCAAATGTTCAATATAGAATCAAAGATAGTATTTTGTAAAAAAACTCCAGTACTAAATACAAAATGAATACACTTTCAAGTTTACTAGAAGAAAGCATAGAATTGTGCATCTCTTTTTTTATCCTGCATATTTGTGCATAATTCACCAAACAGTTGAAAAAGAATAAGTTGAAAAGGAAATAATATTTACTGGAGGAAATAAAAATCATTAAATCATCATAATTGTTAACAGCTTAAAATTTTAAAGGACAGAGTTTAATTACATGCACTAAGGGAGAATCATTTAATTTTGTTCTTTTATCACACTTTGGTGAAAAACAAATTAAAGTAAGATGAGTTATTTTATTTATTGTCTATCAGATAGGTAAGGATGAAAAAGAATGTTAATGCTTATCAGCAAGCATGTGAGGAAACAGGCTTTTTAATACACCACTTCTGTGCATTAAAATTGGTGCTTTTCAGGAAAACAAATTCACAGTGCAAAATCATATGCTTGCAAATTTTCATATTTTTTCTTCTGATAATTTTAGATCTAAGGAAGTAATCATAAATGAGCACAAGTCTATCTAAAATAATGTTCATTTAAACTTTTTTAGTGAGGAGTTAAAACGAAACAGACAACAATTAGGGATTGCTATTTAAAAAAGTATTTCTGGAGTACTACACAGCACAGTCCTTAACCTCATTGTCTCACTGCTCTTGCACATAGTCAGCAGCTCAGATTGGTCTAGAGATTATAAAACATAAATATATATATGTAAATTATATATAAAATATATACATACATATTTTATAGACACTAACATTAATTTTGCCAAAATATTTAGGATTGGTTTGTCTTTCTTTGGCTTAAAAAATGATTCAAAATATCACTACAAAATACTACTTTCATTTTCAATATAACATTTCAATAAGAAACAAAAATGTTGAGTTTCAGTCAATATGCTGGAAGTTATATATTTAACCCTGGATAAAATAATGGAACCTTGAAGCAACTATAAATATAGTTAAATAGCTAAAAAAAAAGATTGATCATATCTTCCTTAGAAAAATATTTTACACTAAATCTACACCTATGTTACTTAAGAATATGTATGACTATCCATGTGTGTGTGCTGCAGTCAGTCTGTTGTAACAAATTACCAGACTAAGTGGTTTGAAAGCAAATATTTATTTCTTATAGTTTGAATGGCTAGGGCGTCCAACATGAAGAGAGATCCAATGTCTAATGAAGGTTTTGCTTTCTCCACTTGACACAGCATTGTTATCACCTCTTTCTTATTTCTTTTGAGAGCAGTAATTTCAATTATAAGGGCTTCACCTTTGTGATCTACTTACTCTCAAAGATTCCAATGCCAAATACTACCTTTGGGAATCAGCATCAACCTATGAATTTGAAGGGGATATAAATATTCAGTCCAAAGCAGTGTGCTATTTAAAAACTGAAAAATAATAATAGTAAAAATAATAGAAATAAGCAAACATGTAGAAGTTACAGTATACTTGGAATTTTTCAAATACTTTTTGTACATTTATGATAAATAATTCTATGCATTTAGAATAATAATTATCTATTTTTTATGAATAAAGCATCTTAGTTTTGTTTAGTAACAAACACTAAAATATTAGTAAGTTTTTGATGGAGGAACTATAAAAGATAATATTTGAGAAAACAGTATGGAGTCAGAGATAACATTTTGGAAGAGACTCCAATGCAGAGTCAAGAAGAACAGAGAGATCAGAAGACTCAGTGAAAGACATTGGTGAAAGACTCAAAAGAGAACAGGGCTTTAAGGGGTAAGTTGTTAGTGGATTCCAGTACAGGCGAGAGGTCCAGAAAAATTGGTCTACAGATATTCATTTACTTCTCAAGGACAAGATCATGAAGACCTTTTGAAAAGAAGTGTCTTTGGAAAAGTCACAATAAAAGATGTATTTCAGTGGTTTGAGAATAAAAGTAAATTATGGAATGGAGATAATTAGAATAAAGTCTGAGACATTTGCATGAAAAATAAATAGTAAAATAAAGGGGATTCAGGGTAAAAGAATGTTTCTGAACCCAAAGCACATTTTCAGGCTAAGGGAAGAAGCAAATAACAATTTAAAAAAACCCTCATATATTATGCTTGTCATCATCCTTATCACTTTGCATTCATCACCTCATTTAGTTCTTAGATACTCTGGTATGTTATAATTTTACTAATGAGAATACTTATTCTCTGGGGATACAGTGAAGTGTCTGGCTTTAAAAGAGTAAAAAGACTGAAATATGAATTCATGTAGCCTGATGGTAAATCATGTATTTTTAAAAGTAATTTCTTTTCATTTTACTTTATTGGAGTTTATGACATAAAGGTTTTGATGTACATCTTTATAAATGAACATCTATATATACTTCAGCTTCACCAATTCAATTCTAATTCTAACCTTCACCATGAAATGAAAACATTTTACCCTATTTGCTCACCCACTTCCCACTTTCCTTCTGGTAACCATTAATTTGGTCTTATAATCTAAAAGTCTATTTTTGTTTTATTTAGTTCATTCATTTTGATTATTTTTAAAGAAACCACACATGAATGAAATCATATGGTGTTTATCATTCTCCATCTGACTTATCTTGTTAGGCATAATACCCTCTAGCTCCTTCTATGTTTGCTTTTTACGTAATAGTTGGGTACTATTCCATTATTTAAAATTCCACATTTTCTTTATTCAGCTGTCTGTGGATGGACACTTAGGCTGGTTTCAACTCTTGGTATTGCAAATAATGTGATAAAAATGGTATGTATATATATTCAAATTCATGCTTTTGTATCCTTCAGGAATATACACAAAGTGGGATAACTGAATTGTATGAAATTTCTGCTTTTATTTTTAAAAATTATTATATTGAATATGTTCTCAGAAATACTGTACAAAGATTCCTTTTTTTTTCCACATCTCCAACACTTTTTTTTTTGTCTTTTAGATAATTATCAGTCTAACAGGTATAAGGTGATATTTCATTTGTCATTTAAAACCCTCGTTTCCTTGTTGATTTTCTTTGTGGAAGATTTACTCATTGCTGTAAGAGATTTAAAGTCACCTACTATTTCAATTTGTTTCATGTCTCATTTTAGGTCTCTTCATATTTATATTTTTGTACTCTTGTGTTAGGTTCATGCTAATATATCTAATCCATGCTATATAGTCTTGCTTTATTGATCACTTTATCATTATATCATACTCTTTATTTTTATCTACTATTTTTGCTCAAATATGACTTTTTAAGACATAGTAATTCTTGCTTTAAAATATTATTCATTAGTTTGGAGTATTATTTTCAAACCTTCACCTTAAGTCAATGATAGTCTTTATAGCTAAAATTAGTCCCTTGTAAGCAGAATATAGTTGAGTTTTGTTCTTTAATCCTTCTAGTCACTTCTGTCTTTTAATTGATAAGCTCAGTACATTTGTATTTAAGGTAATTATTGCTATATAAGGGTTTAGTATTGCCATTTAATCTTTTTTCTGATTCTATTTATTACATTTAAACATTTTTTGGTGACACTATCTTTTTCAGTTTAAATAGAAGGGCTCATTTCAACATATTCCGTAAGTGAGGGCTATTAGCTTTGTCTCAGAAACTTCTTATTTTTGCTGCATAGAATATTCTTGCCTGGAAGTTTTTATCTGTGTGTATTTTGAATATATCATTCTACTCTCTCCATTCTTGTAGAGGTTCTCCTGATGAGAGAAGTATGACTATTGCCTAACTGAAGTATCTTGTATGTACCACCTCTTTTCCGCTGGCCACTTTTCATATTCTTTCATCTTGGACTTTTGAAAGTGCCACTAATATGTACTTGGTATATGTATTAGATAAACACATCATGTTCGCTTTACTGACATATAAATCTAATTTTTCCTTATGTTTGGTGTGCTTTCAGCTATAAATTCTTGGAATAAACTTTCTGCTTACTTCTCCTTTCACTTTCTGGACTACCCGTTATCTTTATGTTGCCTTTCCTCTTGGAATCGTAGATCTCTATCAACATTTCTTTATATTTTTGTATCTCATTTCTTTTTCTTCTTTCACCTGAATCTTTCTAGTGTCGTGTCTTTGAGGGTGTTGATTTATCATTTCGTTATTCTATCTCCATCGCTTTCTTGGCACTTTTACTCTTGGTTTCATTTATTGAGTTCTTCATACCCTGAATCTCTGTTTCTGTTTTTGTTTTTTTCATTTATAGCTTTATTATACTCATTCATCTCATTCATGAGCTCATTGAGTTGTACTTCTGAGCTTTCCTGTATCTCTTTGAATTTCCTCATTTTTGAATCCTCTATTAGGTCTTAAAAATTCACGTCTCTATGTTTGATTTCTGAAGAGTTGTTTTTCTCTCCTTGTGATATCCGTGCAGTCTTAATTTGTCTGGTATTGTATCCCTCTGTTTGCTCATTGACTTATCTTGGCATCTTTAAATTATTCCTTGCTTTTTCTTTAGGATCTGGACAGCAACTTATAATTTATCTGCTTACATTTTTTTTTTCTTTTTCAGCAGGTATTGCTAAGTAGTCATACTATTATTATTTTTTTTTAATTACTCTTGACTGCTATAGGTGCCACAGGCAAGTGGAAAATGGTGGCTAAGTTGCTTCTCTATCAGTGGGAAGAGGAAAGGGCTCAGAGGAGCCCAGGTGCTTTTTTGGACATGCTGGGAGAGGTCAAGTTCATATACAGGGCTCTATTGTTATTCCTTATCTTTGAGGTTCCAGCAGCTCTTTGTTGTTGGTAGACTTCAGAATGTCAATACACATCCCAAGAGGTCGGGAAGAGGAAGTGTAGTCCAGAATGCTTCCCTGTCATCATCCTCCTCACTGAGATCCTAATCAGTGTAGAGCACCTCAGTTCCTCATCTTCTCCTGGGACAAAGGGATGGGCCTCCACACCTTGAGTTTCCCTACCCAGAGTCTTCACTTGGATTGGTATCTATGTCATATTTGTCCCTCCTCCCCACAAGATTGCTGCCTTCATGCATTCCTCTCCATTCACTGAGAGAATATAGAGAACCCTGACCTTGAAGCAAAAAAGGCAATATTGTGTGCTTCACAGAGATATTTAGATATTCCAAGAGTTCTAAATAATGCAGTCTGTGTTAGCCTCTGAGCTGCACAGGTGCTCAGCCTCACCATCATGCTGTAGGATTTTCTCAGGGAGTTCCTCTTCTTCAATAATTGTTAAGTTTTCCTTGTGAGGGAGAGAGAAGCAAGAGGTGTTTGCTCTCCCTGTCATGGTGATGTCACTCCAAAAGCATGTATTATAAATTATTAATTTAAATGCATTTTGTCAGCATATAGATATGTATATGTTTTGGGACTGGAGCACGAGGCCAAGTAGGTAAAAGGCTTGCTCTTTGTGCTATCAAGTGTTATCAGAATCAACTCTTCCCTTCCCTTCCCATCCCTCTTTTCTCTTTATATCAAAAGTATCTCTTCTTACAACTGATGTGTCAGCTTTAGTCAGAATAGTGAAGTGATGCATATTGGCATGAAGAGTATGTTAAAGTGGACATCTGAAGTCTTATTTGAACTTCATTTACCTGATTAAAGCAGAGCTTCCAGAAAACATAGTTTCCATTAACCCTCTTTTGGGGAATTTTCTGTGAATCTCAGGAGGGAGACAGATTTCTCATTTGCTTTAATGTAAAAATCCCAATATAATCTTCTATATTAAAGCCCTAAACTGCCCCCCTTTGTCAACTCGATACATAAACCATAACAGTATATTTATTATTGAGTGATTCCTGTGTGTTTTCCCTGTTTTTTTTTTATTGTCAGTTAATTCACAGGTCTCCAATTAAATGACCTAGGAGGATAGAAGAAAGGTTTTCCTCCAAATAATATCAAGTGTTCTTTCCTAAACAAAGAAATTCTTTTTCCTATTAGGATATGTAGAGAGCATGGTGCACGGTAATGCTGCTAACCTCACTCTATACTCTGCAGAAACTGTACTCACTCTTTCTGCCACTGGCTTGCATGATGTATGGTTTTAAGAATAAGGTGACAGGTTTCTACTTCTAGTGAACTGAATGCTTTCTGAATGATATGCCCCTTTCTTTTGATTTTATTACAAAGCACAGTGGGAAAGTTAAAAGGAAAGCTCTCTTGCATAGGGGACAGAAACATAAGAAGAGAAAGCAGAAAGGTGCTTTTTTTGTATCTCTCTAGTTTGTTTATTCTATGTTCGTTTTTGTCAGCTGTGAAATATAAAGATATAAAAACTTTTTTCCATTGCCAAAGTTATTTCACAATTCATTTTAATGCTTAACCTAAAACTAGCCCTAACACATACAGCATCCATGAGACGCTGCATGGAGCAACAATAATTTAGCAGTAAGAAAAAAAAAAATGTACATTGGTCCTATTTTTCTTGCATTCCTCAGCAGATACTCGAGATAGGAATGTTCCCAAAGATAACATTACATGTGTTAAAATACATCTTAGTACTTTGAGTTGATAACCAAAGGTCATTCTTAAAATTTTAAAAGGACTGATAAAACAAAGGTGAAATATTTTCAACCCCTTTGTTCTTGATGAGTGATCATTTTTTATTCTCCCTGACTTTTAAAAAAGAAAAAGACCTTGCTTTCAAATGCTAATCGGTTGCTTCTTTATTCCCCAGTAGACTACAGACCATTCAGTTTCAATTCTTCATTTTCTTGAGTCTTTTATTGACCATGGTCTTAGAGATTACATTTGGCTCAGAACAACACAGCAGCTTGTTATTTTTAATTGAAGTATAGAGTACATTCCTCTACATAACCATCAGTGGGAAAAATTAGCCTAAACATTTCAGTTTCCTATTTCCAAAATTATGCGATTAGTAATGGTTAAAAATGAAAAGGTAAAAAAATCCAAAAAAACAAAAACCTTCGTCTTTAAAAGTAAAAAAAAAAAAAAAACCTAAAAATTGTAAAGTTAATTTCTTCACACTGACTTTTATCACTTAGAGAATGTGAAAATTTTTGTGAAGATTTTAAATATGCGAGCCTCACACATTTAGCTTCAAATACAATGGATTTTTTGTCTCCAGGTTAGAATTATTAGTAGGCAGTTAACATGGAGATGTTGTGAACAGACACTTTAAAACCTAAACCTCTTTGTATTTCTGTGGATTGTTAAAAAACCCAAGGGGTACATTCTGAGAGATCATGCATTTGTCTTCCTTTTCTTGACCAGCTTTTCCATTTATGTGACCTCAGTGCAGTATGGTGGTTCTCTCCTTGACTGCCTCTACCACAGGGAGTTGAATTTTAATAGCTGTTCATGTTGAAGAAGCTGGCAGATGAGTAAGCTATTTCCATGTTGGGTGCATTCTGGAGATATGGTTCTTGTTTCAAACTACCCAAGAGTCCCATTTGGTGTAAGGGAGAGCAATTTGATAAGTGGTTCCCTACTAGTTAAAACCTGTAACCGTGCCTTTGAAATAATCCAAATTCCACTAGATTACTTATCTTTCTTGTAGGTAAGTTTACCACCTAAGACTACATGCCTCTTTGGGAGGGTCAGAAAAATGATAAACAGTTTTGTCAACACTTCTTTTCTTTTTTTAATGAAATTTACTTACTATGATTTTTACACTTGAAATTTAATTATATTCAAAACATTGTTCTTCCTTACTGATTAAAAACTTCTAAGATACAAACAAGAACATCTTTCTCTGACTTTTTTTTTGTATCTCTCTAGTTTGTTTATTCTATATTCATTTTTGTCAGCTGTAAAATAATAACATCCGTATGCTATTCTAATTCAGAAGTCACAAATATGTATGCATCTCCTAATGAAAAATTGAACCTTTGGAGAGGACTGGACAATATTTAATGCACTACAATAGCAAGGTGTGTGGGAGTATCCAACTTTGTATTTCTGTATGTTTGCACATCTTAATATCTATTAATTATCATATCATTTAAGGATAAATACCTAATTTTCAAATATCCTGTGTAAAAATTTTTGTTACAACAAAATCCTTCCAAAATGAAACACTTCTTAAAAGTCTCTACATGTCATGTGAGCTCTGGAAATTGACTGGCTTCTACATTCTTTGCCCACTTTTGTAAAGTTTGTTTATGTGCATATATGACCTAGTGTTCCACCAACATTCAAAAAAAAAAAACCCATGAAAATTTTTGTGTTTTCCAAGTAATTTCCTCTTTTTAAGAACCCCTAAAACTGCCAACTACCCCAGTCTTCTCCCACTTTTATCTTTAATTTCTTAACTTTGTTATACCAGCAATCTCTGCTTTGGACTCTATATATCTATGTCTCTGTCATAAAAATTGTCACCAGTTAGAAATCTGGGGTGATTGTTAGGATTATGTGCCTGTTTCCAACCTCTTAGGAATTAAATCTTTTAATAACTGATGACCAATGCGTGAGAAAAATTTTTATTTAGAGCAGGAACTTACTTCAGTCCTATTTACCACACCATGTTAAAACTAAGTCAGACAAATAAGGTCTCAATTTTACTATAAATGTAACTTGAAGAAGTTATTTAATTAGCTTAAATTTTAGCCATATTAACAAAATCAAATAATAATCTGAGTACCATGAATATTAGAGGTAGAAAATATCAAGAATGAGATTTAGTATTATGTGCCAAATGTTAACTGGTAACATCTGTATACTTTAATCATTAATTATTCCATTGAACTCTAAAACAGTAAAGCCTATAATGAAGCATCTCACTAGTTTCACTATCTATATTTGTGTACATTTCTGAGTAAGGGTATATAAACTGGCTTTATATTCTTACTATTTAAAACTATAGTATGTGCAAATAATAATTTAAAACTTCAAGATCACCTTAACATTTGAAATCCCTTCACATACAGTGATAAATTGCAATTCTTAAAGTAAAGTATTATACAGTTTATATAACTGGATAAGAATATTGCAATATTATGGAAGTCAACATAAACTTACTGTTTCTACATCTTTGAGTTTGCAAATTATTCTGTTAATATCTATTTAAACTTCTAGAGATAAGTGTAAGTCTGTTTTTCAGAATTAAATTATACAAAATATCTCTGAGATATTATTCATTATATTAGCCCAAGTATTCAGATTTAGGCTTCCACAGGAAAAGAAGTAGGGCCATGCACCATTACCTCAGTGCAATAGCAATACTCACACATGTCAGCATGACAGCTATCATCTTAAGAATTTGTGTGATGAGAAAGAATAAGAAATTGTTAAGCCATTGTCATTCATGATGATTTTATTCAGTCAGCATTGAAGTGAATAGATATTCCAGTATTGCTATAAACTCTATTTTTTCATAGGTCATTTTTACTCATGTGTCTGTTTATAAAAATCATATTTTACCATTTCTCTCACATTAGATGGGTACAATTAACAGAAGAGACAACAAACTATGTATCCAACACAAAAATGTCTATTGATTATACTTATTTCAATAATAAAAATGAGAACTACTTTATCTAGAACAGGTTAGACTGGCGTTTTTTAGCTCATTGATGTATATTATCCAACTTATGTAATACTAAATTCATTTTCACAAACAAATTTTTAATTGAATCACCTCTAAAGGAGCTTTTAAAAAAGCTTCTCTGGAATTTCCTGCATTTCAATGTTATTTACTGCAGGTGATATTTTAAGATACTTTAAATTACTGATATTTGCATATCTTTCTATTTTTTTACATTGTTGGATAGTCCTCTTATTTAAGCCTTGACAATACCTGTTCATCTTTCTTTGTTTTATTTTATTTAGGTTTTCATCTTGGTTTTTCACCTGGGCTCCAGTCTACAACCTGTGTCTTTGACTCATATGTGGACTATATAAGCAGGAGGCAACAAATTTATTCACTAAGTCACCAGGGTGTACCATATACCTGCTTGTCTTTCAAAACTAATTTATGCCCTATTTTGAGACTCTCATACTAATCTACCTATGAATTTTATGTTACTCTTAATGTTCTATGTATAATAAGAGTCAACACACACACACACACACACACACACACACACACACACACACACACATCACTTTCTGTCTGCCAGGTTCTGAGAGAAGTCCTGTTTTATTTGCATATATCTGTTTCTTTAACTTTCCAACTCTTAACAGATCTGTGAGGTAGATAATGAAATTATCTCTATTTAACAAATGAAGAAACAGAGTCATAAAGAGTTTAAATATTTGACCTAAGTTCATAGGTAGGAAACCTGCAGATTTAAGTATAATCTTGTACAGAAGCCATTCTTTTTTGTTAATATTTTCTTTGGTATATTATTAACATACCACATAATTCACCCACATAAAGTCCATAACTCAAAGGCTTTAGTATATTCACAGACATATGCTACCATCACTGCAATCAGGTTAAGAACATTATTATTCCCTAAATAAATCTAGTTTCTATTAGCTATCATACCTAATCCCTAATCTTCCCAGTCCTAGAGAATTCATTTTTGGCCCATATCCATTTGCCTATTCTTGACATTTCATATAAATGGAATCTTATAATATGTGGTCCATTGCGACTAACTTATTTGACAGTATAATATTTTCAAGGTTTATCCATGTGCCAAGGTTTATCCAAGTGTCAATGTTGTTGTTACTTAAAACTTTCATTTTGCTGCCAAGTAATAATCCGTTGTATGGATATAATTAATATTATTTAATCATTTATCAGTTCACAGACATTTGAGTTATTTCCAATTTTTGCTATTATCAATAAAACTGCTATGAACACTGTGTACAAGTTTTTGTGTGTATTTATAATTTCATTTCTCCTGGTCTATACCTAGAATAAGATTTCTGAGACATATAGTAACTGTTTAACCACTTGAGAAATTGACAGACTTTTAGCAGAAGCAATTCTATTATTTCACATTTCCATCAGCAATGTATAAACATCCCAATTTTACCACAATTTTGCTAAAACTGGTTGTTATCTGCCTTTTCTACTATAGCCATTTTAGTAGATATGAAGTAGTAGTTCATTGTGGTTTTGACTTGCATTTCCATGATGGAAACAGTTGATGAGATTCTTTTCATGTACTTATTGACCATTTAGATATGTTCTTTAAAAAAACTGTTCAGATTCTTGCTTGCTTTTAATAGTTGTCTACTTATATTTAGTTATTAATATAGCTTTATTCTTCATATACAATAAATAAAAATAATTATTAGATATCTGATTCAAAAAATATTTTCTACCATTAGTGAATTGTTTACCAATTGTGAACTGTCTTCTCATCTTTAAAATGTCCTTTGAGGCATGCTTATAAAATTTTTTATGAAATATAATGTATTTATTATTGTTTGTACTTTGAGTGTCATATATAAGAATCCATTAGCAAAATAAGGTCACAAAGAATTGCACCATTTAAGCTTATGTTCTATTTAGAATTTATTTTTGTATATGTCTTGAGGTAGGGATGTAGGTAATTATATTTTATGTGTGGATTCTGTTGTCTCAATTTGGTTCTGGAAAAGACTATTCTTTTTCCACAGATGATATTGACACCTTTGTAGAAAGTCAATTAAACAGAGATATGTGGGTTAATTCTGGACTTACAATTACATTCCACTGATCTAAATGTTTATTTTTAAATAGGTATGAGTGTTTAGATATTGAAAACAGTTAATTTTCCAACAAGTTGCTTTTTTTTTTTTTGCCTATTCTTAATTTCTTACATTTCTATTTCTATTTTAAGATCAGCTGGTTGACTATGACAAAGAACACAGCTAGAATACCGATAGGGATTTCATTGACTCAGAAATTTGGTTGGGAAATATTGGCATCTTAACAGTATTGAATCTTCCAATCAAGGACCACAAAATAGCTCTCCATTTACTTAGGACTTGTAAATTTATTCTCAATAAATTCTTGCAGCAATCAATGTAACAATATTGCAGATATTTTTAAAGTTTAGTTTTAATTATTTTATTCTTTTTGATGTACTTATATAGAAAAGCTTTATTATTGAATTTTTGAATTATTTTATTGCTAGTATACAGAAGCATAATTAATTCATTTGTATTAACTCTAAACTGCTGAACTCACTTATTAACCACAATAGTGTGTGTTTGTGTGTGTGCGCATGCACATGGGTGTGTGTGTGCATGTGTGAGTGCTATTTAGGGCTTTCAGTATGTAAGAATATGTCATTAGCATATAGAAATAATTTTATTTTTTAATATCATTTTATTTCCTCACCTAACAGACTTAGCTAAAATCTCTAGTACAATGCTGAATAAAAGTAGTGAGAACTCATAGCCTTGTCTTGTTGGTCTAAAGAAGTTAGAGGTACTTTCAATCTTTGACCATTAAGATGATTTTAGTTGTGCATATTTAACAGGAACTTTCTATCAAGTTGAAATTCCCTTCTACTACTACCTTAAGTGTTTTTATCATGAAAGGTTATTGGATTTTATCAAATATTTTTTCTATATCTATTGAGCTGATCATGTAGGTTTATTCTTTAATTTATTAATATGGCATATGATATCAATTTACTCTCATATTTTGGACCAACCTTGCATTCTGGGAATAAATTCCACTTTGTCATGAACAATCCTATGCAGCTGGATTCAGTTTTTTAGAATTTTGTTGAGGACATTTTTATCAATATTCATACTGTGTCATATTAATTTTAGTCATTAAGGCTTTAAAGTTTCATTAATAATGTCTAGTTACCGTACGTTTTCAATTATGCACATGGGCAAAAATTGTTCAGTAGTATGAATAAAATAAATTTGAGATGGGTCATTTTTGAGAATAATCCTTAAAATGTCTCCTGACTCTATGAAGGACATCCTATACTTA
The DNA here is from genome assembly GCA_004363575.1 of Solenodon paradoxus. Lineage (NCBI taxonomy): Eukaryota > Metazoa > Chordata > Mammalia > Eulipotyphla > Solenodontidae > Solenodon > Solenodon paradoxus. The sequence continues at coordinate 403,233 of RJWH01000730.1, read as the reverse complement.
GTTATCTCTTTCTCTGGTTTTCTCTGGCGAATTATCTGGCTTATGAGTTAGCTTATTACTCTTAATTGAGGGAAATTATAGACATGAAGCTTCCATATTTCATTTCAAATAATTTCAAAATGCTTAAGTTTTCTCTTTTCTAGTAGACTTCTTCTCCCTGGGCAAAGGATCTATGTCATAGTTTAGGTACTGGGTTGGGTGGTGGCCTTTGGTCCTGTCCACTTATCTCTGTTGGCTTAGCACCTCTATACTTGGGTTAAGCTGGAATGGAGATGAACAAGTCCCTAATATTCCAGTTCTGTCACACCTGGGGTATAAACTGCATCCTTTGGGTGGGAACTGGGTGGAAAAAGGGAAGTCCCAAACTCTCGGCCATATTCATGAAGAATTTAGCCACTTCATATGAAATTGGAGAGTGAGCCTGTTCTTCCAGGTAAGATAACCCTTTTTTGGGAATGTAAGGAAGCGAAATCCCTGGTTGTTTGTTTTTTCCCCAAATCTACTTGAAGAGAAGCTTTCATCAAGCTGTGCTGGCCAGGTGATGATGTGAAGAAGGAACAGGATGAGGCTCTGCGGCCACAGACTTCTTGCTCTGTGTTTGAGTCAATTTTCTTGAATAAGTGTTACCTCATTCTCTGTCTTCAGGAAAATTTCCATACTTTAAATGACTTTGTTTTAACATTTTAAATTAATTTTTTCAACTTTGCTTGTTTTCCTGGGGAATGGGTCCATGGAAGTCCTCATCCTGCCCTTTCAGAAGTTGAACTCCTCCAGGGAAGTGTTTGTAGAGTCACGAGAAGTTTAATGATGGAGATAGTTCTGAGAAATGTGTCATTAGGCAATAACATCATTATATGAAAATTGTAGTGTATAATTCAACAAAGTAGATAGTGAAGCCCTTTACACACCCAGGTTATATTTAGGGAACACTGCTCTCAGCTGTTGAGCATACTTCATTATGTACATCCACTGCAGTATTTGTTACATGATAACGTATTTTATGTGACCTTCAGTTTCTTTTATATAGTATCCACTGGCAATTTCCTAAGCCAGGTTGTTATTTTTGCCTGTAACCCTGAACCAAACTTTGTTAGCTCTGCTCCAAAGGAGCTCTCTTCAGGCTTTTTGCTTTGGGAACTACCAGAGCTTGCCATCTACTCCTTTCCCACCTGCTTGTTGTGAATAATTGGCCAGTGGATCTTCTCATCAAGCTTACTCCTCCAGCCATTAACTTTGCCTCCAGGTTCAGGAGGTTCCAGTGCTGAGACTTCAGGAAAACCTAAACTACTGGGGGTGGCGGGGGAGAGGGGCAGTGGGGCAGTGGTGGTGTCAAAATGCTAAACTTTTAAGCAACTTCAAGCACTAGGACAAGGTCCTTATAAAAATATAAAGATAATGACATTTCAGAGCTATTTTTAGAATAATTTTCTTAGTTATATATTAACATATAGTGTATTTGAAATTAGCCTGAAACCAAACACAATTCCTGTAAGATAATAAAATTGATATACAGATGTCTAGAAATTTTAGAGTTTATAATTTGGGTTTTTTGAATTTTTTTTTGTTTGGGACCAGGTAATTTTGTTCATTTTTTCCTCTAGAAATTCTATCTTCACTAGCAGGGGAGTTGTTGTGATTCTCATTAGCTGGTTTTCAAATTAGAGTAACAACAGCTGGACCTAAAAGTCATTATTTTGCAGTTAAAGTTGTTTTTGTTTTGTTTCTTTTGGTTTTTTTTGGTCTGCCTTAAGTTTCCTTTAAATAATTTCCCACAAAAATCTAATGATTGATGACAATGATTACTTATGATTTAATGATCTTTTGTGCTCATTTGTTAGTTAATTTATATAGTTGCTACTACAGAGACAATATCATATTTAGAAATACTGTGTACTTTATTGCTTTCACGTAGTTTAGCCTAGCAACCTCACAGTAAACCTCTATGACCAGTTTTACAGACAGAAAAAATGAAGATCAAAATAGTTCCTTAGTTTCCATAATTTCAATAACCTATTAAGAAGAAAAGCTTGAACTTGAACTAATATTGTTTGACTGTAAATCCAGTATCATTTACAGTATATTAAAAGTCAAATACTTTTTAGTGTCAGTATTTTGAGAAGAGATTAGATTGAGAGGCAATGGAATAGAGATTGAAGTATTTCCAATAAAAAAATAGTTGCATGTAACTTATTCTTGTCAAACATATGTCCAGAGGCATACACTGACATGAAAATTACTATACCTAACTTTCATACTCTTTTGTATTTTAGAGATTGAAAATCTGTTGACTAGATATCAACCACAAAGTCCTTTAATGTGAAAAACCACAAATTTACTTTTTATTTGTAAGCAAGTTATTTTTTATTCATTTGTGAAGAAGTTTAATTCAAGAGAAGCGATAAGTCCTTCTATTATAATTGTTTCTTTAGAAGATTGTGAGCTCACAATTGTACTCTATTTTAATCTTTATCCATTTATCCTGATTTTGTCTAACTCTGTTTTTCACAGATTATGGGAAAGATAATTATGAAATAGCATTCCACCTAGAAATGGAATTTTGGAACAAAGGGCAAACTATTCTATCTCCAAGACCAAGAGAACATTAAATGAGTCTATTTTTCAATTTCTCATCAATTATAGACCTGGTATTTTATAGTATGAATGATTCTTGATATTTCGAGTTAAGCGTTTTTATTTATTTATCTTAAAGCTCATATATATTTGATTACATTGTGAAAGGGTTGTTATTTTCTGGAATCAACTATGGCAAAAGATTAATAAAAGAATAATCCTTTGTTATTTTTCTTGCAAATCTGAACTTAGTGAATGAAAATCAGATAATAAGGTATGTTAAGACTACTTATTCAAGCATAGTTTTGTAGCCTTTCAATTCTTATTAATATGAACATATACAGAGTTCTTTATTTCTTTACACTTTTCCTCTTTTCCTATCCTTACCTTTTCTCCCTTTCTCTCTCCATCACTCCCATCCCCCACAATTTCCTTCTTTCCTCTCTACCTCTTCCACCTCCTCTTTCTTCCTCTCTTCACATACACACACACACACACACACACACACACACACATACACACACACCTACCTCAAGTTACCAGAAGATTTAATTTATTTATTCAACAAATATTTACTGATAGGCTTCCAATTTCTAAGCATTGCAAGTGAAAACAATTTTGTCTTTTATTGATACTTATAGTTCTTTGGGGATTGAGTCTAATGATAATGAAATTATCACCAAAAATAGCGAAATGAGGAATGATATTATTCTGCAAAACCCTGAAGCCATCTCAGATGTCACTGCTGATATTGGATCATAAAGACTTATCTGTCTTTTCTCTCTATTCTTTCTTTTCCTCAGTTTTGTTATTCTTTCCCAGTATTTCCAAAATGTACTTAATACTGAGTCCTTCACACAAAGGTTCTATTTTCTAATACTAACAATAATTTTGATAAGATGATTTATGTGAAGCACCTTAAAAGCAAAAGTTATCCTTTATCATTCTGGGACCTAGCACAATGCTTGGCTTATAATACATGTTCAGTAAATAATTGCTGAGTCAAGGTAAATAGAGTATACTATAAAACACTGCTTTACCCTTCTCTGATCTCAGATAACATATAAATTTTCATAAGGAAATGAGACTGGAAATGAAAACAATTCCAATAAGTGAAATTAATAATAGGAAAACATTTTCAGAAATATAAACTGTGCTTAAAATAATAACAGAAGGCACTGCCTGCTGCATCATTCCTATGGTGAATCTTGAACTCAACACAAAATTTGGATAATGATTTATATGGTATTAGCGTAAGATAACTTATCTTTGTATATTTTCTCTTTCTATAACTACAATGACAGTTTGTTTAGATGGTAGTTTTTTCATTGATGTGACTATTATTTTTTAATTTATTTTATTTAATAGTTATTTCTATTCTTTTGGGGATAGTCTTTAAAAACAATTCTGAGTAATGTTGTTTAATTTAACTTTACAATTCAAACATTTTGTTTTGTGTTATTTGAGATTCTTGGATCTGGATGTATGTTTCCTTCCTCAGGTTAGGGTAGTTCTCAGCTATTATTTCTTCAAATAAGATTCCTGTTCCGTTTTCTCTCCTCTTTCAGGAACCTCTATGATGTAAATGTTATCATTGATGTTATCCTATAAGTATCTTAAGATATCTTCATTTTTAGTCTTCTCTTCTCATTTTGCTAGTCTCTTTAGGTGCTCTCCATTGCTATATTTTCCAGTGTTTTTAGTTCAGGTGTTGTGTTCTCTAGCTCTATGATTTCTGTTTGGAACTTTCTCATATTTTCTCTGTTTGTTGTAGTTTTCATTGTGTTCATCATTGTTCTCCTAATATTAACGCATTATTAAGACTACTGCTTTGAAATCTTCATCACATTTGCATAATTATGTTTCATTAGGGTTTTTCATTGGGAGTTTGTTTTCATCCATCAAGTGGAGAATATTTTGTCTCCTCATTTTGCTTGATATTCTGTATTTATCTCTACAGCAAAATAGCTTTCTTTACCAGTCTTTATCTATGGGCTTTGTGCTAAAATTGAAGATCATGGTGTGCTTTGGTGGGTTAGTCCACTGTGGCATAGTTCACAGACATTCCAAAGTCTCTGGTTTAAGACTTGAGTTGGGGAAACAACCAAGATGAACAACTAAATAAAACTAAAGTGAAACTGCTTATTCCTCCTCTCTCCAGAGTGTTGTTCCACGATGCTAGAATTTCTATTGCTGTACAAGCTGAAACCACAGCAACTGTCAGGAGGATAAGTTTAAGCTGAAACCACAGCACCTGTCAGGATACGTTTCTTTTCTTTGACTGGATCATGTTCTATTACATGCATAAAGCCATGTGATGCTTAACAACAGGAATACATTCTGAGAAATGCATTGTTAGGCAGAGTGTACTTACACAAGTCTAGATAGTATAGGCTACTAAACATGTAGACTATAAATAGGTTCTAATCATAAATGCAGTCTACTGTTACCAGACAGTCTATTGCATTTTCTTTATTCATTCAGCAATTGATGAATACTTAGAATGCTTCTGGGTGTTGGCTATTGTAAATGATGCTGCAATAAACAAAGGGTGCATATATGGTTGTTCTATATTACATATATGAGTGAAAAATGTGATGTTTTTCTCTCTCCTTCTGATTTATCTCATTAAACATAATTCCCTCAGGAAGAGCTGGTTCTTTGAAAAGAAAAGAAATTATTAATAAATCTCTATACTTACTAAGAAAATAAAAGGAAAATTATACTAAATAAAATCAGAAATAAAAAATAGAAGTTACAACAGATAGCATAAAATTACAAAGGAGCTTAAGAAACTACTATGGATGTCTACACGCAAATAAAAGGGGGTAATCCAGGAGAAACAGATACTTAGAATTATACAACCATCTAAATATTTAATCAGGAGGAAATAGAAAACCTGAACAGACATTTCCACAAATAAGGAATATAAAAATAAATCAAAAGTCTCCCCCAAAACAAAAGTTCAGAACCAGTTGATTTTATTAACAAATTCTACCAAATCTGCAAACAAGCACCTATTCATCTCAAACTCTTTAAAAATATGAAGAGGTCAACATTAACCTGATACCAAATGAAGACAAGGACAACGTGAAAAAAAGAAACCACAGGCTAATATATCTGATAAATAGATGCAATTTTTAACAAAATCTTAACAAATCAATTTAATAATATAATAAAGATCCTACATAATAATAGTGATGTATCGAATACCAGTATACAAGGATGCTTCCACATATACTAATCAATAACAGTATACACCACATAAACACAAGGAAGGACAAACATAATCATATTAGTAGATGCATGCCTAGAAGCATTTGACAATGCTTCTGCATTTAGTTATGACATAAACACCAATAAAATTGGGATAGAGGGACCATGCTGCAATATAAAAAGGCCATAATTGTCTAACCCACAACTAACATCATACTCAATGGTGAAAAAAAGATTCAGGAATAAGATGAGGATGTTTACTCTCACCATCACCACTGAACATAGAATTGGAAGTCTTTTTCAGAGCCATTAGGCAAGAAAAAGAAGTAAAATGAATTCAAATGGATAAGAAGTAGAACTATCACTATTTTCATATGACACCAAAAAACCCCAGAAAATCCTAAAGATCAAAAACTCTGCAAACTAACAAATGAGTACAGCAAAGTGGTAGGGTACAAAATCAATATAAAAACATGTGTTATATCTCCATACAGAAACAGCAAAGTAAAATAAGAAATTAAGAAAACAATACATTATAATTTCAATAAAAATAATTAAATTCCTAATTCAAACTTCATAAAGCAGCTGAAAATTGGTGCACTGAGAACTACATGACATTATTAAGAGAAATAAAGTAAATATAAGGAAGGAAAAAATTTTCCATTTCTCTTGTTGGAAAAATTAATATTGTTAAAAGACCATCTAACCTGAAATAATACACAGATTCAATATAACCCCTATCAAAACTTCAGTGGTACTTTTCAAGGAAATTGAAAAAAAAAAACCACTAAAATTTATATGAAAACTCATTAAAAGATACTGAATAGCCCAAACAATGCTGAGAATAAAGGAAATAATGGGAGTATTACATGCCCTAACTTCAAACTCTACTGCAAAGAGAGTGATCAAAACAGTATGATATTGGAATAGAAAGATACACATATAAATAGACTAGAACTGAGAGTCCAGAAATAAATTAGCACATATATGGAGTTAGTCTATGACAAAGGAACCAAGAACATAGAATGGAGAAAGGGAAGTCTCTTCAACCACAAATCATGCTGGGAAAACTGATCACTACATAAACAGAGTAAAACTAGATCACTACCTAACACCGTACACAAAAATTAATTCAAAATATTTTAAAGGCTTTTAAAAACCATAAAATACATAGACGAGAACATAGGCAGCATGTCTCTTGAGGGCCTTAGATATGTCTTTGGGAACTTGACTCAAAATATAAGGGAAACAAAAGCAAAAGTAAGTAAATAAGAGTATATCAAACTAAATAGCTTCTGAAGAACTAAAAAAAACTATCATAAAGAGCTGTCCTGGTGAATCCAGTATAGTTCAAATAAAGCACAAGGATCTTAGTTTGTGACTTGGATTTATTTACACGTCAGTGATATGCATACTTACACCCTTGGAAACATACTAACACAACTTCACATTTAAGTTGAGAAATATTCATAATATAATCATTGCCCCTAAATTAAAGTCTGATTTAAATTATTTTATTAAAATAAATATTATTTAAACAATAATTAGGAATAAATTATATGTACCATAAAAGGGGAGTGACTACTCACTTGAAATTCCTCTTAGAGAGAATATCACTGATACTTTTTAAACAATGAAATATTATTGCCCAGTTTTATTAGACAATGTACAAAGGGCAGCTATTGCTGTTATAAATATAAATAAACATGCGATTAGCATCAATGCATCATAAATGGCTTTTTGCTTCTCCTATTTACTGATTCTGATTTTTTTTTAGCCTAACAAAGACTTGGTCAAATTTAAAAACGAGCAGGTTTTTCTAAAGGAAAACAATTTAATAACTTGGACTATTAGGTACTACAAAATAGCACAAAGTTAAGAACATTAAAGTAACAAGGTAGAGTGCATATCTTCATATTTTACAACTGTTGAGACAGTTCTCACTAAGTGTTTTACTGTTTAAATAAACTTCTATTAATATCTTATTTTAACTATTTATGATCAGATAAAATAATCATGCACAGACACCAATTAATGATTTTCAAATAAGTGAAATTGTAATATATGTTTCACATGTATAATCCCAATTAATATTCATGGAATCACTAGGTGGTAAGCTCCAAAGACATAATAATATTTCTTTTTTATTTATTAGCATCCCCAGCAATGAGCACTGAGATTGAATACAGTACATACTCAATAAAAATGTTTGTTTTCTTCATAAACTTACATATTTTAAAACTTTTATTGAGATATAATTCATATACCATAAAATACACCCATTTAAATGTATAATTTAATAGTTTTTCGTATATTCACAGAGTTGTAGAGTTTTCATCACAATCTAATTTTGGAAAATTTTCTTCATTGTAGAAAGAAACCTCATACCTGTTAGCAATCATTCCCCAGCTTGCCTTGACTCCCCAGCTCCAGCCCTAGGCAATCATTAATTTACTTTGTCTGTACAGATTCACTAATTCTGGTAATTTAATATAAATTCAATCATATAATGAATGTTCTTTTGTGTTTGGTTTCTAATAAATCTTGAAAATATTTTGTTAGCTAAGTAAGTCAATAAATACATAAACAACTAGATGATCTTTCCTTTGAAGATATTTCCTTACTAGAAAGTACTGAATCTTCTCAGGTTTTATTATTACCCAACACACCACATTGTATCAAATTTATTATTGTTGGTATGATTTTCTTCATGTATGCCTACTATATGGTTTCAGTGAGAGAATGCCTAAGAAATACTTTTGCTTTAACATATGTGGGAAATGGTAGAAAGATGGAAATTAGACCTAAACTGTCTAAGACATTTACTAACCAAAGCAATGTAATTAAAAGAAAAGGCTTCAAAAATCTGGTTTTGGTACACAAATTTAAAAACTGGAAAAATATGACCTTTAAAGTATTTTAGAAAGCATGGTCAGAATTTGTTAAACATTATTTTAAACTTGGTATCATTAAAGAAACAAAGAAATGAAGGATAATGTTACCTGTATGAGCCAAAATCACAAAGCTCAAATCAAACTTACCAGAACAGTCACTACCCGTAGGACTACACCACGCATGTTGTTCTCCAGTTTCTTGTCTGTCAGTGACCCATTCAGTCCTGTGACAGGATTCCAACATCCAAGCTGAAAGATAAAATAGCTCAGTCACTTCTGCCCAGAGAACGTTCAGTCACCTAAGTATAGATCTTTTGGATAAATGTTTGATGTCTCTTGGAATAACTGATATAGGAAGAATCCTTCACAGAATTTTCTTTCTAACAGCAAAATAATCAGAAGTGCCATTTCTTGTTTCTTGCTTTTAAATTCATTATATGGAATTTGACAGAACCTAACGTGCTTTAGGAGACTTACCGAGAACATTTGACTTAATGAGGAGTTATAAATACCCCAATAAGTCAGTCCCAGTAATACACTAATTGGAAATATAATAGCACATATAATTCTAGCATAATGTCTGTTCTAATTTATCCGTTGTCAGATTTTCTTACATTTTCAAAGGTTTAATTAGATCTTACACTGTTTTTACTGTGGAAAAAAGACAAGACTTCTAATGTGGTTAGAGGGCTACTGCTTTTATTTCAGAAGAAATTATGCATATGGCTTTGTTGTTTCCAAGTATTAATAAAATAATATAATATGCCTTTTTTGTCAGTGCCATCAATATGAGTGGAAGATTTTGACAATGGCCTTTCCCTTCAAATCTTGCAATGATTCACTGCTCTTTACTCTCCAAAATACTAGTTTAAATTCACACCCTCATGTACCTCTTATCTCTTGTAATATTCAAATCCGAGGGCTCCTCGTTTTAAAATTATTGCTATAAATCACATCAAGATAAAAACGGATGACTCTAAATTCAGTAATAGGACAAAAGAAAGAGATGCTGTGACTTAAATTAGGAGCTAACTGCTTAAAGAGCAAAGTCTCAAAAAGAATGTTGTAATGCATATCTCAGGGAGAAATGTCATGCTATTCTGATACCATATCCATGAGCCTTTACAGTTGGGAGCCTATAGGCATGCTTTCAAAATGTGACATATCTTTAGTAATATTCAAAGACTGATTTGATTAACTGAATACTTTATAGGAGCACACTTGATTATTTGTGTTGCTTCCTGCTGAAAGTTGATTATTTCCTTGTATTATGATTTGTTTGTGACTTCCAAAGTATCAACATATTGGCAAATCTTCCTCACAGATAAATGACTTAGATGTTTCCTATTAAACTCAAGTTTCTCTTTGAGCTCCCCAAAAGCTATTTAATTAAGAAAACTAAAATGTATATATCTTGAGAAGGAATATCACACAGTAAACACAAAACCAGCATTTTCCTTAATAAAATAATTTGTAAAGACTGCTAATTGCTGGTTTCAATTGCAAAGCGCATTAAATTCATACAATGATATGTCATTCTTAGTTACATAAAAAGTCTAATTAGAACTTAGATCCAATTAGCAAATCCAAATGTGTTGAAAGTCTAATTATCATAGGTATTGTAGTTCTTGTGCCAAAAGTAAAACCTTATGAAACGTGTTTTGAGCTTTTGTTGTCTTCAGAGGTCAACCAAAATCTATCCTCAATTATATTCCTTGATGTGCACTTTTTCTAAATACTTCTTCAAGAAGGCTGTTTTTTCCTAGGCCACATAATATTGGAGTAAAAGTGATCTATACTATTAAGAAGTTAAATTTCTAATGTGCTATCACCTTTTGTTATTATATTACTTAATTCTAAGCTTAATGAATAACTTTTAGGATAGCATCTTATGCATAGTAAAAATGTCTAAGCTGCCAATTTACAGTAATGGATTTTGTTTTTGTTTTTCTTGGAAGTGTTATTTAATTTTGGGGAACCTACTATCAGTTTGTCTAAATAAATGACATCTATTAGTGTTAGTTGGACTATAGCATTATGGTATATTGACTAGTCAAAATATTTATTATTGGAATAACATCAAAATTCATTGAGTAGTTTTTTCAACATTGTTGCAATATTTAAAGTAAACACACACAAACACATATATAATTTCAAGTTTCCAGATTCTTCTTAATTATGTGTTTGGGGGTTGAAATAACAATAATAAAAAAAGCATTTGGAAAAGGTAGATAAATCTTATTTTCAGATCAAGACAGCAACTTAAACATTATTGGTATCACATATAATATTTCTTCTCATATTTAAAAATGTTAAGCCAAGGAGATTCTTTCTCATATATATCACAAGCCACACACTTTTCTCCTCTGCTTGATGAAAGCCTTTCACCTTTCTGTGTCTCCTTTCTTTCCTTCCTCCCTCTCTCCCTCCCTTCCTTCCTCCCTTTCTTATTCCTTCTCTTCATCCCACCTTCCCTCTCTCCTTCCTTCTTTCCATTCCTTTCCTTTTTTATTTTATTCACATCTTTTGATCATAGCAGTTGTAAAGTTGTTCTCATTCTTAATAACAGCAGTCTAGATTCTAGAATGGAAACTCCTTACATCTTTTGATACACAAACTCCAGCACTCATTATTAACTATTAGCTATGGACACCAAGAACTAGGCTGCTCAGAGACTGAATTTTGAGACAGAGAATATTCAGGATACAAATTTTCTCGGAAATTAAAAATAAAATATATCCATTTATCGTATATAAGAATGAGGTGTACCAAAGCAATTAGTAAGAAATTAAAATAGTTTTTCCTGTATTGACTAGAACTGTGTCTTTTACATAATTTGTAACTTTTTTTATGTTTGAGCCATGGTACTTGCTTCACACATGATTTCATTTAAGCTTTGATATAACTTTATGAGAAGATATTGTTTCCGTTAATACCTTATAGATATAGAAACTAAGGGTTCAGCTCAGGTTACATATGTACCATGTGATAAAACTAGCACTCAAACTAGTTATTTTTCACATCCATTTACCATGTTTTAATTACAATGCTATTATATAGCTTGCAAATTATTTTCATAAACATGATCTACTTTAAATAGGTAAAGATATTGCTCCTATTTTATAATTAAATTGGCTCTATATAATAGTGAATTCACTTTTTAGCAATATAATGCAAAAGGAAAATAAACATTAATTTTTATAACTATTATTATGACATGTATATAATGTACAACATATGACAATAATATGAGTACAGTGTTTACGTTTACTCATCAAAACAAGCCTATGGTGAACATAATATTATCTCCATTTTATAGAAGGAAGAACTGAGAATCAAGAGGTTTCTCTCCTACTGTATTCTATCTGTTTAGGAAGGCAATAGACGAGTAAAATAAGGAACATAGTAGAAAAATTAAGACTTTCAAAAATTTGCTCAAAATCTTTATTTTATGTTACCAACTTATTTAAGATATATATTAAAACACAGTTCATTTATCCTAACATCTGATGACGCTTCACAAAATGTATAATGAAGATGAGTAACGAAATAAACTACATGCCAACAAACTGAACAACAGATGAAATGGAAAAAAAAAATTAGAAACATGTTACTTTACCAAGATGAATCAGGAATAAATAAAAAATATAAATTGACTGACTGACAGTGAAGAAATTCAATCAGTAAACAAAAAAATATCAAAATAAATGATCATCTAGAAACTTGGCAAATTTTACCAAACATTTAAAGAAGAATCAATGCCATTATGACATACTCTCAAAAATTCAAAGATGAGGAAACACTTCAAAATTCATTTTATGAAGCCAGCTTTATCCTAATACCAAAACCAGAAAAGAATGATACTAGGAAAGAAAACTACAGGCGGACATCCTTGAAGACTACAGATGCAAACAATTTTAATAATAGGTTAGCAAACAAAATTAAAAGAAATATTCACTGTGAACAAATAAAATTTATCTCTGGGATACAAGAATGGTTCAACATATGCAAAACAATCAAGGTGAAACAAATATTAACAGAATGAAAAAAGTCATGTTCATTTCAATACAAGCACAAAAATAATTGACAAAAGACAACATTGTCATGATTAGAACTTTAACAAATTAGATATAAAAGGACTATATTTCAACATAATAAAGATAATATATGACCAGTTCACAGCTAGTAACATGGAATGCACAGAGCTAATATCATATTCAATGGTGAAAGGCTAAAAACTTTTCTTCTAAGATTAGGAGCAAGAAGAGTGCCTACTCTGACTACTCCTTTTACCATACTACTTGAAGTCTTAGCTAGAAAAATTAGGTAAGAAAAAATTGTATCATTTGGAAAGGAAGAAGTAAAATTATCTCTATCTGTAGAAAAAATTCTCAAATTTTATTGGAGGAACATTGCATTATACATTGTATAGGTTTAAGGTATGCAGTAGAAAATTTGTAAAACAAAACAACTTAGGCAGTAAGCTTCTTGTTATTGGTTTTGGTAATTATTTTTGGATACTACTCAAAAGCAAAAGCAATAAAAATAAACAAGTAGAACCCAATCAAACTAAAATTTCACAGCAAAGGAATCTATCATCTAAATAAAAAGGCAATCTACTGAATAGAAGGAAATATTTGCAAATTATATATGTGATAGAGGATTAATGTCCAAAATGTATAAAGAATTCATACAACTCAATAGCAAGAACAAAATAAAACCAACTAAAACAGAAAACCTGATTGAAAAATGGACAGATGATTTGGATATTCTCCCACAGAAAACATATAGGTGAACAACAGATACACGAAAAGATATTAAGCATCACTAATATTCAGAGAAGTGCAAATCAAACCATAATATTACCTCACACTAATTAGAATGACTATTTGCAAGAAAATAATAACAAATGTCAGCGAGGATGTTGAGATAAGGGAGCCCTGTACAGTGTTAGTGGGAATGTACGTTGGTGTAGATAATATGAAAAAAAGTGTGGCGATTCCTCATAAAGTTAAAAATTGAAACTACCATGTCACCCAGCAACAACATTTCTGTGTACTTTTTGGAAGAAAAGGAAAATACTATGTCAAAGTGATACAGGTACCACCTTGTTCATGGCAGCATTATTTATAGCATGTGAGATATGAACACAAACTAAATATCTATTGGTAGGTGAATGGATAAAGAAAATGTGATGTGATATGTGATATATATATGTATATGTAGGCATGTATGTATGTATATAAGTAGGTATGTACATGTGTTTACATAAGCTGGTATGTATTTATACATATGACTTATTTAGATAAGAAAATTCTGTAATTTTCAACAACACAGATGGACTTTGAAAGCATGATAAGTGAAAACAAAAAAGACAAAATGCATATGATCGCACTCACATGTAGAATCTAAACAAAAACAAACTCATGGAAAAAGACATCAGACTTACAGAGGCAGGAGGTGATTAGAGGGGAAATTGGAGGAAGGTAGTCAAAAAATTAAGAAAAAAATCTTCCTATTATAAAACAAATAAGTACCAAGGATATAATATACAAAATGATTAATATTGCTAAAACAGATGCAAGATAGATATATAGGAAAATTGTCAAACTAAATCCTAAACTTTCTCATCACAGAGATTTTTTCTTTTCTTTTTATTATAGCTATGTATGTCGAATTTTAGCAAAACCAATGTAGTCATTTCACAATAAATGCAAATCAAACCATCATGCTGTATGCTTTAAATTTATACAGTGATGCATGTTAACTATTTTTCAATAAAACAGGAAAAAAGATGAATGAAGAAATAAACAATAGAATCACCAAGGAAATGTTGATTATCCATATAATCTGTTTTTTGAAGGATATCTCAAATTTTAAGATTTTTTCATTTATTTTCATATCAGCTCATTTCCCTGAGGTTCACTTCAAGCTATTCTGTTTCACTGTAGTATTTTTTCCAATAATAAGCAATAACAATGTCCTAGGTTCACAAAGATCCAAATTGAATTTATATTTACAGTGGGTCATATTCCTTGCAGCATAGCAAGATTGACAGGTATAATGTTTGATAAAACTGAGACTATCACTAAGGTTCAAATGTGAGCTTATCTGAAAACTGTGGTTTAATTTTTTTTTAATTTCAAACTACATCTGTCTATGTGGAGAAGGTACTTTTGTCATTTGTGTCTTTTTTCCCTGGTTTATTTTTTAACAATGAATCCAAAGACTAATAAAGTCAATGCACACAAAATCTCATAATACTATCTATTCAGCTGAGCACTCTCTATGTAAAAAATAATAAAAGTGGTCCCTGCAGCACATAAAATTTACAAGAAGTTATACTGCTGATGACTAGCAAGTTTCACTATCTTCTATGGTCTGGCAGTCTAGTCAAAAATTTAGAGGGGCTAAAGAAATAAAGACCAATTCAATTTTTTTTTCAATGACAGTACATTGATTTTCACTAGTTTATTCTGGTTATTTCCTAAAGTAATTTTAAAACCTTGAAAATGCTTTCCGTTGTAATTATTTCCTTCATTGGAGTTTTAGCAATAATAATCTTGTAGGTTTCTATTAAAATCAATGTAATATCTGTGTTCAACAAACTGGATGATATATTTGTATGAGCATGGTACCATGCTCCTAACATTATTATGTCATTAATAAATGACCAAGTTTTAGGTATTTATTCTTAAAATGATGTAGGGGAGTATGAGAACATGACCCATGTCCAAACTTGAAAATGAACTTGACTGGCCAATGCTGAGCATGGACTTGAACGTAACAGAACTATCTGGTATGATAACTGATTCTACCTGCACTGACTGTACCAGAGATGTCCTGTCCTAGAATTCTTCTGTGATTGCTTACTTGATTTGTTATTTGTTCTTGTCTGCTTGGCTATTACTGCCCACATTATCCTTCTTCTGCTGATATCCCCCATAAAAGAGCCCTACTCCCTACTGGTGGTGTGGTAGCTTTCCAGAAACATGCCCAATCCACTGCCTCTGGGGAGGTAGAAATATGTCCTCTCTCCACCACTGGAACCCTTGTCATGAGTACAATAAAGGTCATGTGCATGCCACCTGTATCATCTCATGATTTTCTCAGACTATCTACTGGGCAGGTGACTACTCTACCAGAATATGAATACCTGCATAACAAATGATCACATTTTAAAATATTTACTCTTTCCCTTAATATGTTGTTTTTCACTTTTTATTTTATGGGCTTTAAAGGATTACATTTTTGAGTTGAGTTTGCATCAGTATTATACAGGTAGTGCTATAATAGCAAAAGAAGCTGAACTATTTAATTTTATACCTGATAGTAGACTTTAATAATAGGAGTAAAAGAGCTCTTGCTAGAATACCAAATGAGTTCCCTGTGTATTAGCTTGAGGTCATATAGAACAAATGAAGTCTAGACATAGGACCAGAGCTCCAGTGACAGGAAACAAAGTATTCACTGCCCTGGGGTTATGTGTTCCCCACCACTGTTTCCAGTGTTTGCCTTCTCAGCCTTCAAAAGGAAAGAGGGAACAACAGGGGCATAGGCTAAGAAGCTGAAAGCTAGCCATTTAAAAATGGCCCAGTATTTTATTTGGTAGTTATTACTTATATATATGAATAGAAAAAAATAGTAAAGAAAAAATGCTTTTGGTAGGTTGATTCAGATACATGTTTTATAGATTTAAATTGGAATGTTTTCCTCATGGACACATACAGTGTTTTAGTAATCCTTCCAATAATAATTTTCTTTATGGTGTTTCCACCTGTAAAATAGGTTTGATTTGTAAGACTTGCTCCCTGGGTGATGATTATTTCCTCCTAAAATTACATTCTACAGCTTGAGCATTACCATGAAGTAGTAGTCATTCTTTAAATTACGTGAAATAAGCCTTAGCATCTGAGTTTCTTTGAGAAAAAAAATCAGGTGGAAAACCATCTGATTTGGCTCTGCTTATAGCCCCTGAATTGCTGATGAAAACACAGCTTATAGATGCTATATATGAAAAAGCTATACAGAGTAGTTCTTGAGTAGAAGTTTGGCTGTGTTACCACTGCTCAGGGTATTGTTGCTTCTAGAACAGCTCAACGCAAAACAAATGCCAAATGCTATTTTCACATTTTTGACTTTTGTTGTAAAGTTGAAAATCTTCTTCATATTTTTCCAGTTATCAATAAAAGTACTAATGAAAGTCTTTCATAAAGAAAGTGATATCATGCAAACTTCCCTGAAGTGGAAGATATCTGTATAAGATGTCTTACATGGCCATAATAACAGTTATCTATTATTAGTTGACCTTTAATCGATATGTATTCTGCCATTATTATGTTTTCCCTTTTTAAAATGATTACCTTTAAGTTTACTATTACACTATATTTAGAGGTAATATGCCTTAGTAGTTAGGATCAAAGCTCTCAAACAGATTACTTAGGTTCAAGTATCATCTCTGATTGTGGGTGTGCTGTTGGACTTCAGTTTTCCTCAATTCTCAAATGGGAAAAGTAAGAGTGACTTACTCTTAAAATAATGAAAGTATTAACTTCCAATCTATGCCAAAGGCTTAATTGTGTTCTTGGCACATAAATAGTAAAGAAATGTCTATTGTTATTTTTTCTGTATAGCTAGTATTCTTCATTTTCCTTGTCCAACCTCATCATATGAGTCACTTAGGTATTTCAGTAAGTTGTTCTCAACTTTGACTATATAAGAGAAACACCTGAAAGCTTAAAATCATGATGCAACAGTCCAATCCTGCCTACATTAAATCAGAATCTCCAGGATACCCAGTCATCGGTATTGTTTAAGGCTTTTCAGGTGATTTCAATTGTTGCCAAAATAAGATACACTACTCTAATACCCAGGGACTGCAAGTATATAGGGTGACTGTTTAGACTTGTGGACTGAAAGCATCGTTTTTGCTATTCTCCACTGAGCAAGCTAATGAGGGACACTTTCTCAAATAAGCAAGCTATTTTTTTTTTGTTTGTTTTAAATAGGAATATGTAAACATTGTGAAGAAAGAATGATGCCAATATTGTTTAAAGCTGTAACCCTCACCCTCATTATGATAATGGTATTTTGATACATGTAAGTCCTAATATCTGATAAATTAATGCATAAATTAAATGTCTGATCCCTTTTTATCCTTCTCTCTTTCTGGCTATTCAGTTAAAAATGAATTAAAGACCAGAACATCCCCAATCTGTCATTGTGTCCAACTATCTTATTAGGACAATATGGTTATCCTGCCAATTTTCATGATTCTTCAAGATCACCTCTCTTTAATATTTATTAGCTTTTATTTGTGGTCAGAATATTAGTTTATAATACTCATTTCTCTGAATTATTACAAATTGATAAATTTTGCTGCATTCTCTTCTCTTTCACTCTATTCTACCTTACACTGTTTTAAAGTTGGATCTTCATATTAAAATTACATTAGAATTCTCAATCTACCCTATCTCCACTATTAAAACATCAAGGAGCACCATTCTAATAATATTTGTTTGCCCAGTGCCTATTATAGTGTTTTGTACATGTAAAACAATTTTTTCTGAAACTTACAAGGTTTAATGTAATGAATTTCTATTGCATGTTAGATTTGTGTTCCCAATCTAAAATCTCAAGTCCAGGCAATTCCTTATATCCACTATCTTTTCAATGTCTCTGCTAAAATATCTCAAAGGCACCTCAAAAATCTATAAGATTAAGTTCATAATATATCTCCTATTATCCATTCAACCACATAAACCAGAAATAAAAGTCAGTTTTACTACCTCTTGTATCCAATCCATTGCCTGTCTGCCAATTTCATGTCTTTAAACTTAAACCTCTTGAATCCATTTAATGCCATCTACTTACCAATATACTACTCCAGGTTAACTTAATAGCTTCTGTTTTACTATAGTCACTATAAATCACAAGCATAAACATAAATTTATATATGATGCCCTTTACTTTAACTCTTCCCGTAAGTTTTCCACTGTTCTCAAGATAAAGACCAGACTTGTAATTTCAGCAACCAGGACTTGTATGACTTCTCAGTACACAGTCTCATGTGTGTGACACCATTTCCCTTCTTTAACTCCACCACATGAGTCTTCCTTCAGTGCTTGAATAAGATAAAATCTTCAGAGTAAGGATTTAAGCATTGTTTCTCAAGCATTAAATTATATCCTAGTTGAAAAAGTCACAATGCCAAGATACAACCTCATACTGATTAAATTAGAATTTTTGAGCATGAGATTCAGGCTTTGGAATATTTTAAATTTTCTAAGATGACTGAAAAATGTGATCAAACTTATAAAGGAAAGGTTTTGAATATACAGATTTCCTTGACTGGAAGTATAAAACATGCCTGAAGCCTGTCTTCACCCTCAGGTTAACTCAGTCATGTCAATATGACATCATACTATTCTCATTCATAGAAATATAACTAATATTTTTAATCTATATTTTACATTATTAACATTTATTGTGCTAATTATCTGTACATTTTCAATGGATCTGAAAAAAATACTGTTTTGTCTCTCCCTTTCCCAGTTAATATATAATTCTTGGCACAAACTAGGGTTTCAATTTTTATTGCATACTAAATAAATTTAGATTATTTAAAATAAGAAACAACACATTTCACAGTGATTTTTGATTATGTCTTAAAAAAATACCTTAAATGAGGGCCTTAATATATAGCCAGGATGCTGTGCTTCCAGCTACTAACTGAGTTTTTTGTTTTCTTTCATTTTAAAAAATTATTTGGATTTGAATTGCAACTCTAATTCCTCCTGGATGAAGAAGTCAAAAGTCTTCAATATGAGGAATGATGATATTACTTAACTCTACAGAGAGTAATTTGTCATATTAAAACTATGTGAACAATTATACTCCAAACAACACCAGTGATAAGAATGAGAATGACAGCAACCTACGTTAGGTGCTTCTTATATTCCAGTCCTCGTTTTAAGGTGTGTATCCATATTCCCTCACTAGAAAGAAAATCACAAAATATCCATGAAATAGGAACTGTTGAAATCTTCAGGAATGATTCCCATCTAGGAGAAAGCCCTCTCAAGAACACAGAATTCTCTTTTGGAGTAACAGTTCCTAGTTAAAAACAATCATAAAGGCTTTACCTGACAGGCTTGCTGAAGTTACTTCCGTCCAAAACTCCGGCCTTTTGGCTGGCTGTACGTTTATTCTCTATCACCCACTTAGGCCAGGACTCTCCATTCAGAGGTAATTTTATCAGTTTTGGGCTGAGGCCTCACCAAGAAGTTTCCAATTAGACCATCTAAGGGGTAAGGGTTAACCTTAAGGAGACTGTTTACATTCTGACTTATACTCAGTGCCTTTCCATTTCTAACCCTTCCTTCTCCCCTTTTCAGCCCCTAGGTCCATCAGCTGCAGAAGTGTTGGGCTTGGGGTTCCTTCTAGCAGTGTGCCAATTCCCTCAACGGTGCTGATTCCTCTTACCTTCACCTGCTGCCTTCTGTGAGGAAAAATGCAATACCAAGGGAGTTGGACCTTCTTTCCAGACTTTTTTTTTATGTCAGTAAGTAAATAAAGACTTAATTGCTATAATCATTTTGGCTTGTTGTCTTAATTGAATACTCTTACAACTGGCAGTCAACTCTACCAGTTCAACTCTTGACACCACTTACTTTATAACAACAACGATTTACCTTTGTTGAAGATTGGCACTGAGGCAGATATAATGTCAAGCCTTCTAACATTTTTTTAATTTACTTTTTTGTTATAATCTTCTCAGATAGTTACTAAATATATCCTAATTTCATTGATGAGGATATTAACAAGAGAGATTAATTGACCAGGTCACTCAGCTACCAAGTGAAATACCCAGGATTTAAATACTGATAAGCATTCTGATCTCAATCAATAAGATACCTTTTCATGAGAACTAGAGCAAGGGCCACACACTCTTCATGATTTTTGAGTGCTCATTTCCCATGTATAGTTCTATTTGTGTTTTTCAGTCCTTGAGAAAACAAAATTTCCCTTTCCATTTTTTCCCTCAGTTATTTAATTTGTGTTTCAATCATATGGAACAAAAGATTGGTAGCTAAATATATGAACATTGTAAGATTTTGTGAATACATTCTATAGCTAAGTCAATGTAGAAAAAGATACTTTTGAAAAAATGAGCATAAAGAAAAGAGCATTGGACAGTTCTTATAATAAAAGTAAAACAATCTAATATAGAAAGTCAATAAAGATGATTGATATCGATAAAGGGAAAATTTATGCAATTATTAATGTCCCCCTATTAAACTGAAGTTACGTGAAAGCAGAGAACATTGCCGGTTTTATTTACTAATGCATACCAAGTTCCATAGAGTTCACATAGTAAATATTTTTCAAATGAATGAGTTGGTTTTATTTTTCTCAAAGAATAAATTATCAGAAACACTGAGGTTTTTACCTCTAGGTGAAAGATGTATCAGCTAATCTCATAAAATCCCATCTCTCTTTGTGGCTCTACAGTCATTTAACAGGGCTGGATTCATACCGACAATCATTTTTGTGAGGGGCAAGCAAGAAAGGATTTCTTATTCAAATTTTCTAAATAATTCTCCACTATAAGCAGTACAATTAGCCTCTGCAGTCAGGTTATCTGCTGTTAATGCTGACATAACACCTTTGTCTAGGTGACTGTGTAATTCTTTTGACTGCCTCTATCAGATGTCTGGGCTTATGCTCAAAATGAGTATAGAGTGCTTCATTTTATGGGTAACCGAATCATATAATTCACTGTGCCTGATTATTCTTACAAGTTTTTAAGATAATTTTTATTTCATTGCAGATTATTGCAAACATGTAAGCAATTAAGATGACTACAAATCAGGTTTATTTAAAAATGCTAGCATACTTTAAAAAAGAGCTGTTATTTCTTTGTGGATTTACTTGTTTTTCTAATTACTATTTTTAAGTTAATGATCTTAAATATATTTTCTCATATATTCTTCCACTAATAATGATTAGCCATACTCTACACATATGATAAGCATGAGAAAATATAGGCATACTTGGTAGAGATTAGTACTAATTGATTAAAATAATCTGAAAGAGATTTAGTAGTAAATAATCTAGTGGACACTAACAGATATTATGCATAGTGTAAATGCATTACTCTTCCCTAATTCAACATTTATGATCATGAAGACACTTTCTTTCTTAAATATTTTCTGTGTTGGTTTTTGAGCTACAAGAAACATAAATAGAACATAATCTTTCTCCTCCAAAAGTCTGTGAGATTTTTGAACAGACAAAGCAAGACAATTGAAAAAAGAAAAAAATACTATATTATTAGTAATTCCTAAATTATTACTATGCACAATATTTAAAGAATGGTGATATTTGTGAGAAAGCATCAGACTTCGTCAAAGAAAATGATTAGAAAAAGTAGAACATTGTATAACCATGTGTCACAATATGGCTACAGATAAATTCTCCTATGCCTACGCATGCAGGAGGTTGAGCACATCCTGCTGTCTTCCTGAAACTAGTTTAGCTTTGTAATGTGCTTTTGCCAGCAGAATGCAATTGAAGATATAATGTGATTTGGGGGCCATAAGAGATCTTGCAACTTTCTTAGTTTTGAAAGTAAAGGAAAAAAAGAAAGAAGGAAAAAAAATGTGGAAATAGAATTGTGACAGACTATGGAGAAAAGAAAGTCACATGGAATAGAACTAAAGAACTCCAAGGGTTCAGACTTGTGAGTTAAACCATCTTGGACCCTCTCATCCCAAATGAGTTGTCCCTGCCAACATGAAGCAGAGCAGAAGCACTCTATCCCTACTGAGTTCTGCTGAACGCCAGACTCACAGAATCGTTAGAAATAAAGTAGTTTTTGTTTTAAATCAGTACATTTAAAAAATTTGGTTGTTGTTGATATGCAATAATAAATAATTGAAGCATAAGATTATGGACAGTTAATGGTCACCTTTGCCTCTGAAATGATAAAAGGAAACAAACAAAACAAAGCTTCCAGAAGGCAGTAGCAAGTTGTGTATGTATGTATAAGGTTTTCTTTCATTTCTCTACTATTTTCCTTTTTTATTAAATATGTTTTAAAATCCCAACTATAATTCAGGAAGACATTTCATTTTTTAAAGGAAAGGCAGAGATGAAAATGAGTAAGTAGACAGGCAGGAAGAGAGAAGAGGAAGATGCATTTATTTATTTTATTCGGTTGTTCATTTTGATTGTTCTCCAGGGACCAGGATGTGAACTAGGTCCCTGGGATATATGTGGACTATGTCAGCCAAAGGCAGCTGACCTAACCATTGCTCTACCAGGACATGCCAGGCAGACATTTTTGTATGTACTTTCTTTCATCTTTATGGTACCTATATGAAATACTTTTTTAAATTGTCTATGTTTTAGAAAATAAGGCAAATTAGAGAATGATTTATTTCCAGTGGTTGCCATAACAAATTATTGCAAGCTAGTCATTTAAAGCAACAGAAATTTCCTCTCATGGTTCCATAAGACAAGTCTGAAGTCAAGTTGTTGGCAGTGTTATGCTCTAAATAAAGATTCTAGAGAATTTGCCTCTTTCCGCTTCTGGTGGCTCCAGGCATTCCTGGATAGTGGTTGCAAAACTGTAGTCTCTTCAGAGGTCATGTTCTTTTCTCACTTATGTCAAATCTTTCTCTGCCTTTCTCTTAGAAGGACACTTATTGTTGAATTTATAGCCCACCTGGATAATTCACAAGATCGCACCTCAAAATTCTTACCTTACTTAATTACATACATAAACACTACCACCCCACCACGATAATGTCATAATCATGTTTTAGAGGTTATTTTGTGAACAATTTTGGGGGGTGAGAAGGGAATCATCCAACATACTACATATCAATCACCACTCATAAATTCTATTTTAGTATCAAGATTTTTATTATGTCTGTCTAGTTGTGGCACAATCTCTTTGTAGGACGTAAGTACTTAATGAGATTTCAAGGCATTGGGGATAACTGATTATCTGTCTATATTGAATGACTTCAATTTCCTCAAATTAGAATTGAGGAAGCCCTTGGCCACAGTGATGCATTAGCTCTTGAAGTGCTTCTCAATTCTCCTATGGTGTTTACTACTCAGATAGTACCCTAGTTTTTCATTTACTTGTCTACTTCTCCCAGAATTGTGAGTTCCTTGATGACTGGAATTATCTTTTATTTATTAAAATACTTGAAGCACTTTTCTATCATTAATGTATAATAGATAATCAATAAAATATTTCATCCAAATATTTGTTTCTTTATTAAAAACACTGTACTTGGTTTTATGGATGTATAAGTGGACTCATTATCCTTTAGACATACCCAGGTGCATTTCAAATACACATTTATATCTGCTATGGAGGAAAATAGTTTAGAGAAATCCTCATTTCTTTCTTCCAATCTGTGTTTGACTTTCTAAAGCCAATCTTAGAATGGAAGTGACAGAAAAAAACATGTATGAATATCTATAGTTAGACATGTATCCTAAAATCAGAGTGAACAAAGGTGCATCCATCACAAATATTTTCAAGTAACTTTTATAACCTACATATTTTGTCAGTATTACTTTAGTCAAGATTGGTTTATCAATTCAATTATTTTATATTTAAATGTTTATCTTATTTATAATAGCAAGTAAAAGCACAATAAACTTTGAATGAAAGTTGGTCATTTATGTTATAAGAACTTTTTATAAGAACAAATTTTCCATATGTTTGCATAGCACATCTTCTATGTAAAGCATATATATATCTTCAGACATCTCTCTTTGGTGTAGAGAATCAATAACCAGGAATTATTTTTATATGATCAATAATGATTCAGATCATAGGTTCCCAAGGATGAAAACATTAATCAATCATGGCATCTGTATAAGTAGGAATTATTCAGGGGGTAACAGAAGTAGTCTCATAAATGAATGTCCAACTGAGTTAATGATTTTCAGCTGGGAGCTACTCAAGTTATCCTCCTAGAAAAAAAACAAACTGTAAACTTTCTCTAAAAGCACAGCAGGATAGAGCACCAGATACAGAAATACTTTAAGCCAAAGAATAAAGACACAGATTCACAAGAGACACTTGGCAGTATATGAAATTTTTCAATGAAAATTTAGAATACAGAAAGATGAAAACTGGGGTCATTCTATTAGCTGTACATGTTTGAAGAGTGTCTCTAGTTGTTTAATAAAAATACATTTAAAAATCAACATCAAAATATCATTACAATTGTTTTTGAATTTTGTGAACCAAATAGTAAAATGTATGGATTTTATAGTAATTGTGGCTTACCAATGAGTTGTTTATTAAGCTAATAAAATTCAAAATAATAAGATAGAAGATGAGTGAAACTGAGGGAAGCTAACTAACTTATAAAAACAATTTTACAATTTTTGGTGAACAAGTAGATGATGCAGATTTAGTAAGAAATATTTCTCAGTAATAATGACATAATCATTATACTGGGTATTCCCATACAGTCCTCTGCCACATTAGAGTTTTCAGCTGCTTTACTATTCTTTTTATCTATTTTGATATAACATTTATTGAAGTAACATTGTATTATAGCATTATACAAGTTTAAGAATATACATCATTATGAATCAGCATACACATGTTCTACACTAAGTTCACCACAGTCAAAATACAGATATACATAAAATGGTTAGACTTAAAATTTTGTCCAAATATTAATTTTTAATAAAAAACATTTATGTCACTTCATCTATCTTTTATGGAGGCCTTATTGTATACCTGAATCTGTGTTGAAAATTAATACTATTTAACTTAATATTAAGATGAAATACTCTGAGTTTAAAACTATTAAGTTCAACTTCATAAAGTTGCTGTATTTTATAATTTTGACCTGTAAATTGAACATCTATATTTTGGTATATGGTAATTAAGATATAGATAGACTACAAATTTGACTTAAAATCTGTTATTGTTATTTAAATACTCAAATAACTAGAAGATTATCAGTTTTATAGTGCTTTTTAAAATGCAAGGTTACTATGGACAGTAAATTGAAACAGAATTTTGAGGTTTAAATGGTTCTGTCAGAGCTGTTTTCTAGTCCTGAGGAAAAAAAACCTCTTGAGATAATTCAAAAATCCCAATTCTCAAAAGTGTTATTACAGTATTTTATGCAGTCAAACTAACAGCTGGATTGGATATATTTTAAAATCTATTTCGAACAGGAGGACATGCAATGACAAGCTCTATTGTGTGAAGTCTAATTTTATTGAGCAGAACACTATCAGAGAAACATCTGGGTAGGTCACCACAGGTGACTAGAATATTTTGCTAATGAGGCTGGCATCAAAGTTTAATACTCATATAAAATGCTTAGTGTGGAGAGCAGAAGCACTATTCTTCAACCAGAGCTTGCTCTCCTAACCTCAGCCAGCTCTCCAATGTACGTAATTAACCTCATAAGGAAAACTCAAGAGACAGATAGATTGACTCATCAAAACTCATCATAACCATAGGAAAAACAACGAAAAAAATGTACAACCACCACTTTGGGAAACATTTGCAGAATTTAAAATGCCACTTTAATTTTGTATTAATGAAATTTTGCTATGAAAATTAACTACAGACACACACAAATTTGAATCATGAATCCAAGTTCTTAGTGTCTGCTTAAGAAATTATCAGATCATCTGCTGTTTAATATGTCTACAGTTTTTGACACCATCCCTATCAGATTTATTTTGTAAGAGATGCCATATATATATATAATTCATTCTTAACTATTTTAGCATATGTATATATATGAAAATTGATAAATCTTTTAAGACATAATCATGATATCATTATCATACTCCAAAGAGTTTATAACAACTTATCAGTATTATCAGCTATGAATTCAATATCTAAACTTCCCTTGTTTACTCAGATTATGATCAATATTTCTCAATAATTAGTATGTCTCTTGAGTTTTTTAATTTATGTGCTTTCCATTCAGTCGTCTTCATTGTTCCTTCAACTTATGTGTTAAAGAGAAATTAGTCTATTTTCTGTAGTGTCCCAAAGTCTGTAATGTGTCAACTTAATCCTTCACTAAACTTGGTCCCCTGTCCATTGTATTCTCTGTAAGGTGATAAATCTAGAGAAGTGATTTAATTTAACGTATTTTGGGCAAGAACTTGGTGTTCTATATTTTTTAACTGAAGGTACTGATGTCCGTCTCTTTCTCTGGTAGTAATATTCTCAACATTATGTTTATTCTTGCTTTCATTAGTCTTATGGACTGAATTTGTTCCCTAAAATTTATATGTTGAAGTCCTAAATCCAGTATAGAATCTTTAAAAATGTAATTAAGTTTAAATTAGGTAAGCTGAGTGCTCACAACCTAATCAGTTTGATTTCTAATAGGAAGAGTGAATTCAGACACACAGAGACATCAGAAATGTAGTGCACATAGGAAAGACATGTGAGTACACAGCTTGAAGGCAGCAATCTACAAATCAAGGGGAGAAGCCCTAAAAAAAAGTCATATCTGATGACTTTGATCTTGGACTTCAGTCTTCAAATTGTGATAAAAGTGAATTTCTAATATTTAAATAACTCAGTATATGGGATTTTGTTATGGCAACCCTAGTAAACTAATATATAATTTGCAATAATAAGGTGCCAATGTTAACATTCTCTTGTTTTTCTTTGTTTTGAGGAATATTTCAATAAAAACCTTTTCTTCATTACACATCTATGTGGGATAGTCCCGGGAAGGGGAAGGATATACTAAAGTGGTTTATCTGGAAAACAGGTAGTTGTAGACTTTGAGGAGGTCAGCTATAGAACCAGCAATGAAAGCCTAGAAGAAAAGGACTAAACTAAGCTCTGTCTCTTCCTTCTGTTGACATGGCATATCACTTTATGGCCCATCTTGCAGAAATTGCACCAATAAATTTATTGGAGTGGGGAAGTACAGTTCCTATATCCCAGTACAGTACTACTGGGATATAAAATTTGAAGAGAAAAAACAATAACAACAACAAAATATCAGGTGTGACTTGACTAACTCATTCAACTCATTTCACCACTCTCTTCTGTCCCCAGACCCATAAGGCTAGGAGATTACAACAAAATGATACTACCTGTTTCAATTGCTGCTCCTTTCTTAAAAATTCTAACGATTTCTATTTGGGAAGGAGACAGAAAAAAAAGTCACTAACTGATCTTGTAGCATGTGGAGTTGTGTTCCCTAGGGCTCGTCCCTTTCTTTATACTTGACCAAGAAGTTGAAACTGAAGTAACCAACCTTACACGTTATTAAAAAAAGTACATTCCCAGAGGAATAAGAATTCAATGTTCAAAATAGTTATACATCTGAATGTTTAAAAGAATGCACAACCTGAAAACATATTGTCAAGAATAAGAAAGATCTCATATTTTACCTTTCTTGCAAGCTAACACATAATCTTGCTCATGATATGAGCAGAGGACACGAGACTTCTGAGTTAGAGACAAATGCATTCTTTCTCATAACAATAACAGCATCTGCATTGACACCAGTTCCCTAAGCCCTAGTCCCCACTGGATAATACAAAGAGGACCAGATGATGCAGTATGTTGTCTTACATAAGAGAAATCTTAAACTTAGAGAAACCAAATCTTTTGTAACAGGCAATAAGCTTTTCTTCCCATTGCTCCTGAGGGAGACAATATTTTTATTATAAATATATTTATGAGTAGAAAATTTTAAATATCTTCCTTTTGCTGTCAAAAATGACATTATTCTCTCTTTCATGGCTCTTTAGAACTTTCTTGAAAGGATAATTTAAAATAAAGGCAGTAAATGCATTTGTTCATAAAAATTCAAAAACATAAAATATGTCCAGCAATTATCTCCCAACATATATATAATATGAAAGCTCAAGGAGAAAACAATTGACCCAGAATTTATTAGAGAACTCCTTTAGGAGCAAAGAAAACTATGAAAATGTGAAACAAAAAATATTTAAATGTAGAAATACTGATATAGTGCATAATATTAAATATGTACTTTTTTATATTTCATATATGCACCTAATTAAAATATGCTAATTAGAACCTTGGAAGGTTTAAAAATAAAGTGGAAATGAAATTTCCAACTGACTTATTTTGTGATTTCATATTATGTTTGGGAATAATTTTTAGAATATATGTTTCTTTTATAGGTATTCTCTTTTTCTGAGCATGGATTATGAAATATGTTCTATATCTTTGATTCCACAAATAATACACTTTTGAATTGCTGAACATGCTTAGTTAATAATACATTCTACTCTATTGTACATTCAATAAACTAATTATTTCAAACTGATGAGAAAGAAACTAATCAAATTTACTGGAAAATAAATATTTAAAAAATCCAAAAGTTATAACATTTTGAGGATAGTTAACTCATCTCAATACACCTCCACTTCCCTTCCTTTTTTCATATAATTGGAAGAAAGCACAGTTATAAACATCTACAATAAGCTATTATATTTTAGGAATTTATTTATGACACGGAATGAAACCCATCCATTTGTGGTTAGGGTTCTCTCAAGCTAAGAATTTAAGGAGAGTTTGAAGGAAGAATTCCAACTGCTAACTGTCAAAAAAAGACAAAATATATGCTTTTTAAAAAAGTCAAACAGACAATAATAAGACACTGTCTGATAAAGTTCAAACCTTCAGTTAGAACATACTAACCAAATAAATATAGATCCAGCTACAGTTGCGTCCTATATTTCAGGATAAATGCAATTCTTTGCTGCACTAGTCCCTCAACCTACCCACCAATTATCCCTTTATAACTGATTGATAATACAAAGACTTACAAACAACAAACAACTAGGACACTGTAGGCGTCCTTCCTGTTTCCTTGCTGCTGCATTGATTCTCAAGTGGTAAAGGTTTAATCAAAACATGCCACTCTGATTGGAAGCTGAATCTGAAACACTAATATGACATCTCATTGCACTCCTTAGGCACAAAGAAAAACACATCAAAAATTATATCATTTAAAATGAATTTCCTTCATCTCCATGCCAACATCTGTTGAAGTTATAATGACCTAACTTGACAGTACAATCTACCTGTCCTAAGTATTTAAGTGTAAAGTGACATATAATGGATGCGTGATGGGTTTTAAACCATAAATTACCATGGAAACAACAATTTTCTACTTAAGACAATGCATGATATCATAAAATTACCCTGATAGGTATTCTGTAGTATATATAAATATTTTAAAACTCATTTTTGTTTCCAGCATTTCTAAATCTATTTCCTTGAAAATGTTTTTATTATTTACACAAAAGCAATTTGCTATATAGTCTAGTCAATTTCTCCAACTGACATTACTCACTGGAATCACAGAGCAACAAAAACTATTTTAGGGACCATTTTCTCAATTCTTTTCTTACCAAAGTGGTAAACAGAATGTGCCAGTCAAGATGGATAACAGTGAAGTTAATTAATTATATGCAATGGATGCTGTAGCCATTAGGCTTAATTCTCTATGTGAGTAACACAATTAAGGGTAACTACCACAACAAAGATTGACTTACGGAAGCATTAATACTCTCTTTGTCAATTCAGATTCTGGGAAAATAAAGATCCATTAATCAAAAAGATGGACCTTGAAGTACAAAGATATATAAGATATAGTTTTTGTCTATAGTTGATAGCATTTTTTGAAATAGAAATAAACATAAGATAATCAAGATCACATTCTATATAAGAGAAATATAAACTTACATAAATGATTGCAACATTATAATATGGAGATTAGACAGATAAATCATACTACTTTGCCAGTACAGAAGTAATAGAAAAGTTAAATAAACAAATGGACCAAATCAAACAAAAATAAACTTTTAGTTCCTAGGACCAAACCATTGGTTACTAGAAGTGAAGGAGGAGATAGGTGGGCAAATCAGGTAAAAGGGGTCAATTAAATGATGAAAGATAAAATTGGACTGTTGGTGATAAACTCACTGTATTAGCACAGAGGTTGATTTATAATGATATACAACTTAAACCTGAATAATGTTCTGATGCAATGTTCCTTCAACAATATTAATAAAGAAGTTTTTCTCTATCTTGTTGTGTAAAAAATATAAAGGAGAGTGATGGTATTGACTATAAGAGGGAGTGAATAAGAGCAAAAGATGAAACTTCAGTTTTAAGAAAAGCAAATGCAAAAACAGGTTTAAGTGTGATAAAATGTAGCAAGTTCTGAGCTAAGAAGGGATTAAAAAGACAATAAGTGGTTCCTGTGGGGAAATTATGAGGAACAAAGCTGAATACAGAGGGTAGTACAAATTATAAAGGATTTTAAAATTTTAAAGACTTGTTTAAGGTTTAAGTTTAGAAAGAGTGAATTTTTTGTAGAAAACACTCATGTGTCCACCACCAAGTCTAATAAGGAATATTTCTGTATGGCCCCAGGCATTGGAGTAAGATAAGTACCAATGAAGAGAATTGTCTACTTACATATTATACACCTTTGTAGAATTAATGCAAAATGGGTGTTGCACATATTCTCTAGATGTTTTCATAAATATCTTACAAATCGAACATTATCTGTGAGGGTCTCAGAAGGTCTACCTTCCCTTTCTCATATAACCAGTATTTCGTTTATCAATCATTGTATTGCAGAAAGATCTTTCTGGCTCCAAAGCTATGAAAACACAACATCCATGATGAAAGCAATATTTATGAAAATTAGTTAGGAAGCAGAGAAGAAAATACAGTGAAGGGATAAGACACTAGAAGCACGGAAATCATTTAGAAACCAATTAAATGAGTCCTTTCATGAATGATAAAGACCCAAAAGAAGAGAAAAAGAATCAATTAATAAAAAAAAATACAAAGATTCAAAGATGAAGTCTATGGGGAGCAGGCACTGAGATGCTGTATAGGAAAAAAGAAACCCAATTTTTCAGAGCCAACACAGAAAAAGGGATTTCCCTACTTCATCATGAGCCAACTTGGAGAACAGAAGAAAAATAACAGCCAGTTCTGCAGGTGGGTGAGAGGCGCTGGGATTTAGTAGAGAATACAGCAGACAGGAGACTTTTGCAGCAGACTTGATCTGCCTTCCCCTACCAGAGTCTAGCTGGAGCTGCGTGGGCAACACGGACATTCTAAAGAGTGCAAAACAGTCATGGTGACCTCCAGCACCCGCCTGGAGTTGAAGATAGTAGGATCCCACTACTGAGTCCCTCTTCTCCCGGTGCAGACTGCAGGGGCAGCCCCACTGATCTCCAGTGGCACAAACTCAGACAGAGCAGGGAGCCACAAGTGTGAGCCTAACTACATAGGGGAGGGACTGTGGTGAACACTACCAGCAGCTATTGGTTAGAAAAAGCCCAGAAGGAGAAAATTGGAGACAAAACCAACAGGAGCACAAAGGTGCTGTGCACCCTTCACTACACACCTGGGGGCTTGGGCCCCCTGGCAATCGGGATTCAGTGGTTAAGACTTTGGAAGAACTGTCCATGGAAAGGACAGAAACCTGTAAAGGTCAAAAATACAAAATGCAACAAAAGCAGAGTGACTCCTGGTAGAAATGAAAACAAGCAAACAAATTAGCAGATCAACAAGATCCCAAACGATGGAGGAAGGGGGGACACAACACACCCTGAAGCCTCAGGAAATGGAATCACAACAAAATGACAGCTCATCAGAAATTAACTTTGAAGATATGGAAGAAAGGTTTTTTCTAACAGATAAAGAATTCAAGTCTGCAATAATAAAAAAATTCAGAGAATTAAAAGAAAATTCAGATAAACAAAACAAAGAGTTTAGACAAATAACTACGCACCAACAGGTGGAGATTGAAGCTCTACAGAAAAACTAACAGAAACACAGGATTTAAAGGAGATAATTCATGAAACTAAGTATGATATAGAAAGCTACAGAACCAGAATAACCCAAATGGAGGAAAGGATTAGTGATACAGAGGACAGTAATGCAGAAAGGAACCAAGAAGAAGAAATAGAAATTTAATGAAATAAAAAATAAAGAAACACGCAGAGAACTATCTGACACCATCAAGAAAGGCAACCTTACAGTACAGGGTATTCCAGAAGGTGAAGAGGAAAAGAGAGAAACAGAGAACATCTTCAAGGCAATAACGGCTGAACACCTCCCAAATCTAGAATAAGTAACGAACATACAGATCAATGAAGCAACCAGAACACCCAATTACATAAATCCTAAAAAAACTATAGCAAAACACATAATTGTGAAACTATCAAAATCCAAGACTAAGAAAGAATTCTAAAGGTAGCCAGGGGAAAAAAAGCAGATAACAAATAAAGGCACTCCTATCAGACTAACCTCAGACTTCTCAGCAGAAACTCTACAGGCTAGAAGAGAATTGAATGATGTCTTCAAAAATACTTCAGGTCAAAAAATGTTAGCCAAAAATACTATATCCTACAAACTCTTTCAAATTTGTAGGAGAGATTAAGGTTTTTCCCAACAAATAAAAGCTAAGAGTGTTTGCAACCACAAGACCTCCTCTACAAGAAGTTAAACCGAAGAGGAAAAGCTTCACAAAAATATAGCAAAGTAATAAAGAATCAACATAACCAGAAAACAAAAATTCAAAATGGCAGTAGCAAGTTCTCAAATTTCAATAATTGCTGTAAATGTGAAAGGATTGAACTCACCAATCAAAGACAAAGAGTTGCTATATAGATTAAGAAATATAAGCCAATTCTATGTTGTCTACGAGAAACTCATCTTAGGTCGAGATACAAGCAACAGCTTAAAGTGGATGGATGGAAAACTGTACTCTAAGCTAATGTCGAACCCAAAAGAGCAAGAACAGCTATATTCATATTAGATAAAGTAGTATTTCAACCAAAGATAATTAAAAAAGATAAAGATGAACATTACATAATGATAAAAGGATCAATACAACAAAAAGACTTAATACTTACTAACATTTATGCACCCAATAAAGGAGCACCCAAATATATCAAGCAAATATTAACAGATATAAATAAGAATATTGGTAGCAACACAATAAGAGTAGGGGATTTCAAGACCCTTCTTTCAGAAAAAGACAGATCATCCAGACAGAGAATCAACAAAGAAACAAGATCTTAAAAGACAAAATAGAAAAACTTGATCTGATAGACATATATAGAACAATTCATCCAAAAACTATAGACTATGCATTCTTCTCAAGTTCTCATGGAACATTCTCAAGGATAGGCCCTATGTTGGGATACAAAACAAGTCTCCTTAAATTTTCATAGATTGAAATCACATCTAGCATCTTTTCAGATCACGATGGCATCAAATAAGTGATCAACCAAAAGGAGAGAGGAAAACCGCAAAAAAAGTGGAGATTAAGCAATATAATGTTGAACAACCAATAGGTAAGAGGAAATTAAATAAATTAAAAATTGTCTGGAACTAAATGAAAATGAAGACATGACATATCAGAATCTATGGGATGCAGCAAAAGCAGTACTAAGAGGGAAATGTATAGCGATAAACTCATACCTCTGAAAACAGAATCACAAATAAAAAACCTAAGACTTCACCTAAATGAACTAGAAAAAGCAGAAAAACAGAAACCTAAATGCAACAGAAGGAAAGAAAAAAAATAAAGACTACATCAAAAATCATTGAAATACAGATCAGAAAGACTATTAAAAAAATCAGTGAATCCAAAAGTTGGTTTTGCAAAAGAATAAGCAATATAGACAGATCATTAGCCAGACTCACAAAAAAGAGGAGAGAGAAAACACAAATAAATAGAATAAAAAATGAAAAAGAAATTAGCACAACCAATACAACAGAAATACAGAGGACTGTAATAGAATACTACATGCAGCTATATGACAACAAACAGAATAACCTAAAAGAAATGGACACTTTTCTGGAAAAGTACAATATCCAAAAATTAAACAGAGAAGAACTAGAAACCATGAACAGATCAATCACAAGCAAGAAAATTCGAACAGTGATCAAAAATCTTCCCCAAAACAAAAGCCCTGTACCAAACGGTTTCCCCAACAAATTCTACAAAGCATTCAGATAATTAATTCTAATCCTCCTTAAACTGTACCGAAAAACAGAAGAGGGAAAACTTCCAAGCACTTTTTATGATGCCAAAATTATGCTGGTTCCAAAACCAGATAAAGACAGCACCAAAAAAGAAAATTATAGCCCGATATCCTTAATGAACCCTGATGCAAAAATTCTCAACAAAATATTAGCAAATCAATTTCAACAAGTTATAAAAAGAATCATACACCATGATCGAGTGGGATTTATTTCAGGTATGCAAGGGTGGTTCAATACACGCAAATCAATAAATGTGATACGCTATATCAATAAAAAAAGGACAAAAACCACATGATCATCTCAATAGGTGAATAAAAAACATTTGACAAGATTCAACACCCTTTTATGTTAAAAACCATCCAAAAATAGGTATAAAAGAAATGTACTTCAACTTAATTAAGGCCATATATGACAGCCCACAGCCAGTATTGTACTCAATGGAGAAAAACTGAAAACTTTTTCTCTAAGATCAGGGACAAGACAAAGATGTCTACTCTCACCATGACTATTTAATATAGTGCTGGGGATCCTGACCAATGCAATTAAACAAGAAAAAGATATAAAAGTTATCCAAACAGGAAAAGAAGAAATGAAACTATCACTTTTTGCAGATGACATGATAATATACATAGATTACCCCAACAAATCAAATAAAAAGCTGGTAGAAATAATAAATATAGTGAAGTGGTAGTCTACAAAATTAATATTAAAAAATCTGTTGCATTTCTGTATTCCAATAATGAAAATACAGTAAGAGAACTGAAGAAAATAATAGTGTTTACAATTACACCAAAAAAAAAATGAAATACCTTGGAATAAACCTAATGAAGTGAAAAACCTATACTATGAGAAATATGACATTGCTAAAAGAAATAGAAGATGACACAAAGAAATAGAAAGATATTCCATGCTCATGGATTGTAAGAATCAACATAATCAAAATGAACATATTGCCCAAGGCAATATATAGATTCAATGCTATCCTCATCAAAATTACAAAGATATTATTCACAGACCTAGAACACAAAATGATGAAATTTATTTGGAACAAAAAACAACTCAGGATAGCAAAAATAATCATCAAGAAAAAAACGTGACAATGGAGGAGTCATGTTCCTTGACTTCAAACTCTACTACAAAGCAACAACAAGTAAAAAAGCATGATACTAGTATAAAAACAGAAAGACAGATCAATGGAACAGAATTGAAAGTCCAGAAATAAATCCACATTAACATGGACACTTAATTTTTGACAAAGGAGCCAAAAACTTACAATGGGACAAGGAAAGCCTCTTTAATAAATGGTGCTGGGAGAACTGGTAAGTCACATGCAAAAGGTTGAAACTAGACCATTACCTAACACCATACACAAAAATGAATTCAAAATGGATTAAAGACCTAGACATAAGACCACAAACCATCAAACACAGAAGAGAATGGAGGCAAAACATTATTAGACATAGATATTTGGCAACTCAACTCCCATTGCAAGACAAAATCTGAAATAAACAAGTGGGATTACATAAAACTATAAGTTTCTACTCAGCAAAAGAATCTCGCATAAAAACAAAAATGCATCCAACTGAATGGGAAAAGATAGTTGCCTCTTACACCTCAGATGAAGGATTAATATCTAAGATAAACAAAGAATTAAAAAAATGGACAACAAAAGTACAAGCAATCCATTTGAAAAATGGGATGATGACTTTAAAAGACACCTCTCCAAGGAAGACATTAAAATGCCAACAGGTGTATAAAAAATTGTTCTATGTCTCGTCATCAGGGAAATGCAAATCAAAACAACGATGAGATACCACCTCATGCCGGTAAGAATGGCAACTATGCAAAAAATGAAAATAATAAGTGCTGGAGAGGATATGGAAAAAAGGGAAGTCTAATTCACTGTTGGTGGGAATATCAAGTGGTGCAACCATACTGCAAAGCAGTATGGAGAATCCTCAAAAGATTGAGAATGGAAATTCCATGAGATTCAGTTTTTTCTCTACTGGGCATTTACCCCAATGTCACAAAAAAAACCACAATCTGAAGAGATATGTACACCCCCATGTTCATTGCAGCACAATCCACAATAACTAAGAAACTACCTAAATGTTCATCAACAGAGGCGTGGATAAAGAAGATGTGGTACGTATACACTATGGAATATTATGCAGCCATCAAAAGGGGAGAGATCCTGTCATTTGCGACAACATGGATGGACTTGGAGTAAATTATGCTTAGCAATATAAACCAGAATGAGAAGGACAGACATCATATAATAGCACTCATATGCTGAGTTAAGAGAAAACAAATAAATATCATAAATTAAACAACACTAAAAATGGGGACGGGAGGAGAGAGAGATAGAGACAGAGAGAGAGAGAAGGAGAACACTACTCCAAACAGCTATGGACTCTTAGAAATGAGAGACAAAAAGGCAAATCAGGGGGTTCCAAAGTGATGGGGGGAGGGGTGGAGGAAATGGGATGAAGGGACTTAACTGTAAAGGAAGGGAGAAAAAAAGTATGTGGGGGGATATTAGTAAATCTACTATGCTATTTGTAGATGTAAAAATAACACTACATATACCTCAAAATAAGTCATGGGCAAAATACAATATCCCTTCAACAAAAAAAAAAAAATACAATATGGAGAATAGAGAAAAGTAAGAGATGTAGTAACGGAATGCAAGTGAGGACAGTCAACATGGAGGAGTTTGTAATCAGAGTAGTAGAATACAGAAAAAATGTCAGAATAATAATAAAAATGAGCATTATTATAATTCATACCATCAGGTATGCATATGCAGTCCCATTTTGCTAGAATGTCCTCTTCAGTCTTTTTTAGTTGTTAAACTCCTTGAAGAATCAATTCAAAATTAATTTCCTAGTACAAAATTTTCTTTGACATTCTTAGAAGAATGCATCGCTCCTGAGATCCTTAACATTTATTTATTACCATTTTATCATATTACATTGTACTGATTTGTGTTTCTTTAATACAATGAGGGTCTTGAAGGCAAGGGTATATCATATTTATATTAATTATTAAATACATATGTATATTTTGGTATAAAATAAATTTGATAATTATGCAAATATTAATACATAGAAAAGGAGAATAGAAAGCATCTGTGATATTTTATTTTCATACCATATTCCTGTATATTTGTATGTAGAATTTATTTTCCTTAACTTAGAATTATAGTGTATAGTATGTGTGTTATATCTGTATATGTGTGCACATATGTGTATGTATATATATATATGTATATATATATATACATACTATTATCTGATTGTTGTGGGTACTGACTGAGTAGAGTTTGAATCTAAGCTTAGTCACTTGTAGTTAGTAATAATTTTGAGTATTCTCCATTTCTCTCTGTCTCACTCCTCTTAAGGATAAATAGGAAATTAAATTCCACTTCTCTCACAGTATTATGAGAATTAAATGATAACTCATTTAATGTTTGCACCTTAGCTATTGTTTGTGTTCCTATACCATCTCTTTGAGCACCATAGCTCTGATAATTTTAGTTGCTGTGGTACTTAATCTCTGCTTAAGTATTTGGTTTGTCAATCTAGTCCTGAAAGATCAGACAAGTCAGTCTTCTGACTAGAGTGACTAGTTCAAAGACGAGAAAGTGATCCATGCAAGGAGGATTTGAACCTTTCATTTACCTATTAGATAGCTTCTGGAATAATTAGGTCAAAATCTGTCCCCTTTTGCTGGGTTGTTAAATCTGAGGACAATGTCTGGAGTTGTAGTTTTGTGAGAACATAGGGAGATTGCCTGAGGAGGTCAAAAATGAGTGAGAACAGCAATGAGTAATAAAGAAAGGTAAAGAGTTTCCTGATGACATTGCTTGAGCTTCCATATTCATCTGTAGCTGATGTCTGCTATACTCCTGGGCATCCCAATTATACGATCCAGCAAGGCACTTTTTGCTTAAACTTTGAATTAGTTTCCTTAAAGCAACCATTATAGTTTGGACATGAAGATTTGAGCTTTAATATTAAAAGATAAATATATTTCAATATTCCATTTTGAAATTATCAGCCTTTAAATAGTACCTATAATAACTCAATAAAGCTTTCTATACATATATGCATTTTCTTATCATAGTTGACATGTTGCACATTGGTTTCCTGATCTAAATGCATTTTGCTTAATTTGGTAACCATATTTATGACTATCAGATGAATATGGGTGAATCACATTAAAACATACCGAACTCTTCAATTTAAATTAGCTCATCAGAGGTTTGTGAAGTGTGTATGTGTGTCTCTGTGTGTGTTGCAAATAAGAAAACTAATAAGTCATATAAATACAAAAACAATAACACTATCAAAATGTTTGTATGCTCTTAAAGGAAGAAGGGTCTTCTTCATTTATGCTTTTGAAAGCTAGAGATGCACTTAATGAGAGAACACAATAAGATCTTTGGTTTATATGTATATGTGTGTGTGTGTGTTTACTATTTGAGTGGAAAACAAATGATAGATTCAAGGTTTAGTAGCAAAAGATCAATTAAAAGGCAATAGTCATAAAATAAATTATTTGGGTTCAACTTGAGGGAATTTCAGTGAGGATTAGCAAAAAGGGGAAACATTTGACATCCATTTCAGAAACAGAATCAATAGGTTTTAGTGCCAGATTGAAAAACAGCGTGAAGAGAATGTGCACTGAAGATGATTATCTGGATCCTAATTTGGAACAAATGGATGGATTATATTTTCTAATCCTATTTTCCTAAAATGGAAAGCACCTTGATTTTGCTATAAATGCTCTTTATGTTTGTAAGATAGTTATTACAAGAAAAAGAGATGGCCTTATATGTATATATTAATGTAGTAATATAAAAAATTTAAATGTTTAATGTAAAATGCTCTTGCAGTAAGTTAAATTATTATTACCAAAAGATTTAAAATTATAATTCGTGGAACTTGTAGATATTACCTTGTTTGGAAAATGAGTCTTAGCAAATGTAATTAAATTTAGGATTTTGAGGTGAAATATTATCCTGGATTACATGAGTAGGTCCTAAATCCCATGGCAACTGACTTTACAGGAGTGAAACAGAGAGAAATTTGACAGATAATAGAGGAGGCGGCAGCAAGTTCCTAGACGGGGACTGAGTGCTAAAGCCCAAATTCAAAGACTGAGACATTCACCAGAAACAGAGGAGCACAAAAAGTAAATTTGCTTTTAAGGCCTCCAGAATGGTGCAATTCTGTTAACAATTTCATTTGAAGCTTCTGGACTTAAGAAATGTAGACAGGATACATTTCTGTTATTCCAAGTCAATCAGTTTGTGATAATTTGTTAACACAGTCATAGAAAATGAATAAAATGTGTTTTACTTATGTTTGGGACCTGCCATAAAATTTAAAATAAAAAACAGTGCACATAAAATACATATATAAATATACTACAGAACATATAACTGCCTTTAACTTAATTCTCTCTCTCATCAATCCTTTTTTTTAAGTTATTAAAACATTGTCAACTGAATTACAATGGCAAAGGGCAGGAATTCTTTAACTTTTTCCAATTTATCCCTTTACTTTTGTTTTATAGTAAGACAAATCCAGTTTAACTGGGATAGTTTTATTCTTACTCTGTGTATTTTAATTACCTAATAGCTGACTGGCTTTTAATTAGCATCAAAATATTTACTTTGAAAGGTATAATTTTATGCTTAACTCTCATCTTACATATTAAACTCCTTTTTCATAAAATAATTTTCAGTTGTCTATAGTCTTATTGAATTATTCCTATAGTAAAATACATCCTCTCCTGTTCAACTCAACAGCATCAAAAGATTGTCAGTTTTCTAGTTGCATTTAATATTTCTGATACTTGATACAAACTAAACCATTCCTCTAGGTAAGAATTTACATTACTTTACTCATTTTGGATAAACTATAACTACATAGTGGATTAAAACAGTGATGTTGCCTTACTGAGTCATTACTTAGTTAACCTTGTGTTAAATTCATTTTGAGAGTTTTATAGCTTGAAGATTTTTGAACATTGATGCTTCATAGAGTCACCTTTTGATGATGAAAGGATGAAAACCTCTAAATAAAATTGTATTGTTTTTTAGGTTTTCCTCTGAGATAAATTCATGTCTTTTATATTTTTCTGTTATCACTTGTGTCTCCTGATAAATTACCGGCTCTAATTCAATCAAGCTCATGCTACTCTTTTCCCAAAAGATAATAAAACATTTAGTGGTAACACAACCTAAGACCCACATCTATGGTATTTAACTGAAAATCTCACTCAATTAGTTCATTGACATTAATCAACACTCCTCTTCGTATTTCCTTTCAACCAGCTTATGTTTCATTTAACAGTGCTTTTCAAGCCAACTTAAATTAAATTTTCAATCAAAATTTCACATGGCATTGTCTCTCGTACTTTGTGAGAAGTCAAAATGCGTTATGTCTATTCCACTCTGTTCATTTCCTAAGTCTGTAAAGCTATCAAAAAAGCAACCAGCTTTGTCTGGCACAATTTGCTCTGTATTAACCTATTTATTCTATTTATTTCTCAGCTATGCTTTCCTTCCTCAGGTTATTTTAAACCAAGCATTTGGTAGCTGTTCTGGAAAAATTTTACATTTTTGTATTTTCTGATTTCAGTCAATAAGCTTAATTACTTTTAAGAAATTAATCAGTTATTTTTATTTAAAATACCTTATAGAGTTCCATAGGTAGAAAAAAAATGGTGTTAAATATTATTTAAAGAGAGTG
The DNA here is from genome assembly GCA_004363575.1 of Solenodon paradoxus. Classification (NCBI taxonomy): domain Eukaryota; kingdom Metazoa; phylum Chordata; class Mammalia; order Eulipotyphla; family Solenodontidae; genus Solenodon; species Solenodon paradoxus. The sequence continues at coordinate 361,690 of RJWH01000730.1, read as the reverse complement.
GTAACTGACCTTTTGAGAATGCATGCATTGGTACATTAATTTTAAATGACTGGATCTGAGACTTCTGGCTCTTTCGCAATTCCTCCAAGTATTTGTTCTATCATTTCCTCAATGATTTTAAACAAACAGCAACAACAACTTATTTTTAAATGCCACAGGACCTATAACTCAAGTTAGGAAAATAATAAGTTCTTAAATAATTCTCTTCATTAAATTGATATTGACATGGATTTAAAAGCATTTTATCTATATATTTAATACTCCATATTTTTAACCAGACCAGGGCATTATATTATAAACAACTTCAATTATGTTGTACAAAACCTCTGTAACTTGTAAACAGTAGATAGACAGCAGAGCCATATATATTCTCTTTCAAGTTACACAAGAAAATATTCTGATTTTCCCTATATAATATGCCCTTTTTGATCATAACTAATTTTAGGCTTTAAAAACTGGAATAGTAGTTAGCCATCCTGAGCTGCACAAGAACTATCTTCAGTGACAATGAGAGCCCTTGTTCCTCCCCTTCTTGCTGCTGCCATCTCAGTTTTCCTTTCTCTGAAAATATTCATAGAGTATTACTCAAAGCAAGAACCATGGCAAGGTTAAAAAGTAGAACTAAATTTAAATGGTTTTCATTTTGGAAGATTTAGCTACTGAGCTGTGTAAACCAGGGTTTGGAAAATACTCTGTCATATTTAGACCATCTAAGGTTAGTAAATCTCTGTCCTAAAAGTCCACTGAAGTGAGTGCCTATTAGTATGGTAAATGTAATTAATATGGAGCATGCCAGTATGACCTCTAACTCTGGACCTAAGATAGAAAAATTGACCACAAAAAAAGGACTGTAGAAGAAGTTACAGTAACTTAAATTTCTTTAGCTGTTGACAAAATCAAAGATTGGGTCTTGGTAGTTTGTACAAATACTAACAAAAATTCTTTATGCCTTAAATGGGAACATGCCTAAAGTCTTCAAAGGTAATGCATGCCTTACATAATTATTCTGAGTGCATCAAATGAAAATGGTATAATTTATTCTGATTTATTTCCTCTAAACAGTACAAGCCTATATGAAATATCAGCAGAGAACCTAATGAGAGGACAGGTTACAAGGAAGGTAAAATGACATGATATGAAAACAGAAGACAAAAAATTCAACTGCAGAATACAAACAAAATAAAAACAAACGAAGTATAAAACATTATAAATGACATGTCTGGATTATTTTATCAGTTGCATGAAGATGAATTTTTAAAATTCTCTGGGAATAAAAAGCAAAAAGCAAATGATAAAAATAATGAGAAATATGACCTATAGAGATAAAAATTCAGTCTAGTGTTTGATTTTGCAGAAGAAACTAGGTCAATGAAAATAGGCTTAACGCTTAAAGACATAATGGAAAAAGAATTGAAACCATAATTGATAGTTAAAATATGAAAAGATTTTCACCAAGTCACCGGCAGAATTTTTAAAAGCCCATTTATATAGTAACCTGTGGATTGTATTTTAATTCCTAATTTATAATGTTTCTACATGCACAAAAAAAGATTATTCACAAATAAACAAAAAAATAAAATTAGTTACAGATTTAAATAAGAATCATTTCACTTTTCCTCTATGTAGAAGTGAATGTCAGATGAAAATGCATATATGTGTTCTGATTTTTAGGAAAAACCCAAGAATGCCAAATTATTATTCATGAGAAAAGGCAATGAAAAAACATTCTAAAATTGCAATGAATAAAATATATATGAATTTTCTACTCTTCCTTTGGCAAGAAAATTCTACTGAAATAACTGTGAGATCAACCCAAATTCAGAACCGAATGGAAGATGTGAAAGTATAAAGGGATTGAAAGAGAGTTTAAGAAGCAATTACGTATAAGAAAAATTTAATCAAAACTTTTGTAAAACTGGGTGCAAAGGAAAATGTATTGAAAAATAATATTTCAAATCATTATGTATATATTGTTTTATTTATTTCAGAAATAATTAAACATCAGTTAAGTATAAATATATTGCATATTCACTACTGATGCAGTTTGTTTGATATATTGCACAATATAACAATGTATATAAAATAGTCTAAGATTTGCAATATAGGAAAACATGCTGCTATTTTTTTTCTTCTAAAGTTGATAAGCTTGAAATGTATGTCCAGCAGCATTGTGAAACATTTTGTCTTTCAGTTTAAAGAATTATGCAATCATATCATGCAAACATTCAATTAAGTTTCAATTTTGACAAGAATATTAAATTTATATATATCTATATATGTATTTCCATATATTTATATGTATGCATGTATTTTTGTATGTATAGAGAGATAGATAGATAGATATGCATGTATGTTTATACAACTGTTGTGGAATCAGCTCTCCAACTCCTCTGCATTCTGAAACCCAGATTGAAGAATAAATCTTAGTGGAATATTTTGTTTTTATGTCAGAGGTATGAAAAAGAACGAGGTAAATGAAGCAATTTTATGTAAATGCTCTCCACTGTTCTCCTCCGATTAACTAATAGGATAAGAGACAATGTAAAACTTTCTAGAGAATGGAACCAAAATCCATGGAGAACAGTGAACAGGAAAGCGGAAGGGACCCAGTAAAATATCATTGTCTACTCTAGAAAAGGGGTTTTCACAATTTTGTTTTAATCGGAGAATTGCTTTTTTACACTTCAAATTCTCTTTCCTGGTTTGTTTTTCATATTTCCACATGTATACTGCAGGAATAAGCTTCTTTGACTGGAGCTTCTGCAGTAAGTTATCCAACAACATCGTCCACATTATATATCTAGAATTATCTATCAACAGATGTTTTCTTCCAAAAACAGATTTAGAAGTGAAAAAATGAAGAGATAGTAAAGGGTGCCTTAATTTTTATATATGGAGAGTTTCAACTTCCATGAGAGGGTGGGCAGGAACAAGAAAGCAAGAGCTTCAGTCCAGGGACACAGATCCTCATGGAGCCTAAAATGTTTACCCAATCTTCCACTTGCAGGCTAACCAGGGATGAATAAAAAGTAAGAGATCTTGACCACTGAGGAAGGGACAACAGCATACAAACGTACATTCTCAGATACACAGACTCACAGAGAAATCTAATTATCAGAACAGTGAAACTTTTTCTTGGAGAACCAAACCCCAGCAAAGCACAAGATTCCACAAGCCTATTTGAAGCCTGTGGTGTATTGAATGCAAGAAGCAACAACAGAGTAAATCGAGATTGACTCTTTATTTGATTGCTTTTAAATTGCACAGTAAAAGTCCAGCAGAAGAGGTATATCCTTTCACGCATACTTCTTTTTACCACAGTCTCTACTGTCCAACTTTCATTCAAATATAAGACACACAAAAAGCCAAGGGAAAAAACCCACTGTTAGGAACTAAACCAGATCTAGATGATCCAGATATTAAAACTAAAAGACAGAATATCCTAAATACCCATGACTGATAAGATGAAAACTCAAATGGAAAATGTGGACAATGTTTATGAACATTTTAGCAGAGAGGTGGACTCTACTAGAAAGATTCAAATGGAAAATATAGAAATATTAAAACTCTCACATAATAGATGAAAAATGTCTTTGGTGGACTCATTAGTAGATTTGACACAATCATGAAAAGATCTAGTGAACTTATAGAGAAGGGACAAAATTTACTCAATTCTTGCCATAGTCTTCAAGTCCTCAGTCATTAGGCAGACTTTCTCACTGTTCCACCACGCTGAAGTATATTTCCCAGAAAAATGTTATGTTTACTTCCCAAACCATTTCATTAAAAAATGCCAAGAGTACATGGAAAGCACAAATGTATGAAAATGGCAAAAATTGCATGTATAATCATTCTGAGAAAGTGAAAATCAATATTGACATATAGCAGATCCTTTTTCCTTTCCTTACTAGACTTTACTAAGTTGGCATTAAGAAAGGAATATATCTATGTCTTTAATCCATTTTGAATTGCTTTGTGTTTGGGTTGGGTAGTGATCTAGTTTCAACCTTTTGCATGTGACTGCCCAATTTTAAGGCCTGAAATCATAAAACACATGGAGGAAAACATAAGCAAAGCATCACTTGATACTGACCTAAGAGATGTCTTTGGTAACCAAACTCCAAAAACAAGGGAAATAAAATCCAAAATAAGCAAATGGGATTGCATCATACTAAAAAGTATCTGTACATTGAATGAAATTATCATCAAAACAAAATGAAATCATGCTGAATGAGAGAAGATATTTGGACATCAAACATCAGATAAAGCGTTAATATACAAAATAAAGAAGTCATAAAACTCAACAATAACAACATAATGTGATTAAAAATGGACAACTGATCATGAAAGACACCTTTTTAAAGAAGACACACAAATGAAAAGCTGTTCTACCTCTCTTGTGGGAGGCTATCCGTGAGAATGGCTATCATCCAAAAGACTGAAAAACAAGAGCTGGAGAAGATGTGGAGAAATGGGAATTCTTATACACTATTGATGGGAGTATAACATTGTGCAACCATTATAGATAGCAATATGGACATGCTTCAAAGCATTGAGAATGGAAGTCTCATGAGATTTAGTTATTCCTCTGCTTGGTATTCATCCTAAAACCACAGCAATTCTAATTGCAGAGATATATACACTCCGGAGTTCATTGCAGCATTATTTACAATAGCCAAGAACTGGAAACAACCAAAGAACTGGAAACAACCCATCAACAGATCAATGGACAAAGAGAATGTGATATATTTATGTCTATGTCTATGTCCATGTCCATGTCTATGTCTACATCTATATCTATCTGCCTATATCTATACATTTCTAGATCTAGATATAGATATAGGCAAATAGACACACATAGAGATACACTATACATACATATGTGTGTGCACAAACACAAGAGATTATATAGAAATAAATGCAAATATGGTAGAAAAATTTAAGCATTAGTCATCTATAATTGATAACACAGATAAAAGTACAGATATATGAAGAAGTTTAATATAATAATCCAATTAAATACTAATTATAAAATAAATTTTGTATTTCATAGAGATACAGCTTATTTTTAAGAATACATGGAACGTTGATTTTATATTACTCAAAAAAAACTAAATATTCTAAAATTTTGGGCAAGTTACAAAAATAAATGAAGGAGTTCACAATAATTGAAAAAATGAAATAACAATAGATATTAAGAGCACATATATTTTGAAATTGCTAATAGAAGATTTATAAAAAGGTCTATACTGAAAAATCATTTCTATAAATGCATATCTCACATGTTTAGAAAATAGGAATACTGAAACTTAAAACTGACAAGTTAAAGGCAAACTGATCTCTGTTGAATGAATATTCCAGTATGTATCATTAAACACAGTAAAATTGTAAATGAAATAAACATTCCACTCAACATCCAGAAATTGGAAAAAAAACTACTTGCAAGGTAGGGCATAGAAAGCATGAATGTGAAAGGCAATAACTAATCATTAGAGAGAAGAAAACAGCAAATGAATATGAAGACATTCAAGATTTGGTTCTTTTTAATCATTAATAAAATGATCCTCTTTTTTTATAATACCAGTTTGAGTGTGAAAGATAGCACAAAATTAAATAAAAAACAAAAATGAATGGAATTTTGCAACCATAAAGAAAAGTGTGGAAATTAAGCACTTATTTTAAATTTTTAAATATTCATGAATGCTATTGTTAAAGAATGTTTACATACCCAAAACTCTTAGAAGACCTGGGGATATAGCTTAGGTAGATAAACTCTCTACTAATTTTTTAATGCAGAGAATAAGAAATAAGTAATTCTTTCTGTGTTAGTTTGATTATACTGACACCAATATTTTACAACTCTAAGCCCTTTGTTAGTTGCTTCGCAAGCTAACCCTGAGCTTGGCTATGTCATTTGCTTAGCCAATAAAGTGACAGACATTGTGAACAAAAATTTTGAAAGTTGTATACATTGCTTAACATTCTCTCTAGAATTTCCTCCACTATCTTGAGACCCTACTAGTGTAGACTGCTGGAGGGAGATAACTAACACATAAAAGAGAGTGAGCTATTTCTTGATATTCCTTATATCAGCTGTCTCTCAGGTGACCATTTAGATGACCTCAGATGATGACAAAGACTAGCTGTGATAAAGCTGGACTACATTCAGACCAGCAGAAGCAACCTATAAATCCATCTGCTCATGAGACATAATGGAAGTTGTTTTAAGTACTAATTTGGGGATGATTTCTTCTACAGCATTATAATGGTGATAGCAACTAATATAATACACAAAAGTTAAATATAGTCAAATATAAACCAGTCATAAAATCTGACAAAATAGCACATGAAACCATTTCTCCTTAAGTAGAGTAATTATATTAATATTAGCACATTGATTCTAATATGTATAATTTAAAAAAATATTATAGTAACTAAATCTTATTCATCCAGAGACAATTCATTCCTAGATGAAGAGGGAAAATTTATCCGAGTAGATTCTAGAGTCAAATTTGATGTAGTGTAATCCAGTCTCCCTAACATTTCAATATAAAGTTGAAGTACAATTTCTTACTCACTAAAATGAATCAATTACAAATAAGCTATTATTTTCGGCTGAAGAAAATTTTATTAAATAAAGAGCAAGTCAAGAGAGTCTATTTTACTATTATTTAATATTGTAAAAGTTCAATAAGAAACAAAAAAAGAAAAAATGATTTAAACTAGGAACACAGGCCTCATTCCTTGTTTGGGAGATAATTAACTGTCTACAGTGCCAGAAAGGTGGTTACCTCTTCTAAGTAATTATTATTACTACTACTACTAATAATAATAATAATAATTACTACTACTACTAATTATTATTATTATTAGGCTCTAAGTAAGAGAAATAATTATTTTGAAGATGTATTTTTCTCCAAATTTGATCTAAAAGTTTTATGCAGGTTCAATAAAAATAGTGAGATTTGTTGTTGTTGGCATCATCAACTAAGTCTAAAACTCCTCTACACTAAGAAATGCAGAACACTAGAAGCAAATTAAAAAAAATAAATTTATTACAGTAGATTTACCCTATCTATGTTATAGTTAAAGCATATCACTGAGTTCCTATAATAAATGCTTTGATTTATTCAGGTCAAAATTAATTAATTAATAAGCATAATCACAAATCAAAAAATCATATATGAAAAAGTAGAAAACAATGGATTACTCTGTAAATGGTATTAAAATAAGTTAATTTTGAAAAAAATAATTAGATACCATTTCACATTTATTTTAAACATATTTCAGGAGTTTTAAATATTTAAAGAAAAACTATTGAGTATAAGTATATGCAACAGAACATTTAAGATTATATACACATAGAATTGGAGAACAAAAGGAAGATCGATAAGTCCAGTGGTGTTATTTGTTTTCAGATGACATTATTTGGTATAACTTATTTTTAGTGAACTCATATTCAAGTCCCCACAATCAAGTGGAGTGTAATCAAAGCCGATAGGTCCATTCTCTTATACATGGAATTCATTTTCTTTCTGCAGTGAAAGTTATTATCTTTCCTGTCTAAAACGCAAAGTTAAATAGAGTAGAGTACTATAGCTTTCTTGGTTATCTGTTAATACGACACCCTTCACCATAAGCAATAGACTGTCCTTGTTTTATTATCTTTTCATTTAAACATGATTGTTAAGATTCCTTTTTGCTTTATTCAGAATTTTTGTTTCATTTTTGTTTTAAACTGCTGACAATTTTCTTAGGTATCTACGTTATTCTTTTGAAAAAATTCTTGCTTTTATACACTACTTTCATCATCTTAGAAATTCTTATGTTCAGCAGCAAGTTTCTGGAGAGACTGCTCTGATCTCTTGAAGGATCCTAACATTTCCTTCCTCATGAGCACTATTTGTGATTGTGTGGCTTGATTGTGTGTGATTGTGAAGTCCATTTTTGATAGTCTCCCTTTCCTTTTGTGGCATCTTCACTCTATTAATATATGGACTCCTAACCATTCTTCCTCTCAGCTTCCAGAAATGTGGGTTTTTAACATCTAGCTATTTTTCACTCTGTATACTGCTCCTTTTTCTGGCTGACTCACACTGCAGGACAGAATGATTAATATTTGTAAGGTTCTGTTGTTGTTTTATTTAATATGTTTCTCTCTGTTGTTCGGAGTTATGTCTAGTTGACAGGTCCCCCTAATAAGTCTAGAATTGATCAAAATATCTAGTTTCTGACAGAATGTTCATATGGATGAATAGTAGAAGTCCCCAATAACTATTATGTCTTACCTCTAAGCCAGTTTTATAACAAGAATATATGAGCCTTGTCTTCCGGCTTGCTAGGCTCCCTGAAGTATATCCTATCAGGCTGCTCCAATCTCTCTCCTTTGACCCTTATCCAGACATTATTCTGCTTTCATGATTTCCACACAAAGCTCTTTACAACACTGCTTTATTTTTGCTTTCTTGTCTGCTTCTGTTGACCACAATTTATCCTTGCTATGCATGCTAATTTTGTCAAATCGATTTGTACAGAATCTCAAGGAAAAAAAAAATTAAGGTAGCTATTCAAGCTTTAATCCAACATCTCCCTTGTACACTGAACTATTTTAAATAATAGAAATCATCTTGCTCTATAAGAATATATTTCCTTGGCTCCATTTTTCTCATCTCTGTACGGGAGATGTCAATGGATAAAATATTCTTAGAATGAAATTGAATGCATTAGGCCATAAAGCCGGTTGTCATTTGCTATTAAGAGCATCCAATAAGCAGTAGAGTAGGCCCTGGAGCCAGTCTTCCTGGTTTATATCCCAGGTGCATCACTAACTAGTAATGTGACACTGGGCAGATTATTGAATTCACTCTAAATTTACTTATTCATTAAATGAGAATAATTACAGACTCACACTAGTAGAATTGTTATGAAAATTAACAGTTAATGTATGCAAAGTATTAGTTAGCACACACATAGGATAAGATGAGGGCTGGCATTTCTTTTGGACAACTGTGTCTGACTGGGAGAGGTAGCGAGCAACAAGAGACATATTCAAACTTCTGGCACCAGGATTAAGTCCTATTCAGTCTGACTACTTATCAGTTATATAGCCTTAAGAAATAATTTCATATTTGACCTCCTGTTTTCTTTCCTATACATGATGATGATATTACTCATATCACAGGTTATGTGTGAGAATTGGTGGATGTTACAATGGATGAATTTAAATGTGGGACATAAGATAGTCACTCCTCCATTGGAAACAGTTAATGCTGTGGAGATTCCGCTGCCCTTCTGGAGTATACATCATGCTTGGGAAGAAGCATTGGGTCATGACTAAAATCTTCTCTGAAGCTAGATTTATGTTTAAATTCTGGCTCTGATCCTTACTAGCATGCAAATTTGAAAAGTTACTTAAACTCTGAGTCTCTCATTTTTTATCTATAAAACAGATTTTCACATAATATTATGAGAATTAAATGAAATAATCTAAATAAAAAGCTGTGCATAATGCTTGGAACCTCATCACTGCTTTCCCTTCTGTTACTGACTTGACTTCATTTTCATAAAGTTCTGACACTGATTTCTAAATTTGCCTACAAGGACACACTGAGCAATGTACACTAATTTCCATTTGGTTTGATAGTTGCATTTCTACTTGTAAATGAATAGTTCAGAATTGTTTATATCAATCCCTTTTGTATATCACTTGTCTCACTCTGAGAAAACTAATCTGCTTTGTCTTATAACAAATTTCAATGACAAGCCCTGTGAAGCAGTGGATTAAATGCTGGGACATTTGTGACAAGAGTTTTTGTGCTGTCACTCTATACTAAAGAGTCGGAGTTACTGGAAAAATCTCTCCCATCTAAATAACTACATCAATAAGGATGAGGAGTCTAGTACTTGTATCTATACCGTAACTGCATTTCTTATATTTTAAAAAGTTATATATTAATCAATTGTTAGGTTTACAATTATTTCAATAAGAACTCATACTGATTTCTAGTTTTGTCAATTACAAGGTATGAACTTTTATACTTAACTTCCTGGTTTCCAAAAAGTTATATTAGCTTCTATATTATAGAGCTTTATGAAAATGAAATAAAGTATATAAACACAATGGGCACGTACATGTTATCTAGTAGATACTCAAATAAAATTCCTAGTCCATTTTTTCTCTCTGACTGCTCTCTTTTTCAACATACTCTGTTTGAGAATATGATTCATATAATTTGCATATATAGTGAGTAAAATAAATATAAAAAATATTGACATAGTAAAATGCAATTATTTACTTCACCCAAGTATTAGCATCAGTCACGAAACAAAAAAAAAAAATGCGATTTTATATTCCCTGAGATTATTCAATTAAAGATAGACTTGAAGCACTTTTTAAAGAAAGCTACAATGAACGGTGCAGATACTAAACTACAACAATGCATTATACCTTCATGGCTACTGTGTTGAAGACCTCTCTCAATTTTTATGGAAAAATTATACTATATGTGCATATATACATATAATGTATGGCACCTTCCTATAATGTTCACATGAAAATGAAGTGTGTGTGTGAAAATGTATACACACTCACACACACACATACAGAAACATTTGTATTTTCACTGAGCATTAACAATAATTCCTGCCCTGCCATGCTGCTGTATCTACTCAAGTGAAATTGTGAATGAAATTTACCTTTAGATATAATTTCAGCAGCAGCAGAGCAGAGTTTCCAAGTTAATGATTAATAGATAGATACAGATAAATGGATGAAGGGATGTATGGGTGGATGGATGGATGGATGAATGAACAGGTTACTCATTCACTCTGCCCAGAAGGCATGGCCCTGCCTGATTCTGACATTTGTCTATTTTTGTTCTTGACTACTTTATAAAACCAAGCACCCTTTTATATAGTTTTTGGGTTTCTTCCCCACTAAATATAGTTGGTTTTCTGTAACCAATCTGGTGCAGAACTAGACTTCCTGAACTGAGTTTCATAGAACAACAGCCCAGCATCTCTGTGGGAACAGTCCATGAGAGTCCAAATCAAAAAAACTCTGGAGGTATCACCAACACAGTATGGACCTCATCTCTGCAGAGTAAAAATCCATGAAAACCACTCCAGGAGATGGTGTGCATCAGTTTTCTAAACTGTAGGTGAAGACCCTTGCATCCAGCAGTATTAGTTATGATTTAGACACTTTGCTTCAGACATTTTCATTAACTGTGTTGACACTAACTATAAATTATTCATCTTATTTGCACTTCATTGCACTTCTGATATGTAATCATGGCTTACAAATCTGAATTCAAATTTAAGAAGCTCATCAACAGATAGATATATATTTCACTTTCATAAAATTTGCAAACGTTTTTTTAATTTAAGGTATAGAAAAGATTGAATCAAAGATTATTCTTAATTTCATTATGCGAAATTGGTCATTATTTTCTTGTCAGCATACTCTAACACTGTATTATTTCAAGTAATTTTTAGAATAATACAAGCTTTATAGTAGACATATAATCAGATAATTCCAAGCTTAAAACCAACCATACTAAACTTTGAACATGCTTTCATAGTCTTTCTCTTTTTCACATAAATCGTAATGAAATTAACCATGTCATTTTCTGGTTAAATTAAATATTTCAGAGCTACATAAAGTCTCAGATTATCAGGGCATGGTAAGTCTAAGAATTCTGTCCCCCAAGACCTTTTTTGACCTACATGTTAGCAACACAGAAACTGGAAGTTGTTAGTAATATATTTTTAATACTGTCCAAAGTAGAGATCAGTTGTTATTTTTTAAAAATAAGCTGTATAGAGTGGTGATAGGTAGCAGAATTTGGATCTTGACTGCTTGGGCACAGAACACAGCACTTTTACTAACTGGTGATCTTGGGCAGTTTTTTCTTATGTAAAATAATAATAATAATAGAAAGAAGAAGAAGAAGAAGAAGAAGAAGAAGAAGAAGAAGAAGAAGAAGAAGAAGAAGAAGAAGAAGAAGAAGAAGAAGAAGAAGAAGAAGAAGAAGAAGAAGAAGAAGAAGAAGAAGAAGAAGAAGAAGAAGAAGAAGAAGAAGAAGAAGAAGAAGAAGAAGAAGAAGGAAGAAGAAGCTATCTTATAAGGCTGTTCATTCATATTAAATTGGTAAGTCTATGGGAAATGCTTATATGAGTACCTGGCATACAATGAGATCACTCAAAAGTTATTATTATAATCACTGTTACTATTATCTTAGTATAGTACACAAGGAAAATGCTAAGCACTATGGTGAAAAATTATTATAAAGGGAATAATTTTTTAACTATCACAAGTAGAGGATAAAACCTCTTTGCTTTGTACACAAATTTAGCAAAGTACAATCCTATAAAAATTTATTGCATATTAATGTATTTTTCCAATAAGTATATTCATCTACACACATAACATACAAAATGCTTTAAAACATAATAAATTATGTTTCAATGTACTTATAAACTAAATATAAAGGGAAAAGGACTATCAAAATATTAACACTGATAGCTTATTGCAGAGCACCAACAAAAATTAGTAAAAATGTCTAAATGCTTTAAATATTTAAATACTATAAAATGATTAATTAAAAACGAACAAATTTTGGGACACATTCTGATACAGTAAAAATAAATCTAGTTTTACATTGTAGTGTGAGAGTTAAATTCTGCTCCTTAGGCCCTAAACCAAGACGGATGGAGGCAGTATGAAAATAAACAGAATCTAGTGAGAAAGACAGTTCCGAAACAGCACGGTGATAGGAGGAAAAGAGAGCCCCTGGGTTACCAATAATCATGAAGATGAATCCTGGAGAGGTAGCAGAATAGGAAAAAAGGATGGCAAGCACACGAAAGACATCACCTCTGGAGGCTCACCAAAGAGATGCTATTTTTCAAAACATAGCAACTCTGAATTTTGTATTCTTAAGCAAACAGAAAAGAAGTTTGACAGGTTTGGAATATCCTAACATTTACCTAAGGTTTATGGCAGTCTATTCAAATCTCTTTGGCATCGATATTATGCTAAAAGTCTGTTGAGATGAGATTCACACTTAGGAAAGTTTAGTTATTTTCTTTTATTGAATAATACCACAACACTGACTAGTACATTTTTCGAATGAACCAAAAAATATATTTCATTTTAAAAATAGCCAAGTTTGACAGATACTAATTTACAGAACAGGGTTTGATGAGAAAAGTGGGTTTAATGAGTCAAAAATGAAGGAATGATTGTCTCCAGTCTTGCTTTCTTTGCACATTCATCTATCACCTTTAGATTATGATTAGGGTGAGAAGATACAAAAGGGATAAACATAAAGATCAGAGAAGGAAGAGAAAAAGCAATTATGAAAGAGAAAGGAGGGAATGCATCTTTGCAATATTGTGCTGAAGAGAGACCTAAAATTCCAGGTTTCTGGAAACACTCCAGTGTTGCTTCCTCTGATCCCACATGTACATTTCTGACCATGACACATTTCTAAAAAGTTAATGAAATATGAATAGTATGTGAATTCAAGTGCAAATAAATGTTTTCTTTGCTTTTTATAATAAAATTGTAAAGATATTTTGCTATAAATATGCAAGCAAATCACCCGGCTTGAAATTATACTAATTTTAATTTAACTACCTAATTAGTATCTTGTTTGCCCACTGTTAGGTAAGGATTATTATTTTTCTCTTCCAGTCATCTTTGTCTCCACGAAATCTTATTTAATGAAATATTTGGCCATAAAGGTAAGTTTTATAAATATCCCACTCATAATTGACATGGCAATTAAGATTTTTTTTGAAAGTTGACAACAAGTCAGGTACCCCCTGGGGGCGGGGATTGACCATCCTATTATTTTCCTATATCTGAATTATACTGGAAGCAAGCATTTGGGTTCATTGCAACAGGGAACACAATAACTTTACTTATAGATGTCATTTTAGATAGAGCCTAATTCAAGATTTCAGTATAGATAATGCTCTGAAAGAGAAATATCAGAAAATAATTTTCAAGTACATTGCCAAGCAAACAAGATAATACACTCTGACTTTGATTGATCATTTCATATTCTTTAGGCTAAATATTAAAAAATATCACAAAGTGAAGATATTGTAGGTTGAAATAATTCTAGGTCTACTCATTCTGTAACTCTCAAATTTTGCATGATGTATTTTAATATTGAGAGCAAGAGAGCCACAGTTTGGAAATGGGATTGCTTGTTTAGCATTTCAAAAACATGCTGCTTTTTGTTTAACCTTTGAAATGAAGAATTAGAATAAAGTGATCAATGACATAAGAAAGATAATGCATATGTTTGGGTTTTCTGGTTGCTCAAAGAACCCATGACAGAGTTAAGGGAGTGAGCAAGCAGAAATTTAATCAGAGGTTTAATTAGAAGGTAAAGGAATGAAGCTGACCAAGGGATGTCCAGACCCCATGGGTTTAGGGTTGCTCCACATACCAGACAGGTGCAGCGAGTAGGCAAGTTGGGGGTCCATTAGTGAGGAGCAGAGAGAAAGAGAGAGTGTGGAGCCAAGCAAGGGAGGCTAAGACCCCCATTAGTGGGGAACAGAGAGACAGAGGGAGCCAGCCAAGGTAGGCTGACCTGAGGTCTTGCCAGTGGCCTGAGTTTTTACAGGAAAATCACACATGGTGAGGAAGTGGGATGGAGAGAGGAGGTGTGCAGACCAGATTTCAGTTCCTGATTGGGCAAGGCGACATTGTCCTTTGAAGTTATTGGTGGTCTTCTTCATTCTTTTGTTTCTTGGTGAAGGGTCTCTCCTGGTCTCATACTACATGTCTCACATGTCGAACTCTTCCATTAGTTTTCCTTATCTATTCGGATGCATCCATGACTGGGTACTGGAGCTAGAGGCAATTCACTGTCCTGATAGTTAAACTTTAATCCCTTGTCTAAGGCTTGCTCTTGTGGGGGTTCTGACAGTATACTAGTAGATGAATTTACATGACAAGTTTTCTTATATTACTACCCATTGAACATTTGGTGGCTTTTGAACCTGAAAGATTCTGAAAGATGTTTGTACAGTAAATACTTTTTAATACCCTTTCCATTGCCTATTTTCTTTGAACACCTCAGAAAATGAGTATCATATAAAGTTTATAGTTGAACGTGGGCAATTAGAAAAATGAAAAGCTGCCATTTATAAGAGGAACTCTAAATTCTTTGTCAAAAATTATACAAGTATTAAGACACTGGGCTCCATCTTTTCTTTTTCATACAAATAAAGGAAGAAAGTATATATTATTTTCAAAAAAAACTGGAATGAAAATTCCCCTATGTGAAGGGCTAGCTCAGATAGAGTATCAATCTCTATTGATTCTTAATATTCATTTTCATAATGATTATAAGAGGGCTTCTAAAATGACCCCAAAAGGGAACATACCAATATACCCTTGATAGGACAAGAGCTGCAAGACTGTTAGGATAACAGACAGATTTGCATTAAAAATGACATCTCACACTAAGGTAAAATATGCATCTTTGTCTTTATAAAAGCTGGCCCTGATAGCTGAGAGGTCATCACAACTTGACCCTAGCATTCCAACAGACATTGTCACCATTCATTCTAGTTAAATATTCTGACCTCTGCATTCCATTGTTAATCATTACCGCAGGTTGCAAAACTGCAGGTATACCCCAGACAACAAGACATAGGTGTGGTTTACCACACATCTGCAACTGGAGAAGACACCCTATAAAATCTTATCAGTCCTAGATCTTGGGACTGACACATTTCTTTAGTGCTTCAGTTCATTGTGAGTTTTTCAATAAAACTTGAATACTCAGTCTCAGAGCTGTTTTCTTGCCCTAGGGACCAGGGAGACCCACCCCCATGGCCCTCCCCTCAACTTTCTGGGAGATATAACAACAACCAGAGATGTAAGAATTCAGGACAGGTCTCTTTTATCATCCTAAATATTTATCTTCCCTCATATTCTTTATTTTACAACTCTCTCATACAGAAATTCAGTGTTAAAATACCACAGAATATCTGATGTCTCTTGCACTTAAGCCTCATGAATATTTTACTTGATACTCTGCCCTCAGGGGCCTTGCATCACTAGAGCATTGTACTCTTTTTTTGATGCATAAATTATTCTAAAAATGCTTCCAATTTCAAGCAAGGTCAGACTGGAAAAATCTGAATACAAACAGACTTGATTTAATGCAGTTTGATTATATAAATATACAAGTTAAAAAAAGAACAGAATTTTTTTTTCTTTATTTCTTTGCATCATACTTGATTTTTACTCCATATAGCCAGTTACAGCTAGTCTAAAAAAAAAATCATTCCAATAACACATTTTATATAAAAAACTTTCATTTTAGTGTCTACTCCTCTCATAAAATATTTATTAAGCACTTGTAATCCAGACATGATACTAGGTACAAGAGATAAAGTAATCTACATGAGAAATTTGTTTTCTGTCCTTACCAAAGCATTACAAGTTGTGAAGTGTGATCAAGGAAACAGTGGCGTGGGAGGGGAGAGGAAACAAGAAGGAGCACATTATGAGAATATGTCTTTCACACAGAGTCCTTATAGAGCTAGTTCTAGGAAAAATGGGGACAAGAAAGCAGTCTTGACAGAAAAAGCAGCAGAAATAGGATAGAATCTGGCATAATTTATGAAAGAAAAGGTGATCAATGTGCTTTCAATAAACTACATGCAAAAGAGTTGATCTTTATTCTAAGTATCACAAAAGATTTTTCAGGAAGGGTGTGAAAAAATTTTACTTGCAGCTCAAGCTCTCCCACAATGTGAAGACAGGCAAGCTTAGTGGTTTGGACCAAGGTAACAGTAGTGGAGGAAGAGAGAAGTAGATTTCAGATAAAATAATTTAGTCTATTCAGTCATTTAAAATTTATGTTAAAAATATCTTTCTGAAAATACAGTCGTCCCTCGCTATATTGCGATTCACTTATTGTGGCTTCCCTGTATCACAGGTTTTTTTAAAAATATATATCTAATTCGGTATCTTGGAGTTTTTGCTATATTGAGGCATTTTGTGGTATACGTATACTTCACTAGCGAGTACACACCCACATAGAATTTCATATGTTGTTAAAATTACGCAGGTTTAAGAGTGTAGAAAGTGTTTTTAAGAATGTGGGAAGGGTTTATAGGAGAGTAGGAAGGGTTTATAAAGCCTTAAAAATATATATAAATAATAAAAATAAATTATAACACTGCTACTTCATGGATTTTCACCTATCGCAGGAGTCTCTGGTATGTAACTCCCGCGATAGATGGTGGATTACTGTATGTTTTTAAGGATAGAAAGGTCGGAAGTAACGGGCTGCCCAGAGACTAACAGCCTAGATGAATTTCACTGCCTGTTTCCTGGATGAGTTTTAAACTTCCTCCTTCCTTGTAACAGATGTCATTCAAATTCAATTTATTGTGGTACAGACAATCTGAATTTGAGTGATCTTTAGCTAATTATAGTACAATTTTATAATTTATTGATATACCATATTGTCCTTTCAAAATCATGCTGCTTATGCCATTTTGCATCCTAAATTCCCATACCTCCTGGTTCCTAGAAAATCCCTCCTCTTCTCATGAATATGCCTCCTCATTATTTCACCTAACCCAGAAGACTGGTGTGTTTTGCACACAGCACAGTTGTTATAAACCTCCCCACTCTAAGGTCTCAAGAGTGTGTACTGTCACTTTTACTGCAAAAAAAAAAAATCACCAGGCTCTTTCAAAAGTGCTCTCAGGAAGGGATCCTGAGGCTTGAACACACCTAATGGTAGTTAGAAGAAATAATATTGCTTTTTAAACCAGAGAATCACAGAGTCTGAAGGGATCATATGTCTCCATCAGGTTAACTTGTCACCTCAAGTTGGAGGAAACTGAAATTCTGAAAGCTGGAATATAGTGTCCAGAATCCCATAACTGCAAAGCAAGTCCAGGGCTAATAGTCATATGGCGAATGGGCTACTATACTTTATGTTACGTCATGCTAAATTTAAAGATAAATTTCAAGAAAAAAGTATACATTTAGAAGTCATTCCAACAGAGCTAAAAGACTCTGGAGGACAATCGTTTAAATGGAAAACAATTCTGAAAAAAAGCAAAATCCAAGATACTTGTCTATCTAATTTGTGGCTATGTGCAGTATCTATGGAAATTATTGGACATTTTAATCCTTTTTCTTGTTGAAATTAGATTATGCAAATTTTGCCTTTTTGGATACTTCCTTTTATCTTCTAAATGAACTGAATTGAAGAGTAGTTTTTTAAAAAAAGGTTTATAGATTTCTGGTGTAAGATTTTGAAATGCTCCTTATTGTCTTCACCATTTAAGACTCTATTAAAAGTATTGCTAAAACATAATAAAAAAGGATAAATTGCATAGACTCAAATCCTTTCTGAAAATTCCAACGAGAAATTTGAGCCTTAAAGAAGACGTACACAAAGAAAGTTATAATTAGAGAAAGGAACAAAAAGCTGGGTATTAAATGAAAATCTATACAGATATATTTACTATTTCCATCTGTTTCCCCATGGTGTTGCCAGGTATTTGCTATTAAAGCTCAGGGTATGAATGTCATGTTGTATTTTGTTTTGTTTCAGTTTTTTTTTTTTTAAGGAACATTGTATCATAGCATTATATTTGTTTAATATGTGCATCATTATAAATCAATATCTATTATACATTAATTTTATCATCAACTTAATCTAATTCTATATTTCATAATATAATTGACCCTTTTTCCCTTTAAATCAAATTCTTTCACTTTCAACTTAATAGTGAATCTCTTACCATAGGCGGTAAATCCTATACACACACCAGGAAACAGTGTGCAGTATAGCAATCTTCAAAAAGAACTGGTTTTACCACACATTTGAGAAAAAGGCAACTCAAAAGCAAAAGAAGATGCTAAAAAAATGAAATATAATTAAAACATCAGAATACTCTTAAACCAACTAGATACAAAAGCAATAAAAATCCTCTAGTGTTTCAGAGATATTCAAGACTATGTTGTTCACTTTTGTGCACTGTTGGTGGGATTGTAATTGGTATAGCCACTGTGGAAAACAGTATGAAAGATCTGAAAAATGTAAAAGTAGAACTAGAGTAGTCCCCCCTTATCATCAATTTCCCTTTCTTCCATTTTGGTTGCTTGTAGTCAGCAGTAATTTCCCCCCTCTCACCAAAAATACACATGCATGTGTATTTATATATATAGAGAGAGAGATACATAGAACTTTTATTATAAATTGTTGTTCTATTTTTCTATTATTAGTTATTAATTACTATTATTAATCTCTTACTATGCCTAATTTATAAATTGAGCTTTATCATAGGTATGTATGTATAAGAAAAAAAACGAAGTATATACAGGATTTAGTACTGTCCATAGTGTCAGGCATCCCCTGAGGGATAAGGAAGGACTACCATGCCATATGAACAAGTCATTCCACTTATTAGACTACATTCAAAGAAAATTAATTCAGAAATACATCACAACACAGTGTTCATGGTAGCAATATGCACTATAGCCAAGTCACAGAAACAACCTAAGTGGTATCCATTGATAGCTGAATGAATAAAGAAGTTATGATACATATATACACAGTAGAATATTATTCAACCCCCAAAAGTAAGGAAATCCTATCATGTGAGAGACTGATGGACTTTGAGAGCATTGTGCTAAGTGAAAGATGTCAGACAGAAAAAGATACTTACTATGTGATTTTACCTTTATGTGTACTACAAAAAACAAAATAAACAAACCCAAATTTAAAGAAACAGAAATCAGGCTTGCGAGTACCAAAGGTTCTAGGTAAAGGGAGGGATACTTGGAGGAAGGTTGTCAAAGACTCACATTGCAGTTATTGGTTAAGCAAGTTACTAGAGATATAATGTACAACATGATGAATATAGTTAGTTTCAGGATGATATATAGGAAATTTGTTAGAGTAAATCTTAAAAATTCTCAAGACAATAATTTTATTTTTTTTTCTCTTATTTTTATTGTATGTTTATGAGAAGAGCAATGTTAATTGAACCTACTGTTATGTGATGGAAAAGGCCTGTGCGCCACTTTCAGCAACCATGGAGAGAACCATAAAGACTGCTTGAGCTAGCAGAGCTATAAAATATCCTGTGATCTAAGCTTGCTGGAATGCTGTAGGCAACTGGTAAGTCACCAAAAGACAAAGAACTTCCAGCGTTTGAAAACCCCCACTCTAATTTACATCTCTGTCTTCCAGAGCTTGCTCTAACCTATGTAAGTGCACCCTAACCTGAAGCCCGTGCTCAGCCTTTGGTGAAGGAGTCCTGCTGAACCCACGTGTAATAAATCCGCCTAAAATACTTCCCAAGAGTGCCCTCTTGGTTTGTCACCAGGAGAGCTGTAACAGTGGTAACTATTTTATAATATATGTAAATCAGATGTGACCTAGTGGCTCAGGCCAGCTGCTGGATTATGGACAACACAGAGCACAGGGTCCTGGGTTGACAACCTGGAGCTTCAGGAACAACTGAAAATTAATCAATTAATCAATCAATCAATTTTCCTTTCTCCTCTCCCTTACTTCCTGCTTGCCTGCCTACCTGCTTTCATTCTTGCCTGTCATCTTCTCTAAAAAAGTCCCAACATACTGTATGTCTTAACTTTATGTAATGATATATGTCAATTCCTTATCAGTAAAAATGGAGAAAGAATATGTGGTTTTATAATGCAAAAATTAAAATCTAAATCTAGCATTTAAAAATCAAGAAATTGGAGCAAATAAAGATAAAATTATGGACAAAATTTAAAAAAATAATATTAAGAATGGAAAGATAAACTCAGAAAATAAAACAAAAATGAGATAAAAAAGAGGCAGAGTAGACCAATATAGGCACTATAATAGTTTTCAAATGGAATATCTATTTCATAAGAGACAAAGAGAGAAATGGGAAATTAAGGGTTGAAGTTATCAAATTATGCCTGAGAATTCTCTAAATTTGAAACAGCTTCATGTGATAGAAACTTTCAAATGCAAAACACAAGGCACAAGATATTAAATCAAAACATTAAAAAGGAAAACTACAGTTAGACACATTATTGGGAAAAAACAATTTAAAATAAATAGAAGATCCAAATTATTCCAGAGAGAAAGAAATGAAGTAGGAGTTTCCAAGGGCTGCTATAACAAAATGCAACACAATGTATGTCTTAAAATAGCAGAAATATATTTCTCACAGTTTTGGGGGCTAGATATCTGAAGGCTAAGATCCCTCTAAAATCCGTTTAGGAGTTCTTTCTTACTTCTTTCTTGTTTCTGCTGTTATTAGCAATCTTTATCATTTTTGGACTTGCAGGTGCTAACGTCAGTTCTCTGCTTCATTGACTTTTTCCCAGCATCTTTGTCTTTGTCCAAGAATCATCTTTAAAATATTCCAATCATATTAGATTAGGGGGCCCACCCTCTCCAGTATGACTTTATCTTAATACAATTCATTACGTATGGAATGATCCTATTGACAAACCAAGTCATATCCTGGTATACTGGGGAGTAGGCCTTCTACGTATCTTCTTTAGAGAGGCACAATTCAACCCATATCTATCACTGATACAGAAATAAGAATTAGGTTAGCATTAGAATTCTTGAGTTCTTATCACCAACAAAAACACTAATGGCATGAAGTAATGCCTTCAAAATAAATGGGAAAATTATCATTTTAAAAGTGCATGCCTAGATTAATTATTAGTCAAGTGTGAGGAATTATAGATGTTCAAATATTTAATGAATCAGAAAATTTTCCACTAACACATCCTTTCAAAGGAAGTAATATAGTGATTTTCTCTGAAAAAAAGCAGAAAATCTGTGACGAAGAAATAATGTCTCCAACCTAGGAAATTAAAATTTCTTCTCCACTTAAAAATGCCACTGATCTACAGAAATGATTCTAAGTAGAGAGATTCAGAAGGGAGTAACACAGGAAATAAAGTAAATTAGTAAAATAAATATATGATTTTAGAATAAGCTAAAGTCCTTTGTGGAGAGTGAAACAGGGCTAGTAATTCAAATACAGTTCTAAAGTTAGCTCTTCAAATGCATGGTGACACTGAACCAGATGTGAAGGACATGTAATCATAGAGCACTACCCTACCAGTTATAAACCACATTTATCTAATTATTACTACAGTAGGCTTTATTTATGTTCCACATTTCAGATCAACCCACATAAAAATCATATGATAATTAACTGTAATTACAGAAGAAAATAAATATCAATTGTGAAAATACAAATGTAAAAATCACAAATGTCAGAGGTTGATCATGAACTTGGAGGGGAGAGGGAAAAGGAAAGTTTGGAGTTTCAGTCTCCCATGTACCAATGGAGAGCCTAAATCCTTAAAGTAAGTGAGATGTGAACAAAATCTGGAGTTATCAATAGTCTTAAAAGGTACAAAGGAGACCACAGTAACCTTGTGTTTTTTTTCAATATGGTAATGAAATTCATATTTCATGTTTTTGTACTTTTTTATCTCTTTTCCTATAAATGTCTTTTTGCTCATACCACATTTAGATTTCTGTACAAATAGTTGCTCTTCAAGAGTCTTATCTTGATCTTTTCATCTCTTTGCTTAACCTCTTTTACTTAATTCTTTTCTTTTCCTCAAAGTATTTATGGGTACCAAATGCTACAGTGTATTTTAATGTATTTACACCCTTGCTCTCCTATTGAAATATAAGCTTTGTAACATTGTTAGTCACTGATCTATTTCTCATACTTAGATCAACATCTGGTATACAGTAGGTGAACAATATACATTTGTTGTGAATGAATAACTGGCGGAGAAACTGGGAATAATAATATAACTGAACCGAAGAAAATTGAAATGAGATAGATTAATTTTCATTGCCTAGCAAATTACACTAATACTTAATGATTTGAAACTATGTTAAGTATCCATCTCAGAATTTTTATGAATCAGAAATTCAGGAGCTGTTATCTGGGTAGTTCTGGTTCTGTTGCCTTTCATGAGGCTAGGGCTGCAGTCATTTAGAGGCAAGTCTGTGACTGAAGGATTTGTTCCCAAAATAAGTTATTCATAACATTGACAAGTCCATGCTGCCTTGTTGACGGAAAGTCTCAGGTCCTTACCACAAGGATATCGCCAGAGAATTGCAAAAGTATCTTTAAAACATGGTGACTATCTTTCCTCAGAACAAGTCAAGAAAGTAATATATATGCTTTAAATCACAATATTAAAGCAACAAATACACAAAAACTATAATTTTTATATTATTTTAGTTTTCTTTCACCTATACTCTTCAAATAATTTATACATGCATATCTGTAGACAGAATACTATGTAATAGTGTGTTACTGTATGTATCCTCCCAACTCTGTTAAGTGATATCATGTTGGTATTTTGAAATCAGCCGTGACAAGAATATTTACGCCATAGAAATCAGCAAGTGCTATATAAATCAATGATTGATTCAATTTTAATTGTTGACAGTCTAGACTTAAAGTAATAGAGAAAATGTTAATGATGGAGATTAAACATAAGTAATCATTAGTATATCCATTAAATTTCAAATAGCCTAAAATAACCTGCCGGAATATTCTTTCAATGTTCAGAAATTCATATATTTCAGTAAAAATAAAATCACCTTGTATTTGGTATCTAGTCTCACTGGCTAACTTTCATCTTACTACTTTATATAAATGTACTTAACACCCAACTTTCAGATTGGAACTACACTCAAGAGCTAGTTGCTAAATATTTACTAGAACATCAATAAAGATAAGTAACCAAAGAACTGAAAACTAAATAGCTCAAAATATTTAATTCTGAGAAGTCAGAGTAATGGAAGTACAGGGTGCTGTTGTTTTTTATGCATGGTAATTTGCAATGTTAGATTATTTTTTAATTAGGTTCCTACAGGTTTGAATCCAAACTTTCTTTAAAAGAGTTAACAAGTAAGTTAGAAAATTCAACTTAAGCAATATTTTAAGTTTACTCATAAAAAATCATTTGATTTTCTCAGTCATCATGTTAAAATACTAGTTTCTGTGAGTGTCTCTTAATTCTATATTCCTTGTGTGCAGAAGTAAAACTTGCTTTTTTGTTCTAGATCACCCTTTCAAGGATATTTCTATAAAGGACAGTCATGGAAAATGTCTCACTCGATAAAAGGGCAGTTTTGCCTAAATAATAGTAAAGAAAATGTCTCCATATAGGGCAAATACAAATCAGAATTATTGCCTGGGTTCCTTCAGATATGACACAAATCTATTTTATGTTCAATATTTACCCAGAATCATTTGTGCCACTTCCATTGAACCTAGTGGAGATGCAAGGGAGTTAGTACATGCATGAAGTCTGTGCCTCTTAATGTACTGTTAGCAATAAACCCCTTTGTCTCTGACACAGAAATTTCATGTATTCGCCAGTATTCATGAAATTGTGGAGAGATAACTTCTCAGTTTGCAATTTTGAAACTCAACCTCAATCCTCAATAATGAACTTCAAAAAAGTATCCAAAATGTTCAGATAGACTTTTTACCAAGATGTTCAGGTGTTTTTTCCCCCAAATACATGTCACTTTTGCATGGGGAGATAAAGGACAATCAAGACCCCAAAGGTCTCTGAAGAAATCATTATCATTACATTAAATAATAAAGATAATGTGATGTAGTCATCTAGAAAAAAATCTTTTTTATTGGAGAAGCTTATATTATGACAAGGCAAACATCTAGTGGCAAGATTTTGTCACATCACGATATTCATGTGAAATCCCTTTCTCCTTATCTTTTTGATATTCCAGACCTCTCTCTCATTCATTCTTAATTTCAGAAGATAAGCACTATGTCTCATTTACTTTAGAATTTATAGCCATGCACATTCTCCATACATATGTCATTAAATTTGATCCTTTTTCCTACTGATCTGTCTGATGTTAACTTGTTTGCTTAGTAAGTCCAAGAGGATCCATAGAGGTGGTATTTTTACTGAGAAACTACATATAAAGTAAAGAAAATTAAGAAATTTCCTTCCTTTTCTAAGCAGTGAGTTTTACAAAGAAACTTAATTTCAGGGCCCTTGCATTGGCTCTTTTATGATCCCCATACCTTGTTTGGATTCATATTTTTAAACCTTTTTTCTTAAAGGGAGACCTCAAAGTTATTGGACATCGAATCCCAAAATTTTGGCCTACCCATACATTCCTGGTTTACGAAAACTGTGGGTGTAAAGAATTGTCATTGAAGTAATTATTGTCTATATTTTTCTAGTAAAGACACGAAAACTTATGTTGTAAGAACTGCAGCAAAACAGTGATTAAGTCAACTGCTTACCAGAGCTTTACAGTTTTTGGTTGCTTCGTTTGCTGAGCTAATGACATATAGTCACGCATCAATTGGTTCATCTATGGGATAATAATTTAGTTGTTCAGGAAATCATTGTGAATGAGGTGATAAGGTTTTACAAAGTATAAATAAAATAATAATCATAAAGTGTCAAGAATATATCAGATTTACATTTTTATAGGCTATTATGCTGAGATTAAACTTTCTTAATACTTGTGCACTTGACATTTTAAAAAGGAAACTTTATTCTAGGTGAATTGGTAAGGTCTTGATGAGATATCTGGAGATTTAAATTGGGAAATTTTATTTTAAAATGACAGTTATCTATTAGCAATTACACATATACTTATTAAAAAGCAACAACAATAAAAGATGTTGGACTTTACCACACATTGCTTTGTGACAAACATCACTCATATAGTGATTTGAACACACATAAATGAAATACCAAACTTTCATGTTACTGATAGTCTATATATTTTAATGTGTCCAGAAACCAAGTATATCAGCATATTCTACATCATTTCAATATAAAATAAATATATATTATATCATAATGTAGCCTACTGGAATATCTAAGAAGTTTACACTACTCTGTTGACACACAGTTGAATATTTTTATTTATTATAATTGTTAAATAAATGCATATCTTAATTTTATATAAAAAGTTATTTACTATAGGGTCTTAGAAGTTTAGTTCTTCTAGATTAATCATTCACTAGTGACTAGCTATTAATTGTAGCTAACTGTTGGACTTCAGCTGCTACCCAATATATTAAATAATCCTAGAAGTCGTTCTGAATAGATATAGTTTTAGTGACCTTTATATCACCACTCAGCTGTGGTTTTCTCAAGTGTCAAATGGTAATACTACCCACCATTGAACATATAAAATGCTTTATCTTGTAAAATGCTCTGTAAATTAGAAGTGGTCTAATAGTGAAAGCTAATTACTTATCATAAGAACTACACGTAAAGGGAAAATTCCTCTTTTATCAAAATGTTAAGAGAAACTATGAAGTAGATATTAAAAAGTAAATAAAACAGGTGATACAACATAATCATGACTAACATATATGTTTTAATGTTTACATAGACAAAAATTCTGAGTTTGGTTAATTTTGTACCTTTCTAAAAATGATCAGCAGTTAAACATCATAAAATGGAGAACTTCTCAAGCACCTTTAAGAATTTTGAGGTCATAAGTTAATACTTTACAGTAGTCATATTTAAACAAGTATTTTAGTGAATTTATTGTGCAGAATTACAAATATACATTTTATAAACGTAAAGCACCAAGAGCAGTACCTGACAAATCATAGATTGTAATTTTCTTGTGGAAAAATACTCAGTTTCTCATCATAAATGTGAACTTAAATCATCAGCTAAGAAATAGAGCATTTGGACCATACAGATTACAAAAAGAAATTTGCAAAGCTGTGGTGAAGAGAACAAAAATTTGATGCTTCTTTGAGTCATCACAGGTAAAGAAACGTGCATATAGATGCCTCAAAATCTATAGATATTTGGCCAGTACATGATGGACAATAGAAAAAATTCTAGATATTTCTCTCAAGGAAGAAACTCTAAATTGACTTGTATCTTTTACATATTGATTTTATATGCCATTGAATAACTTTTCACCGGCAGAGCTTCAAAGGATTACAAAAAACGTGGTTTTATAAAGTGACCATTTCTATTTACATATAACAGCTTTAAATCATCTCAGTATTGTTTTAAAGCACAATTCTTGTAATTTTTATAATATTTCATGTAGCAAGGAATTAATATAGGGAAAATAATTTATATCCATTAGTAATTTTTACTTGTTCCCTATGGTAAGTGTTTATTTATATACTCCTGGTTTAGAATTCATGTCAAAAAAGAAGAAAAAACTGCATTCACTCCAGATAAATATAAGAACTGCGCATTTGAAAAACAGTAAAATAATTACTGTATAGATGCTTTCAAGAATATACATGCTTTCAATTATATTTGAGCACAATATAACCTTTTTTAAAGCTTAAGAAATTTATGATTAGTTGAAATTGCTTTAAAGGGATGAAAAAGAAATTGGAACTTTCTACATCACTATATCTAAGCAGTTCCAGAATAACTCAACTCATTGCACCAATACTCACTGTACTTATATGCCAGGCATATAAGTGCTAAGCATTGTGCTAAGTATTTCAGATGTAAAATAATTTAAGTTCAGTCTCTAAAATTAAAGGTTTCATAGTATTATTAGTAAAACCTATATATATGTGTCCAAAATAATGAGGCTATAAAGAGGAAAGTATGTTTGGAATAAGTATGGAAAAAACTCTACCTGAAAATGTAATTCAGCTTTTAAAACACTGCAGGGAGAAGGCTTCTTACAGTTATCAATTGCTATATGAAATAAATCTCTTAGGTGTATATGTGTTATGCCAGCAAACAAAAGGAATCATGTCATTACAGATGGAAGAGTAAGATCAAATAGCTAAGAAAAAATATTGTTATTTGTGTGAACAATTGTGCACATAATTTTGGGGTCATTAAATAATCTGTGAATCGGGGAATTGTAGGAAATCAGAAAAGGTAGGAATGGAGTAAACCAGCCATTAATCAAGGCACAGTGAACCCAACAATCCACCAAAACTGAGGAATATATGACATTTAATGAACATGTAATCCAATTACAGGTATGCTAAACTGGAATAGACAAATTATTGATTGAACTGGTTCTCTTCCACTGAGGCAAGAAGACTTGTGATGAACCTGATAAGCTAGCAGACCCCCTGCAGAGGCCAGAGTATTTATAAGCACCAATGGCTACAGAATGACCCTAATTCCTCACCTTCCCTCACAGTCCCCATTGTATGTCTATATCATGTATTTTGAGTTGGTTAGCTGGATTCACTTCTTTGGTGCTTATTGATAATAAACCTTTCTTTTCACCAACGTTCATCTTCTCTAAGTATTGATCTATGGGTGGTAAGCAGCGACCTATGTCTAGTAACAGGGGACGTTAGATCATTGCTGCATGTTGAATGTCATGTTAAAGAGCTTTTACTTTATCTTGTACATGACCTGTAGTCATTAAAGTTTAAACAAAATATGATAATAAGATTAAAACAAATACAGTACCAAAAATTGTCTGTGACATTTGTTTTGTTCTTCATATCCCTAGCAACATCTTTTGAATAGGCAGTACAAAGATAAACTTTAATCAGTTCATATCTAAATCAAGACATACTCTTTAACAGCAGTCAATTATGAAAAATATTACTATCCTGAAAAACATCACAGATAGAAATTGTTTGAGTCAAATGACACATTTTTTTTTGAAATAAGCAACTGTAAGCAAGAGATATACATATGCCACTCTATTTCCTTACTTGGGGAAAATATTTTAAAAATGACTCAACTGTATTTTATATTTACAATATATGAATGAATGTCTAATATATGCATACATACTGGATATGTTAACTCAAGTTGAATTATAGCTGGTTATTATTAATATAATTTAGCAGTACTATAAAACAAATTTTTAAAAGTAAAGAGATGTAGAAAATAATTCCAAGCATACGTATAACAGAATTGAAATTGGGCAGCAAAAATTCAGAATAAGTATGGGAATATTTTTAGTTAGACTGTAGCAGGGAAACCATTAACATTAGTCTCACAGTTTCTTCCATTCTCTGCTTGCCTTCATCTAGGACTGGCACTTACAACTTTAATAGGTGGGGTAGGAAATTGAAAAGACTCATTAATAATGGAAGGGACCTAATGTTTCTAAAGAATGGCAAAGTGAAAGGTGCTTGTATTGAGGAGATAATAGTCATCAATATTTTATTTAGACAGGGAAACACTGGCAAAGGGTGGCAGGGATTGAGGAAGGCATAGGGAGACAGAGAAAGACATGACAGTATAAAGAAAAAAGAAGAAAGGGTGATCAGAGAGAAGAGATTGCAACTGTACAAGACCTCTGGGGGACTTTGAGAAAAATAAAAATGTTGACAGAATTTTAAAGTTTTCCTGAAAGTTACAACTAAGAGCTTGCCCCTTGCACTCTTTTCCCCTCACTTCTAGTCAGGGTTAAGTGAAGATTTAAATTGCTTCAACGTGTTTTGGGGATGCCAATTTTTTAGAAGAGCTTAACATTTAGATAATTACAAGTCATGTAACTCAAAATATTTATAATGAAATACAGAAACAACTGAAAATACAAACAAACTGAAAAGATGGATGTAGAAAAGCAGCCCTAGTTGAAATGAAAATATGAAATGATACTTAAAGTCTTCATTGATACTTCAGGGAAATAAAAATGGAAACAAATAGGGTTCCATTTTACATTCATAGCTTCAATTATTTTTTTTTCTTCTAATACATGGTTAGAATGAGACAACATTGGAACTGCTGTTTTGGGGAATGTTAATTGGTACACATATATTTTGGAGAGCAACTTGGCAACAATGAGTAAATTTGAAGATGCTCATAATTTATTATCAGAAGTTTCATTTAAAGTTTCTATTCTAGAGGAAAGCCCATACATATGCTTAAGGAGACATATATTGTGGTGTTTACTGAAGCATTATTTGTTTTAGTGGAGAAGAGAAACAACCTAATTATTTTTCTGTAGAATCACATCAACATGAAGCTGTGATAAATGTCGCTTCTTTATACAGCAAAATGTTATATACCAATGAAATTGCATGAACTAGAGCAACATACATTAACATGAACAAATAAGAAAAAAAAATTGAAGAGGAAAAAGAAAAGGCTTAAAAACAGACTATCATTGTGAATTCTTATAATACAGTGTATGATGGTATACTTTTTTCCATATACAAAGTAAACTTCAGAGGATTGCTTATAAATGTTATACCTATTTCTTCTGAGGAGAAAGAGGAAGAAAAGAAAAATAAGAGTTGTGGACTTACATTTAAATGCAAAATTTAATTTAAGGCAAATATTGTAAATGTTATTATCTGTTTAAACATGATGACATATACATGGGTTAGGTTATATCATTTCTTATAATTTTCAATATGTTGAATTAATTCATAAAAAATATTTTTTTGAAAAGAGTAAGAGGAAGAATAAGCAATATATATCTTGAAGTTTAAAAATTTAGAGGTTGAGAATAACCTTTCAAAAATAAGCCAACTAGTTTATATTTTGTTGTGAGTAGGCAAAATTTTTTGTTGTTATTGTTCCTATTTTTACCTGTCCAAAGACACTTTTATGCTATAATTTATTGCTTGTCCCCGAATAAGAATGCTTGTGTCAATATAAAACACCTTGTTAGGATTGTACACTTACAAATGTAAGAATATTCCACTTCTACAGCATTAACCTGGTTTCTGTCATTTGATTAGCTTAAACAAGTATGTGTCTTTTTCCACCCAATAATCACTATATGGAGAATGCAATATAAACACAACTACCTTTCATCTCATCATGGGCATAAATCTATCTTCAATTAGAAAATTCACAATGTTGCCAGCATATCTACGGTAAAAGAGTCCTTTCCACCGAGGTATGCGAATACTGCACTAGACCTTTAAACCATGGATATTGTTGCTATTATTAGCATTAGTCTTTTTAGAATCTTTATTATGACATTGTTATATTTACTGAATTACATAAATTGTACTTATATTATTCGCAAAGGTGAACAACTGACATTATAGATGAAAATAATCAAAAATATTTTGCTGTTTCCAATTAAATCAGTACATAGCTAGAGAAAAATGTAACATGACTGATTATTTCTAAAAACCAACAAGTAGAGACTAGAAATTACTGAACCTACACCGTCAACTTCAAGGGTGACCCCTTTCGTTTATTCTTCTTGAGACCTCATGTTTTAATGGTAGGAGTAGAATTAAGTGCTTACAAGCTTCAGCTTCTACCTATAATAGACATTTACGTGAGTAAAGATAGGAGAACTAATAGTATGTCACAATTTTATGATATTTTATGGCCAGTTTAGTGGTCCACATAAATTTCCCTGTTGATCTAGTCATATTACTTAAATCTAGTCATATTACATATGCTGCACATGAAGTGAAACCATTTCCTCATAAAAAACCTCCGATGAACCTGACTTACTGTTGCAGGACTTATCTATCAGGAGGTCTGACATGCAGTCTCAAAACCATTCAGACTCTCAATGCTGCCTATAAGGTGTTAATGATGGTGGTGATTCTCATGGTGTGGGCTCTTGTCACAAATGTACTAGACTGAGACCATTCTGTATTTCACCTCAATCCTAGCACTTCTGTTGATGTTAGAGGATTAATCATAACCAACTTGGGCTGGATTCAAAGTAACATCCTGTTATCAATTTCCCGGGGCAAAGGCATTATGTGCTAACATGTCCACATCAGTAGAAAGCATAGAAGTCTTTAGAATACCTTTATGTGTATAGATGTTTGACAGATTCTAGTACTAACAACTGGCTTGCATCTAATGTTCTAATTAATGCTGTCCGGGACAGCACTTCAAAACAGAAAAAGATGTATTTTGCTCTACCAGAGAAGTTGCCATTATTATTATTGTCACCGGATCAGTGAATGATAGTTTTTGAAGTCCTACTTGTTTAAGACTTAACTGTCTAGAAGAAAAAAGAAAAAATTATTGGTTTATATGTAAACTTTCAGGTTGGAATAAATAAAATGTAAAAATACAAAAACACATAAGATAGTGGTTTTTCTTTGCAATTATTTCCCATTTTCTATGTTCATGGTAAAACTTAAGTTAAAGCCAGAAAAGATGCGTTTATGACTACATATAAGAAATTGGTATTCTGTGCTCATCTTGTCGGGTAAATGATGTGTAATCTTCACAAAAGGCAGCATGCCTGTAATGTAGGTATTAATCAATATATATTTCAATTTTCAGAGGTAGAAGTTCAGAAAAAAGTTTTGAATTTGACACTAAATATGGTGTTATTTAAAAAAGAGATATATAGCAGGGAGCTACTCTTTTGTAAAGAAGAGACAAACCAAAAGTTTCGTGACACTCATTTGACTGTACATTAGAGCCATGAGCAGGACCTGTAAAGAAGAAATTCTCTAGAACTTGTTAATTAAATTGTATTTTGTAAACCAGCAGTGTCAACATCACCTGAAAGAATTTCAAGCACCATTCCACACTCCTCTGAACTAAAATGTGCATTTTACAAGATGTAATTCATCCACACATTAAATTTTAAAAAGTACTGCTCAAGATTAAGCCAAAGAAAATTTCAGAAGATTTCCTAGAGAATTGCTTACTCTCCTCGAGGGACATGACTGAGAGATAACTAAAATTGATGTCAGAAACTAAAAGGCTTAGAGCATCCAGATGCTAATCAATGTATCATTATTATTATCTTTGATTCCCTGGTGACTGAAATGCCTAATTTTTGAGGGAAAAAGCATCTTTTATCAACATCAGTTTTGTTAAAAAATTTTCTATGACATTTATTTATGACAGGTGGTGATAGTGCCATTTCTAAAAGGAACTTTTAGGCAGACTTCTAAAGAGTGTGTGATTAATTATCAGGAGAGAGCTATAGGTTCTGAAAAAGTAGAACTTCCAGTCCTAATCCCTAGATTGAAGAAAACAAGAAAGTTCATCTGTCTGAATGGAGAGGCAGTTCTTAAAGGATGTGTGGAAACATAATACCCTAGAATATATTCTTGTGCTTCTTAACTTATTTGTATGTCATAATATATTTTATAACAATGGCATATGTCACAGGAATGTCTTTTCAATTAATACATTATAACTAATTTTCTTATGACTACCTTCCTTGTAGATACTACAAGGAATATATAAACTCCTATATCTGTTTCAAACTTAATAGCTCACATTATAACAAAACATAGGGTATACTTTAGATTTTTCTGGCTGCAAGTTACAGAAACCAAGTTTGAAATTTCTCAAGAAAAATAATGATTGACTGAGCGCACACAAGAAAGGACATAAACAACTTGTGTTAAGTTTGGCAGCTAAGACTTAAAACCAGTTGGAATCAGGAGCTCAAACGTTTCCAGGATTCTCCCCTGAATTTGAACTTTATTTTTGCTGGGTGAATTTTTATCACCTTTCTTTACCTAAAACAAATATTATCTGAGTTCAAGATTTACTGAGTAAGTTACTAGCATTGAATTGAGTTTGATAATGCCCTCTATGATCCTGAGTTCAAAATTTCAGGTGAGGTTTGTATCTTTCTATTACATCAGTGTTCTTTGTGGATCAATCATTTGTCATTGTGGATGGGTTCTTGGATGGAGCTTTTATGAGGAATGATATGAGAAGCTGCTGGAGAATCTGAACATGGCAATTTTGTAGCAGCTAATAGGTTAGAGGGGAAAAAAGCAGTTTTCTACAGAGGAAAGATAAACCAGACAAAATACTTGTGCATATGCCAAAATACTAAATATATACCTACGGTGACCCTAAAAATAAATATGCAAACTGGCAACCCATAAGGACAGATTAATTATGTCTTTGGAATATTGTAGTCTATGGCTTTAAAAGGCATTAAAGGAAACTATTTAACATTTACAGAAGGCAAAGAATATTATTACAAGTTTAATTTCAGTTTTTGCTGAATTATGCACATAGAAAGTAAATATAATAGCAGAAACTAGAGGCAATTCAAGTGTTTGTTATTAGGAGAGCAATTATATAATTACATATGGATGCTATAGACTATTAAATAGTTATAAAAGAGTAGGTAGTATGTGCATGCTATGAAAACAGAGTAAGTACTTTAAGATTTTTATTAAATGAATGGATGAAGGAATAAGATCTGTAATGTGTTATTCAGGAGGAAAACAATGGAATTTGATTATAAAAATAAAATTGATGAATAATATGCTTATAGAATGATTTCATTTTTATTAAAAATATATAAATTATAGTAGTATATGACATTAAAAACAATATATTTTAAGTTTTATTCTGTGGTCTCTTAAATTGTTTCTAGTTGCTAACTGAACCCCTCCCAACAACTCTGTGAAGTAGTTTGAGGTACTCTGTGTGATTACAGGTGTAATTATTATTCATACTTAGAACAGATAATTGATGATGCCTACCAGCCTGACTCTAGTTCCTGCATGCTAATGCATATTACTCTACTAACTCCCAAACATGTATGATATTCTCTGATCTATCTACTCTTCAAATGTTCACTGAATGTTTACTATCACTAGAAACTCATCCAGGCTACAGGACTGCATTGACTAAATTCTTGTTTTTGCAGAGTTACATTCTGATGAGGAAAGGACAGACATATATAAGAAAATGTATGTAATATACACAATCTTGCATAACATTAATGCTAGAGAGAACAAAAAAGGTAGAATTGGGATATCAGGGGTTTCAAGTCAAGACTGCTGTTTTAAATAGGGTGTTCCAGAAAGATCTCACCAAGAATGTCATAGTTGGTCAAATATTTGAAATAGATCAAGGAATGATCAACATATCTGGAAGTGCATTCTAAAAGAAAATAGTGTGATTCTTCTATGAGTCCATCAATTTTCTCAATTAATTAGAAAGCCAGAGACTTTATTTTGCCTGGCATATTCAAGGAACACAGTGACTTGAATCTTTTGAGATGGAGCAGCAAAGAAGATAGTAAAATTTAATGATGGTAGATCACAGAGGAAAACTTGTCTGCTGTGTGTACTTAGCTGCTACTCTTAATGAAATGAGAATCTTATGGAGAATTTTGAGCAGAGATGTCACATTATTTGATGTATCTTTTAAAAAATGTGTTTTGGCCACTTGTACTTAAACCACAAGAATGAGGTGGCTGTGAGAATGTGCTTTTTATGCATCTGATTTCAGGGAACAAAACTGGCTGTCTACCCCAGTTGCTGTTCTCTGCATTTTATCAGTAAATGTACTGGGATCACACATCTCATAAGCATTGCCCAGGGAGTGATCAGGTAAAGGAGACGAAATCTTAGAAATTTGAAAGGAGAAGATAAGAAACAGACTTCTGAGAGAATGACCTATCTAGTGTGAAGAGATGTTGCAGAGGTGTATATGTAACTGGATGCACACAGATATACAAAAACAAATAATGTGGAAGAAAAATTTCAAACTATTAGCTATGGCAATACAGGAAGTAAGATATTGAAGATAGTACTCATAGCTTTTATTTTATAAATTTTCACTTGATCTGATACTTATAATCAGATCATATAATTGTTTTCATAATTAATATATAAATCATAATAGCAAATAAAATATAACATTCAAATGAAGAAATATTTGAATCAATCTGTGTATGTAGCACTGTCTAAAGATATCATCAAAGTAAACAAGCTTTCTATAATACAAGGACACAAGGTCCCTCTCCTGGTAACTGCCCAAGTCAAAGGATGGACATGTTTGAAGCAGAAATAGAGCCTCTGACTTCATGAGTATGGACATTCCAGCTATTTAATCTGACTTCAGAACTAAGAGATACAGGAGTTTGCAAAAATCCAAATCACATGAGCCAAATCACATGAAGCATTACCACATATTTTTAAGAATGGTATTACTAAAGGAGCATTGGTATGGTCGACATTTGGTTCTCCTGCCCCAAGCTGAATTCTTCCCTTGTAAAGATTGTAGCCCTTTCTGTAGGGGACCCAGAAAACCAGAGAAAATCTTGCCAAGATAGTTTGGTGTCTGCTCTAAGTTGCCATCCCAGTTCTGTTATATTCTAAGTCCTTGAGTAAATACATAGTAATCATACTTTTATGGTACCCTACTGAGAATCCCCAATATTCTTGTAATTCTGTATTTGTACTGTAAATATTGCAGACATTTGGGGACTTATTCACAAATTTTCCATTCTTTGACCTTCAATAATAACAGACTCATCTCCTCATTAACTTCCAAATGTCCATTTCATACTAACTTTCTAAACATTTAATTAGGATCTTGATAAATCATTTTTTCATGGTAGTTTATCATCAATGAATTCATAACACTACTCAGCATGAATCCAAAGGAGACTCTTAGATATAACATTATTAAAAAACAGATGTTTCTCAAGACTAGGAGATCTCAGTGTGCAATGAAGGGAAAATTTTCATACTATGTACTAAGGTCACTTACTGTGCTAAGCATATTGAAAAATATTTTTTCATTGTTATTGATTTTAGTGTTGCCTTATTACTGCTTTTTTGATAAATCTAGTATTCAATATTTCCAACTTCTTCCCACACTAAATGTCTGTTTTCTTTGACTTCACTAAATTCATACTTCTTTCTTAACCCTCTAATGACAGCTTTATATTATATTTCTGTTGATTTTCTTCCCAATGCTTAATTAATTCACTCATTGCATCAGTTGCATTCATCAAACAGCTATTTGAGAGACTGTAGTAAGTATTGGGACTACAGAAGGAAAAAACTAAACCAAAACATAAAAACATTGTTTCTATTTTTGGAAATCATGTAGTATATAGTAAATATTGGTTTTCTTCAGTGATGTATCTTAGTCACACTATCCCTGAATGACTTCATTCACTCCAATGAGTGATTCACCAACATATGATTTTCCATTGGTAAATCCAGTCCAGGAACTTCTCCTGACTTGTAGCTATTCCCTTATAACCTTAAGGTCTGAACTTTGCCTGAACTACCCAGTCTTAAATCAATATTTATATAGGTATCATGTAATTCAGGTTATAAAGGTTAGCAAAAATGAGAGGGAGACCTTCACTTCACTATATTTGGAATGATTTTGAAAAGGAAGGCAATAAAAAGGCAAACAAGTACGCAATAGCTTTACTTTACAATAAATGCCAAAAATCATTTAAGTATAAATAATTGTGGAATGGTGTTTATTAATTTAGATAACGTAAGGAAATGCCCCCAGAAGATGGTATTTATTTAAAACTAGGATGAACTATTGGAGTGGGGAAATCAAAGAACTGATGAAAGAGTTCTGAATGAGATAGACTTTCTTTTTTATACAGAAAACCCATCAGCAGTTACAATGGAATGTGCAGAAAGAATAAGTTACAAAAGGAGTCACAGAGCAAATATAGACAGACAAAGGGTCATGTCACATAATGTTTGTATTCCATTCCAAATAAAATGAGAAGTCATTGCAGGTATTAGATCTGAATAGACATTATCTATTTACATTTTAAAAGAGTTCATTGGTGGTTAAAGGACATACTTTAAAGAACATAGCAGAAGAGAAACAAGATAAGATACCTTAGCCACCTACTTGTATTCTCTATTCATTATTATTGATACAGGTAACATATAATGGTGTTTAGGCCAGTATGACAGAGAGTCTTAAAAAGTAGTTATATTTAGGATACAACTGACAGGACTTATTAGAGGACTGAAAATTGAAGTTCATGGAAAGAAAAAGTTCAAGATAATTTCTTGGTTATGTCATGAATAACTGACTAAAATGTACTTTTTACTAAGGTGAAGTGAGTAAAAACTTGACTCGAGGGTGAATTGGGGATATTGCAATTCTTGTTTTGGAATCTGTATGTTTTAAATACCTTCTAAACTTCCAGGTAGGAACTTAATGAGGCATTTGGATGAATGAAGCTGGAATAAACAGGAAATGTTGAATAAGAACATGTTAATTTGGAAGTCATGAGCATAGAGACGAAAATTAAAAGACAATCTTGGATAAAAACATGTAGAAAAGAGTATAGCTATAGAAGGAAAGAGACCTGAAACTGAACTGTGGTATGTCATCATCTAGAAATTGGAAAGAGGGGGGAATCAGCAAAGGAAACTAAGGAGTGTTTGGTAAAATATTTAAATTTTTTTAAAGGACAAAAATGTGTTTCTATATTTTGGAAACAGAAGCTACAAAAGTTGCTACCAAATATTGTAACTAAAATTGTCAGATAAAATATTTTATAGCATAATTGTATTACATAGCTGAGTTTGTAGAAATACAAGAGAATTTCAGGAATTCTTATGTGATACAAAAAGTCAAATTCAGTAAATGAATACTGAAGTTAGGTACTTCCTTTGTTTTCTATATTAACCTTGTAGATTTAGCTGCTCAGGACATGACTGGATAAAATACCTGGCATCAAAAACATGAAATCATTTAGAATATTACCAAGAGTAGGTGAAAAAAAATCAGGTATTTTAAAGAAGCGCATGATGGATACATCTGCTTGTCTTTGCCTTTGTTTTATATTCTATAGATAGGAAAAAAATAAGATAAATAACTGGATTGGTTATCTCAACCTTTAGTTTATTCTATTTATATTGGAGATGTTGGAAAGTTAGAAATTGACATCTTTTGACATTTTTTGCAGTCATGATCCAAGTGCAAGTTCACACAATGTTTAGAAAGCAGAAGTGAAGTCAAGGCCTCTTCCAGTGGCAGACACAGCTACTGCACAAGTTCCAGAATTCACCAGTATTTGTAGCAGCCACAATCCTTACATGATGTCTCTAAGAATCAGTTTCTCAGATAAGAAAGCTGTGAAAACTTGCATCATGGTAGCAGTAACTAAATGCAAAGAAACTCTGTATGTGATATAATTGTGATTATTATGTATAGTTGTGTAATCTAAGTTGTCTTGACCACTGACTTAAATTTCTTTGGCTCTTTCATTAATTTTTTAAGCATCTAATTCCATGCAATATTTTTTCTGCTTGAAATACAGAAATTATTTTATGCTTCTTCCACTAATTCTTAACTGTTAAAATCACCTTTAAAATTTTTCTTGTAAGTTTGCATTCCCTCTGACATGGAGCTGGACTTCAAAATATCTTTGTGCATAAAAAAAGGTAAGGGAACAAATGTTTTAAAGACTTAACAGTTTCTAGTGAACTTTCCAGGTGACTAAATGAAACAAATTCATTTCTGGAAAATCGCCTTAACTTCACATCTTTATTAAATCCGTAAAATTATTTAAAAAAATCTCAAAATCAAAAACTTCTAAGCAAATAAGGAAATAATTGACTATGAGCAAGATTTAATAAATACAAAAGTAAGAAAATGAGGCAGAACATTAATATTGCTCTCATCAGATACCAGTCATGAGTATATTTAGTGTATTTTTAAAAATCAATGAATTCATGTTTAGAATCATTAAACTTTTTCAGTCATATTTCAAACAAAAGGTAGAACTTTAGAAATGAAAAAAGGGTTATAATTAGAAGCTAGAGTTTAAATAGCATACTACGTAGGAAAAAAGTGAATCAGCTATACTATATAACTAAAGAAATTCCCTGGAAAACAACAGAGGTAAATAATATGACAGATACTGAATAGTCTAACACAGAACTAATAATATTTCCAGAATGAGAGAATAGACCTACTTAATTTAGAGCAATACTAAATGGGGAACACTTGAGGTTTTTAGAATTGATGAAAGACACAAATTCTCAGAATCTATAAACTTCAGGTAGGAAAATCAATCCACACTTAGAAATATCATAGTCAAATATCAAAATGCCAAAGAGAAAATAAAAATCATAAAAGCAGCAATTAAAACCATAAATAGTAAATTAAAATCTTTAATATGCAGAAAGAAAATATAATCAAATTAAGAACCCAAACAAACTAAAGCATCTTTTAAGAACAGGGGTAAAATAAGCACAATTTTAGGTATCAGCAATTAAGAGTGGTTCCTGTTTCACCAAGGGAACTTCTAAACAATATGCTTTATAATAAGGAAAATTATCTCAGAAAAATAGAGGTGAAACAAGAAGATTTTAAGATTTTAATTGTACCTGACACACCCGGGAAACAAGCTAAACTGTAAATACCTTGTATTATTTGGGTTCGGGGACCATATGACTTGGGTCCATTTTTGCCCCTATGGCCG
Source organism: Solenodon paradoxus (assembly GCA_004363575.1). Lineage (NCBI taxonomy): Eukaryota > Metazoa > Chordata > Mammalia > Eulipotyphla > Solenodontidae > Solenodon > Solenodon paradoxus. The sequence continues at coordinate 321,521 of RJWH01000730.1, read as the reverse complement.
CTGGCTAAATAAAGCTCTTAAAATTATCTCTGGTTATGGTATATCTCCCTGATCGCATTGGCTACTTTGTAACAATACAAAGCATCCCTTATAAGAGCCTAACAAAATGGACAACACTGAGTGTATGAACTTACATTTAGAAACATACAGCCTACTAAGACTGAATCAGAAAGAAATGGAAAACCTGAACAGAACTATCACCTATCACAAGCAAGGCAACAGAAAAAGGAATCAAAATTTCTTCCTAAAATAGAAGCTGTGGACCAGGTGACTTTAATATTGAGTTTCACCAAACTTTCAGAGAATTATAAATAACTATTCTTTTCAAACTCTTCTAAAAAATAAAGACAAAGAACACTTCCAGACACTTTTTATGAGACTGCCATTACACTGATACTTCAAAGGAAAAATGTAAGATCTTTACATAGCATTCTCTAGTTTTCTTTTTAAAACCTGAAATTTCAAGGGTGACATAGATCATAGATGGCCTTATAATGCTCTGAGTCATACCCAGTAGATCAGCTCGTGGGCTCTAGAGGCCAAAGTCTGCTCATCAACCCTCTGGAAAGATTCCTGGAATATCGCCTTACTTGCCCCTCATTAACCTAATGATTTCCCTAATCCAAAAAAAAGAGACATGAATTCCTGGAGCCATAAATCCTTTTCAGGATCACCAGAAACCTGGGGGCACCAGTTTTCAGACCTGGAGAAATTCCTGGAAATCCTCCCACCCCAGCCCACCCCCACCACACCTCATGACTACATTACTCCTGTTATAGACACTGGAATTATAGTCAGCTCACAAGACCCTTCATATGCCAGGCTAGGGTATGTATCTGACTGTCTCTCAGTCCAACAGTATAGCAGCTCTCTGTTCACCCATGGGCCTCTGTTCCCTCTGTTATACTTTCTCTTTTACTCCAATAAACTAAGTCACGCCAATTTAAAATGTCTAAGAATTCTTTCTTGATAATTTTCATCACTAGACACCAAATCCCACATCAATACCAAAATCAGACAAAAACAACACTAAGCAATAAAATTACAGACCAATATCTCTAATGAACATAAATGCAAAAATACCTCAAACAAAATATTAGCAAAGTAAATACAACATTACATCAAAAGGATCATCCATCATAACCAAGTGGGATTTAGCCTGGTGATGCAAGGATGGTTCAACTATGCAAACCTACTAATGTAATACTATACATAAACACAAGTAAGGGAAAAATAATCATATCAGAAATGCACAAAAAGCATTTGATAAGATTCGGCACCCAAACTCTCTTATTGACCATAGAAGATATATATATATATATATATACATACATATATACATTTGTGTACTTTGAAATATACCTAACAAGGAGATGAAAGATATATACAAAGAAATTCTAACTTTGCTAAAAGAAAAAGAGGAAGATACAAAGAGCTGGAAAGATATTCTGTGCTCATAATTGGGAAAAATTAACATTGTTAAAGTCACCATCTTACCTAAAGCAATATATAGGTTTAATTAACCCATCAAAATAATTCTCTGACATAATACTGCAGAGTAATAATGATCAAAACTGTACGGTACTAGAATAAGAAACAGAGACACAGATCTTGAAATATAATTGAATCATCAGAAATAGACATAAACAAATATGGTTAGTTAATTTACTACAAGGAGTCAAGAGCATAGAATGGAGAAAAGAAAGTCTTTTAAACAAATGCTCTTGGGGAAATGATAACCACAAGCAAAGGAACAAATCTAGACCATTTGACAATACCATACATAAAAATTAATTCAAACTGTGTTAGAAACTTGGATGCAAGGCTATAAACCTTAAAATACTTAGAAAAAAACAGGAAATGTGCTCCATGGCATCAGCCTTATAAAGATCTTTGGGTACTTAACTCCAGTATTAAGAGAAACAAAAACAAAAATAGATACATGGAACCACAGCAAACCAGAGAACTTCTGCGCAGTTACACCAACTAAAAAGATATCTCACTGAGAAGTTATTTGTAGATCATACATCTGACAAGGACTTAATATCCATAAAAGATAAAATCATAAAACTCAACAACAGGAAAACAAGCAATCCAATCAAAAATAGGCAGAATAATTGGATAGACATCTCCTCAAACAAAATATATAGATGACCAAAGATGTTCTTTTTCACTTGTTATTAGGGAAATACAAATCAAAACAATGATATATCATATAACATCTGTGATGTTGGTTTTTATTTAAAAGTCCAGAAAATACAAATGTTGGTGAAGAAGTGGAAAAAAGGGAAACTTTCACACTATCAGTGAGATTGAACGTTGGTGCAACCTCTATGGTGAGCAGTATGGAGAGTCTTCAAAAATTTGAGAATGGAAATACCATAGGATCCCATTTTCCCAATTTTTTGGTATTTATCTAGAAAGCACAAAATCATCAATTTGCAAAGATATGTACACTCCTGTACTTATTGTAACATCATTTACAATAGTCAAGAATTAAAAACTGCCTATGTACCCATCAACAGAGTAATACATTAAAAAGATATGATACACACAAACACACACACACACGGTGGAACGCTACAGTTCTAAAAGATGAAATCCTGACACTTGGAACAACATGACTTATATTAAGTAGAATAAGTTAGAAGAATAAAGACAAATGACAGATGATCTTACTCATATGTAGAATATAAAGAAACAAAGTTAACACACTGACAAAACAAAAACTTATTTACCAGCCCTTGCATATTGACAATAGGACTAAGGTTACCAATGGGGATGGGGTGGGGTGGACTGAGAGCAAGTGGTGTTGGTGTCTAGTGGACAGTGGTGAAGAATCTTGGTAACTTGGTAGCGGGGTATGGTGTGTTATCATATATTGCTGACTGGTGAATTTCTACTTATGGACTTACATTGTAAATCAAAGTTACCTCAAGTATTAAAAGCAAAAATTTCAAGATAATGAATTTATCAAGTAAAAGTTAAAATTAAGCTACTATATTAAAGTAGACTGCAATAAGGAGAGTAATTGGAATTAAAATAGTCTAAAGTTCTAGCATAAACTTATTAACTATATAAGTGCAATATAAATGTGCAATTTCTAAAAGCAGAGAAAAAGGTGTGTCCAATGCTCAGACATTGTGGTTCCAGCATAGTCCACCTAGCCAAAGGACAGGAGTTCAGAACCAGGAACTATGGAAAACAATAAAAATTTACTAACCAACTAAACTAACAAATGTTTCTTCCTCTTCTCTTTTCCTGTCTGATTTCTCACCCCGCCACCCCCAACAACAACAACAACAAAAGTATCTGTCACTTTCAAAACTTCAGTGGAGGAAAGAAACTTTGAAGGAAGAAAAAAAAATCTGGAGAGTACAGTATACTAGAAATTAATCAATGGAAATGTTTTGAAGAAAAATAAATGACAACTATGTGAGGTAAGAAGAGAATAATTAGGCTTTCAAGACTTCTAGTACTGGCAATCTTTCCAAAATTTCCAAAGTCAAGTTTACTTTTAACACTTTTCTTATAGAAACCTATGGAATCCTACATGTACACATGCGTGTGTCCAAAATTGCACATAATCTTTTCTCTAAAAAACATTCTTCCTTACATAATTCTTATCTTTTTAGTCATGCCATTGTCCATATAACAAGCTACTATTTTCAAATACAATTCAAAAATAGGGGACTTGGTAAAAATATTTTTAGTAAATATGTAGATATGTGATAGGAAAATGCCTAAGAGAGATACTGAGTATTACTGGCTTACTATCTAGAAATAGCCATTTGGAATGGACTTTATGATGAACACTCTGACCACTCCCCTTCAGGAATAAAGATCTTTATTCTCCTAAGGCTAGGAATTCTGTAGGGTGATGACCTTCAGCAGACATTCTTCATGTATATTGTCTCATCTGAAGAAAATTATTTCTTTCCAGTTCACCAGGTATTTTAGAAGAGGATACTAGCTAAATTCTCTGAAAGTTTATTCCCTGATTATGGTATAACATATTTACTTCTTTTCTAAAATAAATTTAAAAATAGAATAAAAAGTCACATTATTTGGATCATGATAGTCATCAGAATTTTTACAAGGTTCATAATAAATAAATGCATAGCATATGAAATAATGTGAAATTTTAAATTGCTTTTCTAGCAAATAATGTTGCCTTTACTCATATTAAAGGTTCTTTGCCAAATATTCTGCGAGAGTAGTAAAAGTTTGAGAAATGATATGGAAAATGTACTTTTAAAACAAAATGTAAAATTTCTCTGTTGCTGAGAATTTATAATAGTTGTTTCTAATTCCCATTCTTCCAGTAGTTTAAATACAGCTTTATTTGTAAGAGGAAAAGATTGTGAACTCGGTATCAATTTAAGAAAAAGTCATGCAACCTCTACTCCTTGAAGAGAAAAAAATAAGGTGATTACCACACTCACAATAAGTGTCACCTAGAAGATATATTCCTATAATATGAAATAATTCATAGAAAGTTTAATACTGCTCATTCACAAAAAAAGCAATATGAAGGTAATGCAAAATAATAGAAATTTATATTCTTTAACTGAAGTGATTGAAAAATAACAACAGGAAATTAAATACAGCATTTAAGTCTGGGGGTAAATTCTTGTAAGAAATTCTATTTATTACACATATCAGTTTCTCCATATTTCAGTGTTATTAGAATTGAGGCAAACAAGTCAAATTGTATATGGCACAAAACCATCATGTTCTCTCCTGTAAGCTGTCCTTTGTCTATTTGTTTGTTTTTTTAAACAGCTGTCGACTTGTTCTGTCTCATCAATTCTGGTAGTTTAGGATTAACTCTCATCATTATCGGTGGCAGAACATGATGGTGCAATAAACCAAAATGACTAAACACATTATAAGAAAAAAAATTGGGACTGTAGAAGAGAATCTTCATAGAAAAGCTAATCCCTTATGAACAGCATATTTCAAAACTATCTGCAGGTAATTACGTTCAGGTAACCTGATCTAAATATGCCAAGTTCACACAATGGTTCATTTAATTCCATCTGGTCTACAATAATACATTCCTTAATGGACACATGGAGTTCAAAGATAATAAATCACCTCAGATATCAAAACCACATTCCCTTGGTTATTATAAAATATTTCATCCAATATTAGAATCTCAAATATCATACTAAAATGCTTAATATATAGAAAAGATAATTATGAGCTTTAGACTTCTCACTAATTGCTTTTTTAGCTATGCTGTATTTTTTTTAATTTTACCTTTATTGAAGTAATATTGTTTTATAACATTATATATTTTTAAGGTGTGCATCATTATAAATTAATATCTGTATTATATATAAAGTTCACTACTAACGGTAAAAGGGGTCAGTTATAAGGTAAAGTATTTTATCTTATACTGATGAAATGATCCAAGGAAATGATGATGCAGGAGAGAAAATAGATCACTGAAAACAGGACAGATGTGATCCCCTGGAGGACTTACTTTTAGATTGGAATACTGATCTATTTTCTGAATGAGTAATATGGATTAATGTAAAGAATTAGATCAAAATTTCTGATGTCTTCAGAAAAAAAGCTGATTTAGAACATATCTAAAACATTAAATGTATTTAAAAGTATTTTTAAGGGAAATATTTAACACTTGGAATGATATCACCTGTCATCAGAATAAGAAATGTGCAAGAACAGATCTGTGTCTAACACAGCTGGTGTAGATCTCCTCTTAGGTCAGTTAAAATGGCCACAAGAATTGTTTTCCTAGAGTAAATAACCCATGTAACTCAAAGTACCATGACGAATGATTTGACAGGCGTGGGAGAAAGGCATGTATTCGACTTTTAGGAGAATTCTGAACTCTGCCTTTGATTCAGAATTCTAATCTAGATGCTGCCTAAATCCATTTTTAAATTCTTTCTTCCTTTATAGAAAGGGGCAGGGTAAACTCAGATTTTGTTTGTAGGACTTGTTAAAATGTAATCAGTTTGGTTGTCTTGTAAAAAATGGGGTGGGGGAGCTAGAAGAACAGCTTTCTCCCTTCACCATCATGTGTATCCCACCTTCCAAAACAAAGGTGTTCACTTAATCCTCTCTTCTTTCTTTTGGCTATGCCCTGAAATAAACAGCTATCTCCTTTTGCCCCATCAACACTAGTCGCAAATTTTCTCCTCAAGTTTCTGCAACAAAAAATAAGATCTTGACTTGATTTTCTAAAATAACTGTCAAATTCGATTTACACTATTTGATAAACTATGCAAGAAGATGCTTCACTGAAGTTATCAAAATGCATTACTTTAAGCACCTCCTGGTTATCAGTTTGAAGTTAGAGACAGGACTTTGTTAATAAGAAATTAAGTTGCTGAGTTAATTACTTTGAAGCATAAAGAAGCCTAAAGAAATGTAGGTAACTTCATTCAATAAATATTGTTAAGTACAAACAATGTGTTAGGCACAGTTCTCAGCAATGATTCTTACTCATAGAGATCACATGAAGGGAATGTGATAGATAACGAACTATACACATAATATATACATTTAGGCTAGATGGTGATAATCTATTAAAAAATATTGCAGCAGGGTAAGGGAAAATTGAGAAGGGGGCTGTCAGTCTACTTAGTAAGACAATCAGAGCAGGCTCCCCAAAATTTTTTCAAATGAGCTAACCAAGAAATGTCATGATTTTGTGGAAGAAGAAAAATTCTTAAAAGCAAAATCCTTTAAATGAGAATGTAAAGGAAGTATTCAAGTAAACCTCAAGGAAACACATGCCTGTAGTATAGTGCTCCAGGTAGGAGAGAAATAGCAACTGATATATGAGGAATGGTGTTTTATGATGTTAGGTCTTCAGGTCATCAGAAAGACTTGAGCTGTGTATGAGCAGGAATGACCTTTGCAGTTTGCGCATCAGCTAAGAGCCACTACAGTCCTTCTGTCTCTTTGCATAAAAACTTTGGGAATATCTTGTAATATCTCCTAAGTAATTATCATATATTACTCTATAATATGCTTCTCTGTAAATTGAATATTTCATGCATATTCCATACTAATACTTAGTATAAAACAATATTTGAGGCATAACTCATCCTAAGAATGAGAATCTGAATGCTAGTTATCTATCACAAAGTTCCTAGCATCTTTCTTCTTATTCTAAAAGAATAAGTGTACTTAGTGAGAAAGACAGAAGCTGGTAAAAATGAATTATGTTCTTTCTTTTCCAACCTAGGAGATACTAGGTTAGTATCCTTGTGGATATACAGAAAAGATATACTTCATCATTTTAACTGGCATTATGCCAGGGGCTTTTGTTCTGTAACAGACTGCTGTGAGGAGGGAATGATGAGTGTTACTTCAAGCCATTCCTCTGCAGAAGGACCTATTTGAAGCATGACTGCTGAAGGAGAAAAGAGTCAGCTCTAGAGCAGCAGCTCTCTGCTCCATTATGTCTCTTTTGAAGGCTACACAGCTCAGATTTCTGCAGAGTATAAAGCATTTCAGGGGATGCCAGTATCTTTTCTCCCTTCAGATCCTTTTCCCATCTGCCTGTTCCCAAATAGATCTATATGAAAACAGTGATACATAGCTGAGAAATGAATATACATGGAGATGTAATTTTAAGATAAAAATACTAGCTTTTCTCAATAATTGATGTCACAGAGTATCTCAGTAGTTAAACAGGAATTCATTTCTTGCTACATTTTGTGTCTGAATTATAAACACATTTTTATAACTCCAATAAACTCCATATTGTTCCAGTCTTATTGAGAAATAGTTGGCATATGTCACTGCATAGGACATGTAATGTAATAGTATGATACATATACATATATACACATATACACACTATACATATGTATATGATTACAATAGGTTCAGTTAGCATTCACCTTTCTGTGTGGATGTAATAAAAAGAAAAGGAAAAAGGAAACGATTACTACTTATGATGAGAACTCTTAAAATTTATCCTTTCAATAATGATCTTAAATGTATTATCCACCAATGTTAGTTATTGTCACCCTGTTACACATTATATCCCAAAGTCATTAATCCTACAATCATAAGTTTTTATCTTTTGACTACCTTCCTCCAGTTTCCCTTCTCCTCACCCTCCTTTTCTGGTAACTACAAGTCTGATTTTTTGCTATGATAAAGTCCATATTTAAGTATTTGTGGTATATATCCTTTTGTAAAAATTACAATTATTAATGAAACTTCCATGACTGCCTATACACTTGGGGCTTTAAATGCATATTTAAATATTAATAAAATTTTGATTAAGATACAAAACATGAGTTAGCAAAGCTAATGGAAATAGTTTGCTCTTGTCTTGACTTGCTTCTATATTATATTCATCAAAATTCCAATTAGCAACATGAGAATGCAGCATTACTTCCTATGTGCATTCTAGCTCATGTATAACACCTTTGGTTTAAGGAGTTTGGGGAAAATTAATATTTTTAGCAATGAAATGGAAGCACATTTGGTTGAGCAGTAATTTCAGGTGAATTTTAATGAGTACACTGTCTCAATAGGTTGAAATTTAATTCCTCTACTTCCAGCTTAATTTTACAACTAATATTTTTAAAAGATTGATGTTTTTTTTTGTCTTAGGTTTGTATTTGCTGGTTCTCTTGATTGTTTCATTGAGTTAATAAGCTCTAGCAAAATTTTATCCTTATACAAAGCCAGCTATGTCTGGAGGAAATTTAGTTCAGAATCTTCAAAACACAATCCAATCTTTAGCTGCATACTTGCATTGTAAGACAATGTAAACTCATCACTTTGAGAATTAACAACAACCAAAAAAAACTCTTAAAATACATTCATACCACCAACGCAATGGCAGAGATACGATGTTTATACAACCTACTTAAATTTCCATAGAGCATATTGGTCTTTATTAGGACTGAGATTATTGAGTGAGAATAGAAGCAGAGAATATGTATATTTGATATATATTCAAATCTTTCCCATCTAAAAAAAGTAACTTTTCACATTTCTATAATCACCAAAGTATCTTTCTCTTCTCTTGTTTCATCAAAATTCTTGATGTACTTTCAATTTTCTATTTGCTTATTCCCTTTTTAATCTTTTCTAATTGTTTTTGCTTCTATAAAGTCACTGAAATAGCTCACATAAAGATTAACAATGATTTCATTTACTATGATTTATGTAATAATTACTCCTAAATTCTACATTGTTCTTCCGAGAACCAATTGTTTTTTTAACATGTACACCTGGATGTCTCATAAGATACATCTGAGACCTGAGATCACATGTCAAATAATCTTAGTTGATTTTTCCAGTAAATGTTTACAGAGAAAAGATAAGCTTATACTCCTACAAATGTTATCTCTTTTAGGATATTCTAGTATCAATTTAGAAACAGCAATCAATCACCTAAACAGGTATTTATCAAGACCAACTTCATAACTCGTGTCTTGCTGTGTTCAAAAATTCTAAACTACTAATGTCATGATTCTAGGTCAGTTTCAATTAGTTCTCTGTCTTGTAGAACCTCTTTAAACATCATCCCAGACCCTAATATTTAAGAAATAGCTCACTTCTGACCACTCTCTTTTGAAACACTGTGACTCTTTCAGGGTTTCTTGCTGTATTAAGTTTTGATATATTAAATTTTGCTTTATTAACATATAGTAAGTAATAATTTGAGTAACTGAACATTTCCAATTCAAAGGCCAGTTAAGAGACTTTCTATACAAATACGTTCATCTTTTAGTGTTTTCTATTTTAATTAATCCATCAGTACATCTGATTTGGCAAGTTAAACAAACCCATCTTTAAATCTACCAAATTGTGCTGTTTTGCCTCTACAGTCAATACTAGTTGAATAAATAAGATCATTAATGCACATAATGGAATGCATTACCTTCTTTCCAGTGGAATTTGGACTGGGGAGTTAATGGAGGATGTAAGTGCCTTGGGCAAGCAGTAAGGGAATTTATACTCTACAGAGTTTTTATAGAAAAACTTACAAAACAATTGTAAGTCCCTGAGTATTATTAATTTCATACCAAGACAATTGTGTACAAGTTGAAGTGAGAAATATTCTTGATAACAAGTGGGGGCAGTTTTCTTTCCTCCTTCCCCCACTTACTGTTAGCATTTTACCTCCAAAAGTCTGCTTACTGAGCCATTAAAACCACTATTAGGGCAGCTGCCATCAGGCTGCCACCAGATTTTCAACATCTGGTGCCTCAATTTAGAAGTGATGGACGTCATTCTTCCTCTGGAAGAGAAGTATAACAAAACCACCACTCCCTTTGCATTAGATTATCTAATTACATTCATTCATTCATTCAGCAAATACTGATTGAGCACAATTATATTGGTCCCTGTTCTAGTAGCTGAGGAAACAATAGTAAACTCAATGAAAAGACTGCATTTTAGGAACTCACAGTTCAATGGGAGATTCAGACAATAAATATGATAAATAAGATAAATATTTGCACACCTTATTAGAAAGATGAAATACATAATATGCTAAAATGAAAAAATAATGCAGAGAAGGAAAAGAAGCGGTGTGTGTGGAGGAGACTGAACATTTTAGATAGGGTAGCTCTATTAAAAATATGTATGTAGCTAAGTAACCACTTATTTACTTAGGATATTAGACTTTACCCATCCTCAGAAAATTTCTTAAAGTTGTGGCAAGACCAAATTTCCTGACAAAAGAATTATTTTTGTGGATTGGACTATTTTTACTATGTGAAGTAACACTTCAAATTGATTGTCATTGTGAAAACCATTTTGGCAAAAACATTTCATTGGTGACAATCATTTATTTACATTGTAAGAGAGTATGATTTTCAGTAGTTCTCTAAATTTTTTACAAAGTACTTATATTTTTCTTCTTTTCAATTTTCATCACTGTCTTTTTCCATTATGTAAATGTATTCAAACTTATATTTAGGCTTTGGAAACCCTTTGGTGATGCATGGAAACAGAGACTCTTCCTTGTTTTCAGTCAATAAGAAATGTAGAAACTGCCCTCAAAGTTCAGTCCTTCTAACTGTACAATTTTCGAAGTAAGGAATAGTGGCTTATTGTTGCAGATGCTTCAATCAGCTAGGATCAATAGTCAGAAAATAACTGCTGTTCTCTCAGGCCACTAATTCTCACGGACAAAAATATGAAATAGGGACATCAGAACAGGATTGATTTATTTTGTAATTGATTCACAAGCCAGGGTGGTCACTACTCATAATCATAAAACAGCCTAAGTGAAATCATAAAGGAGACAAAGATGAATTTTTTTCATTTTTCACTTGTAGAACCAACTCTATTTGTGAGGAGTCAGGAAAACCATAGAATGAGAGGTTTAGAGCTGGAGAGACTCGGAGTTGCTGATAACAAGGTCTCTTAGAACTTCTCATGCTCATTGTCAACATTTATGGAATCTTTGCCCACTTCTTCATAATCCTTCTCCAGGGCAGCCAGATCCTTTCTGGCCTCAGAGAACTCTCCTTCCTCCATGCCTTCACCCACATACTAGTGCACAAATGCTCGCTTGCCATACCTTGGGTCAAACTTGTGGCTCAGGTGGTCCCAGACCTCAGCAATGGCAGTGGTGTTCTTCAGCATGCAGACCACCCTCTGCACCTTGCCTGGTTCTCCCCCAGGCACCATCAAGGGGTACTGGTCATTAATACCAATCTTGAAATTGGTTGGACACCAGTCCACAAACTTGATGGAGCAATTGACCTTGATGGTGACTTTCACATCTTTGGGCACCATATCTCCATGGTAGAGCTGGCAGCAGGTCAAGTATTTGCCATGGAAAGGGTCATATTTGAACATTTGATTGCAGGGTTCAAAATAGGCATTCGTGATCTCTGCCACTGAGATGTCTTCATGGTAGACCTTCTTTGCTGAGACAAAGGGTGAGTAGGTCACCAGAAGAAAGTAGATGCCAGGGTAGGGCACCAGATTGGTCTAGAACTCCATGAGGTCCATGGTGAGGAAATTTCTGAAATGTAGGGAGGCAGTGATGGAGGAGTTTCTTTGGCCAATGAGTTGGTTGAGGTTGGTGTAGGTAGGGTGTTCAACATCCAGGTTTTGGTGGCAGATATCATACATGGCCTCATTGTCTACCATGAAGCCACAGTTGGCATGCTTGCTCCATGGTAGTGTGAGTGGTCAAGACAGAGTTGTAGGGTTCTACAACTGCTGTGGACATTCAGGGGACCAGATAGATAGCAAAATGCAACTTGGACTTCTGGCCATATTCAACAGAGAGTTGCTCCATCAGGAGGGAAGTAAAGCCTGAGTCGGTACCACATCCAACGCTGTCAAAGATCAGGAAATCCTGAAGTCAGCTGCAATGGTCTGTCAGTTTTCAAATTCGCTCCATTAATGGGTTTATGGATCTCCCTCCCTACAGTGTAGTAGTCCCGGTCATAGTTGTTGGCTGCATCTTCTTCGTTGGCTATCAGCTGACCAGGGTGAAACAATTTCTTGTAAGTGCCTGTTCTTTCTTTATCTATGACACTGGGCTCTAAATCCAGAAAGACAACCCTGGCCACACACTTGCCAGTCCCTGTCTCACTGAAGAAGGTCTGGATGGAGTTACTGCTCTCCATTTGCATTGTCACTGAGTAGGGAGCCTCAGGCTGGATGTTGTGCTCCAGGCAGTAGAGCTCCCAGCAAGAATTGCCCATCTGCACCCCGGCCTGGCCCACGTGGATGGAGATGCACTCACATTTAGCTGTACTCATGGGAGAAGTTTGTGGAGAGTCCTGAATCGAAGATTTGAAAAACTCGATGGATTTTTTTTAACTCAAATCAGTACTTCTGGTCAGATCTCGTTCCTAAGGCAAGGGAAAGGGAATTTGCAGAGCAACTAACTGGCTTGCCTCAGATCATTAGTCGGGTGAAAAACCTATTTTTTAGTACTCTATTTTTTTTTTCATTGATTTTATTGAAGGAATATTACATTTTAAAGTAAACTTGCTTTGAGGTACACATGATGGCAAATTGACATGTTTATACAGGTTTATCAACGTTTTCTTTTTTATTCCTTTATGTTACAATTAATCCCCTTCATTTTTTTTCCCCCGTAACTCTTACTGCACCCTCTGATTTGCCTGCTTTTTCCCACTAAAAGTCTATTGTTATTTGGATTAGTTCTCTCTTCTATTGAAGTCTGTTATTGCATAATGTAGATTATTCCTTTGCTTTCTTTCCCTATATACCTCACAAGAGTGATATCACACAATGTCTGTCTTTCTCCTTCTGATTTATCTCTCTAAGCATTTGTATCATGGCTATTTATATGCTTTAATAAGTAAACTGTGGAACTTAGGAAGATGTTCAAATTTAGCTTTTTACTGGAATTCACTGACAGAAACTGGTCACATCACTATGTTGAATTGCCAGCAAGATCTGCATGTGTAATACAAACAGACCTCCTGTCAAAAAGTAAAGAAATCAGAAAACATGGAATACAATGGAGTATGTATCTGCATGTATAAAACTAGTTTGAAAAAAATTAAAATATAGTTGGGAGTAAAGTAATGTCGAAGTCATGTAGTTTCCTCTTCTCCTATGGATAGTCTTTATTAAATACAGTTCAGGAAATTAGGGAAAATATAATGTGGTTTTAGTGAGTGACGAAATCTGAAATATTTACTGTTGAATTATTAGCATTTTTGAGAGTTGCATTATTATCAATATGTTTAAACTGCATTGAGGATAAATTTTATCTTTTTTTAAGAATCAAAGTAAAATCTGGAGTTAGTAATTAAATTCTGCATCAAGATTTTCAGAACAAAAAGTGAAATAGGATGACTCTGAGGAGGATTGTGGGCAATGTAGGATAAAGTAAACTCAAACAGGAATTGCTTAAATAAGTTGCTAGTTGCTGTGAGCTAATATAAATATTAAGGTAATTTAGGCCAAAATGGTAAGGAAGGAAGAAAATGCTTAGAGAAAATTAAGAAGCTAAGTAATTTTTCATGATAATTTCCAGGTAAAAAGAAGGCTTATTATGTCACTTATTGTTATTATTATTTCCTATTTCCTTCCCTGGAAAAATATGATTCAGGCTCTCTTTATAAAAAGTCAGCATTTTGTTGTACCTCAACTTTCCTGCATTGTTTGTTTGATCACTCATAAAGGCACTGATAGGTTACTTAAAAAAAAACATGATAAAAGTGTCATAAATTCTTTGGATTGAACTCAACATACAAGGTTCTTTCATTGTGTAAATGCCATTGAAAAACTAGGGTGTTGACATCACTTCATATATTGTTTTTGATAATTATAGATAATTATCTCAATGTGTTGAAGATAATTTTAAAATTCCAGTTTAAAATTATTTAAAATGATTAATCTACTGAAAGCATCCATATGTTCTTTAATATTAGGTTTAGAAAGGTTTTATTCATTCAGATCTCTTAGTTATTTTCTCTTTCCTATACAGTACCTTAGGGAAATATCAAGATGGTAAGCCCTGCAGAGCTGAAACCATGAATTATTTTCCTTCACTTGCTTTTATCTGATTACACATCCCTGACCCCTCATGTTCACTGTTCTTCAGAGAGGAAAATCAATTTTCAGTATAGTAGGGAGGGATTTATAACATCAGCTATTCAGATGAATTCAATGAGCAGCCTCAAATTTGGAAATAGTTTGATAAATCTATTTTTTTTCAAAGACTGCCCACATGATTTTGCTTAATCAGAAATCTCTTTCTTTAGATCAAGACCTCAGAAAGCACAATTCTTTTGGTGGTCATAACACAATTTTACCTCTGACTTAGCCTAGGCAATCTCTCTTTTAGAGAAAGAACTTTTTTTCTCTCTTTTGTACATTAGTTAAGTGAACTAAGAATAAATTACCACATTAGTGTATAAAAAAATCACCCAGAAATTATGGATATTGAATTCCACAGAAATTATTAGAGTTCACATTCATATATTACCAGTTATTTCCACCTATAAATTCTACAGTTATAGCCACACCAGTTCTGCAGTCACCATTGGGGGAGAAAGGTACTCTTGTTATAGTTGTCATTTCTACATGCTTTGCTTTAATATTTCCCCCCTTATGAAAAAAAATTACTATCTGGGGAAGTACCTGAACTCTTCTAGTGTCCAAACCTATGGGTTTTATTAAAGTGTTTCAAAATTTACTAACAATACACACACCCTGGTAGAGCAGTGGTTAGGTCAATCAACTCCCAAAGAGCAAGCCACATACCCCTGGATTTGAGTCCTGGATGCAGGGGAAGTAACCAGTGTGAACAAATAAATAAAAAGAAAGTAAAGATGCTTCTTCCACTTTTCTCTTCCAGACTACATACTTCCCTTAATTCCTGCCTATGCCTTTCATTAAATAAATTACTAACAGGTATTTTTGCTTCTATAATGATTTACCATAATATGAGTAGGAAGATTTAATCAAAATTACATTTAAAGAAAAGTCCACCAGAACTGTGCAAGTATTGACTTCTTGATGCTATTGCTTACATTGAACAAAACCTCTTCTTTTGGATGATTCTTAATTGCATACACAGCAAACTCTACCTTTTCTATTACCTAGAGTAATATATTTCTGCTATAAGGAAATATAGTTAACCCTAAATTACACTCTTTTCTCTTTTTCAACTTCAGGAAAGGTGCAGGCAGGAATGTAGGTGAACAGAGACAGGCAGGAAGAGAGAGGAGGAAGAAGCATTGTATTTTTTTTTTTTCAGTTGTTCATCTTGGTTGTTTCCCTTGAACAAATGAAAGATATACATCCAGGTCCTTGGTATGTATGTGTATGTGGACTGCACCCAACTGCTACTCCACTAGGCTGTGTTTTTTTTTTCTTTTTAAAGGGAAGTTCAGGCAGGAATGAAGGCGAGGAGGCAGGGAGGCAGGAAAAATAAAAGGGAGAAGAATTTTTAATTTTGTTTTTATATATCTTTTCACACTGGTGGTTTACCCCCAGATCCCGGATCCTGTACTTGAACCCCAGGGTTATGTGGCTTGTACCCTTCAGAGGTGATTGACCTAACCACCACTCCACCAGAGTATGTCAAATGGCAGTTTTCATGTAGCTCATTCTACTATTCCTTCTAACATTCATTCTACTGCACTTTAAAAAAAAAAAAAACAGTTTTGTTGTTATTTTCATATCTGCATACTGTTTTTTTAAAACAACATATATTTACTCTAGTTTAATAACAATGTCTCCATATTCTGGGTTGTGTGATTTAAAATGCATAAAACAAAACCCTTTTCCTGAAACTGGTATTATATTCTTGATTCTCTTTTCAAAAGCAAAATCCTTTTTTCTTTCTTATTGAACATCAAAGTGCTTATCAAAGGTTCTGAATGTGACAAA
The DNA here is from genome assembly GCA_004363575.1 of Solenodon paradoxus. Lineage (NCBI taxonomy): Eukaryota > Metazoa > Chordata > Mammalia > Eulipotyphla > Solenodontidae > Solenodon > Solenodon paradoxus. Next base: position 305,165 of record RJWH01000730.1, on the reverse strand, counting down.
AATCTGTTTTCCCAAAGAGAAGTTATACTTTCCCTAAGAAAAAGTATCTGCAACCAAGATTCTATAGATGTGGTGTTTTCTGTTGGATTAGTGTCTTAACACTATATGTTATTTAAAAAAAAAATAAATAAATTCCTGATATATTAAATTCACATTTAATATAAAACAGATAGTAGAATTCTTACAGGCATATTTTAGAAAAACCTTCTTTTCAAGGTGATATTCTGATTCAGAAAATATTTCAAATACAATTTTAATAAAGTAATTTTAGATTTCATAAAAATAAACTAAATATACACATGATTTCTGTTAAATAGATCAATTTAAATATAAATCATATATTTTAAATTTTTCCTGTAAAACATATTTTCAAAATTTTTTAACATTTAATAATCATTATGGGGTCACTGAGTATGAACATAATATAAACATTAAAGGAAGAAGACAATAGGTCAGATTAATGTACTTATCCTAAAGAAATACTGCATTTAAAACACTCAAATAAAATTAGGAAGAATTGAGCAATATTTGCTTTAGGAAGCCATAAAAAATTATTTCAGCTAAGAAAGGTCTAAGATTTCTGAATAATCTAAACCAGTAAGGTAAGTGATAGTTGTTAAGTTTAGACAGGTGAATGGATGCTTAGACAGATAGATAATACATAGATATATAGATGATAGATAGATAGCTAGATAGACAGGTAGACAGGTAGGTAGATAGAGAGATAGATAGGTAGATAGATGATAGATAGATAGATGTAAATAGAGAGATATTATGACCAGAAATGCATGTTTGTGGCATCAGGGACAGACCTTTTATTGCTCATCTTGGTGATGATTCCAGAGCCCAAATCCAAATCCTCACAGTGAGATGTGAGGAGAGTCTGATACCTGTGCAAATAGTGATGTTGAATCAAGGGAGAATTATGGACACAGAACTTACAAAAGGGTCTACCCTACCCATCGACTAGGAGGAATTCTGATCTAAGGCATAAATAATTCTTCTCCAGGGAGTGACAGGTAAATTCTCTACTTTTGCAGTGGAACACAAATCATATATAGGAAAGGTAAATTTGTAATTCTCTTGGGAGCAATACACTCAACTAACTTCTAGGACATGTTTTCTGTTCAGTCATTCTTTAGTCAACATCTGCTACCTTTTTATTCAGAAAGTGCAGATAGTGCAGATACATTAAAATATTCATGCAATTTTGTCTACCAACAATAGTAGTCATTATATTTAGTTCCTTTCTAAAATATTGTGCAGTTGAATGTATTGTTGGTTTTGTTTGGAAATAGTCTTACGATTATTTCATCATGATGTGTGACTAATACATCAATAAGGTGATGTATTAAACTGTCATTGAAAATGACATTTTAGGTTCTTATGCTTAACATTCATAAATATACAGAAAGTCAATATATAGAAATAGTGAAATTACTTGAAAATAAAGTACTCACGTATACAGTTTACCTGTAATTCCAATTTTTTAACTCTTTATGTGTTGTATGTAGTTGAAATGAAACATAAATGGGACAAAAAGGACATCACATTTGCATTGTTGTGTTTGAGTTAATAAACAAGTTAGTGATGAGACAGAAATGAAACACAAAACAGGAAGTTCCTGGGTGCTGTGTCCATGAGACCAATAGGACTCTTAACCACAATCTGCTCCAAGCAAATGGTATAAAATTTAAGCTTTAGTCACTCAGCTGCCTATATTTATCTCTTACAGAGAAGACAGCATTACAACTGTTTCAATTGCTTAAATCTTGTTTTAGCATACATTTGGAAAACTGCACTGTACTTGATAACTTTATAGCACTTTGAACAGCATGTATAAAGTGTTCACTTCAATATTGCAAAATGTGAGAATTGAACATATCTAACAGCTAAAGTATGATTGAAAAATAAAAACATAGAACTCATACTTTATTTCAGGTAAAACATAATTTTTCCTCATTTGCAAATAATTTCCCCTTCTTTGAACTCTAGACTTTATCAACATGTTTCATGACCCTTTTCATTTATTTTTGGAGATATTTTTACTAGCTTATAACTTACTTGGTGATATGTGTATTTACTTACTAGCTTCTTACAAATAACCCTACATAAATGTCACTTGATAAATAACTGATTAATCAGTTTTTTTTATTTGAGCTTAATTGTTCTCTGGATGACAATTGATGAAATAAGTGAACCTATCAGTAAAAAATACTTCATTAACAATAATAGTAAAATAAAACAGAGACTGTAGTTACTCTAATCTAATAATAAATATCTGGGTAATAGACTTCCAAGGATACCAAATAATTATAGTGATAAGAACAGATAAAATTATATCTTTGATTCTATAACTATGAAGAGAAATAGCTTGGATAGTACTTTGGGAAACCATAAGTGGAATCATCAAATTAAACCATTTGAAAATAAATTATATAAGAAAAGTGACCACCACTTCTCTTTTCTATTCTATGTTATCATCATTAATATACTAATTTCTTAAGAAAAACAATGATTACATAAGGCATTCAATATTATAGAGCATCACAATTCTTTTAGTCTATTTAATTATTTGTGATATAGTCTTTAAAATAACTTTTAACAAATCAGTTTAAATTTGAAAGTGGAGCAAATGAGAGAATAGCTGAACTCTTTCAATTAAAAATCCCAATATTATGTAAGCTTGTCACTAATTTGTTAAATAAAGATATTAAACATATAGCCTCTTTTAAAAATGATAGTATATTTGTTTATTACAAAATATTTCATATTCATACATATGAAATTTTTGTGTTTTGGGCCAACAGGTTTCAAAGTATGATCTCAAGAAATTTTAAACAATTCTTCAAGGCCAAAACATTTTCATAATAACTATAGGATATATTTGCTTTTTTCAGTATTTGAACATTGTACTGGTGGAGCAAAAGCAATGGTGGATACAAGTGTTACCTTAGCACAGAAGGCTGGGCCACAACTCCACTTGTGGAAGGATGCTGCATTCTTCACTACCAAGCACTCCCAGTTTAAAGCAAACAAAAATAAGCCAAGAATGTCTTTGATGAAGCATTAACCATTATTAATTTTATTCTGACATGACCCTTGAGCACATATCTTTTATTATTCTGTGTACGTATAGAACAATTCTACCACATTCAAATCTGAAATTGTATTTATGCAAGTTGTAAACTAAATTAGCCACTTTTTTCCATATAATACTTTTACTTGAAAAGTAGTAAGGATTTTCAGACTGTTGTATTTGAAAGAAATTTCTAAAAAGTTAACAAAATATACATATTTATTCAAGGAACAAAGCTAAAATTTTATTAATTCATTCAAAAAGATCTGTTCAGTGCTTGTAATGCAGTGTAGTATAAGACTTTATGTTCTTTATTGTCTTTTTTGTAATAAGGCAATTATTAATTTTGAAATAATATTTCAAGTTAGTATAAAATATTTTACATGGAAATATGACTAATTTTATCTTAATATTTTCTCATACTGTGATTCTGAATGAAGAAAACATTAATTGAAGACTTACAAATGGGCAGGTACCATTCTAAGTACTTTGCACAAATGATCTCACTTAATGCCCACAAATTCCCTGAGTTAGATGGCATTAATACATGAGATATAGAGGTGTTGACTAAGTTATTCACACCAAAGAATATTAAGTAGTTGTGCTAGGATTCCCATTCCAAATTAAGTGGTCTAGACCCATTTCTTGTATTCCTAACAATTCATAGAATATTATGCTTAAATTCTAACCCGTAATTTATTTGCTTGCTTCAAAAATTTTTTTTTTCATAGTAGAGCAGCATTTCTTCTTTGGGGGTTATTTGATGCATGTGAAAATTTCTAAGGTATTATTCTTGATTATGTATGAATTTAATAGAATACTGATGAAAAGCATGGACCTTAAAATCACACAGTGCTATGTTTGAGTCCTGACCTCATTCTTTAATAGCATTATCATTTTTGGCAATTTCCTCAATCTTTCATCCTTAGTATCTTTACCTGTAAAAAGGAGGTTATGACTATAAGAATTTCAAAGTGGTGTTCTTATAATTAAGTAAGGATATATGTAAACCTATTTACAGTTTCTGGAAAATGATAAGAAACTCAGTAGACATTAGTTATACTTGTTCATGCTCATATTTGTATTCCTGAGACTTAAACATCTGAAAACCTTAGAGAAGTTTTCATACAGAGGAATAAAAATAACTTGACAGTAATTCAATAATTTAAAAATTGAGATTGCAGGAGGAGAAAGAGAAAGAAGTAGATATTTAATTCTCCTATAAGAGAAAGACAGCTAAAAAGATCATGAGTTAATTAAGGCAAATGTTCAACTGTTGTTTTTTGGTTTTTGTTTTTTTTCCAGTTTTAAACAATATCAGAGAACATTTACACATTCATTTAAACTGAATCAATATGGTGAAACTTAAGATACTCATCGTATTGCAAATCTTCTGAGGCTGATGACCTCTCTGTATTGCCCTCAGGCATTGCCTTTCTAATATATATAGATAACGATACTGCCAATATCTGAAACCCTGCATGTCTGATCATAAATACCTGTCCCTGAGGACAACCAACAACAAATTGACTATTGTCAGGATAGCTGAAGTGACTGACCCCTGTGCTGGTTCTTAGAGTTCTCAGAAGGATAGAGTTCCAGTTACTTATCCTGGGGAATTACTTGAAAACAAATACACTATTAGCAGTCCAATATTACTTCCCCACTTCTTATGATTGCTTCTTGGTGTCACTTCTCAAATAAATTATTTGAATTTGAATGTTTATTCAAGGTCAGAAACAGACTATGTATATTTTTCATCATTGTATTATTCATACCTGAATAGATATGGTGGGATATAATAATATACTCAACCAATATTTGTAGAATTGATTGATTAGTTTTCAAAAATAAGTGCTCCTTGAAGTTATCATATTCATTTTAATAAACCTAGCTCTTGGCAGAATACCTGCCACAAGTTCATATAATAATTAGGAAAAATTAATGTTTGTGAATTGATGCATATATAAAGTACTGTGTTTTTTAAAAGCACACGCTCTAGCTACTAATGATTATGTCACAATGGGGAAAGAACTTAAATTTTATACCGCATTATAAAAATTATTAACAAATTTGAACTATTTAGGTACTTAATATGCTATTTTATATTCTTTGACCAGACTATCAATAAATTAAAGTAGAAAACTTTTATATACAAATTTGTGAATTACCAATATTTTAAAAAAATGTATACAGAAATATGGTGCTTTACTTGCAAATTCTACATGCCTATAGCATAAAATGATCAAGTTTAATCATAGTGTCAGGATGCCCACAAAAGCAAACCTTAGGCCAGGGATCAAACCTTAGGCCTGACTCTATGTCAATCTGTTAACATTATTTCAGATTCTACTGCGTAATGAAAAAAAAAACCCAAAGCTCTGGAGGGTCTCTTCAATCCGGACAGTCCTCCTGCTTCTGTAGAAAAATTTTTTTCGTTTGATCGTGCCTATTACCAACCTCTTCATGCTGACCCACAATCATCCACTCCCTGTTCTTCTCGGACTTTTGCTCCCCAAACTTCTGCCCTACTTTTCCCCAGGCATCCACTCCACAACCTCCCAATCATTCTTCCCCTCATTCTCCCTCCACCAGGGCTCCCTCTTCCTCCGCCTCCCCACTCCTTGTTAAGATGTCTTCCTAGCCAGTCCTGCCCATTCTTTACCCTCCCACATCCTCGACAAACTATTTGCATTATGAAACACCTCCAGCCCCCTCTCCTCCCCATACTCTATCAAAGGGTCCCATTTTTCACAGTCCTGATTTCTTCTCCCCCTCTGGACTCTGCCCTCTATAGGAAGTAGCAAGATGGGATGGTATCATGAGCATCTATGTTCTTTTTTCCTTTTCAGACCTAGGTCAAATTGAAAAGCGTTTGGGTTCTTTCTCCAACGATCCCACTAAATTTGCCAAGAATTTAAATATCTGATCTTGACTTATGATCTAACTTACCATGATGTGTCCATCATTCTCACCATTACCACTACCCCTGAAGAAAAGGCCCATATTTGGGCTGGAGCCATATCACATACTGACAAACTTTTTGTCAAAAAGCATAATAATGAGAGACCCCCGAACTCTGTGGGCTGGAGGGCACTAATACCTTACTCACAGCCAACCCCAACTGGAATTACCAGGAGGGGTCCCCAGACCACTTAAAAAGAGTTCATTTCCTTACCTGCTTAATAGGGGGAACGCATAGGGAAGGACTTAAGGCGGTGAAATATGACAGAATTTCAGAAATTAGCCAGTGTCCGGATGAAAACCCAAACCTAAATCCCCTCACAGAGGCTATCACTAAATACACCAATATAGATACAACCTCTGTTCCTCCACACTCATTTTATGACCCAGTCTGGCCCAGACATTCACAAGAAATTACAAAAAACAATGGAACAAGGCCCAGGTCTCCTCAGCGAGATTTAATTGAAGTGGACTTTAAGGCCTACAATGGCACGCAGGAGAAAGAGAGGGAAAGGAAAGAGCCAAAGAAAGAGCAATACAAGAGAGGGAGGACTCCCAATACTTGCTCCTTGCCACTGCTTTAAAACCTGGACAGGGTCATGGTCAAAGGTCAAATTGTAATGGAACTCCACCTGGCCCCTGCTTCAGATGTGGCGAGAAGGTCAATTGGTCCAGACTCTTTCCGCAACCCCGACTTCCTCCAGGGCCTTTCCCTCTCTGATATCAGCAGAGACATTGGAAGGTAGACTGCTCAATGGTCTCTAATAGACGGATGAGTCTGCCCCATCATTTCCCCCACAGATACTGGTACCAGCACTTCTGGGACTCTCAGTTTCTGAGTTCCTCAGTCTAGTCAGTGACAACTGATGGGGCCTGGGTTCTGAAACTACCCCAACTCTGACCGTCACCACCGCAGAACCCAGGGTAAAATTGGCAGTGGCAGGAAACCCCATTTCTTTTATTTTGGACATGGGTGCCACCTACTCGGTCTTGCCTGAATTCCTGGGGTTCCTCCTTTCCTCTTCCCTAGCAGTAGTAGGAATAGATGGAAAAAAAAACCCATCCATTCAAAACTTCTCTCTTAGGCTGGAAAACCAAATATTCACGCATGCCTTCTTAGTACTGCCCAACTGCCCAATGCCTTTATTAGGCCAAGGCATCCTTACTAAACTGAATGCATCAATCCTCCTCCCTGGGAGCCATACCAATATCTCTGCCCAGCCCCAAACCATCCTGTTCCTTGCTATAGGGAATACAATCTCCTTTCCTCCTGTCTTCTCTACCCCCACCGGCTATCCCAAATAGACCCTAATGTCTGGGACATTTCTCACCCCTCAGTAGCATCTCATCACACCCTGGTCCAGGTGACTCTTAAAAACCTGGGACAGTTCCTCAGTTGGGCCCAATATCCCCTCATGCCCCAGGCCTCTCAAGGACTAAAATCCATCGTAGACAGATTTCTCTTGGCCAGACAACTGAGAGAAGCTACTTCTGTGGTTAACAGTCCTATTCTGGCAGCCAAGAAACCTGATGGCTCTTATCGCCTGGTCCAAGACCTCCAGGTAATTAATGAGGCCACTATCCCCATCCACCCCTATAGTACCTAACCCATACTGCATTCTTTCACAAATACCACCAACCACCTCCCACTAAACAGTCCTAGATCTAAAGAATCTTTAACATCTGCCTCAGCCCTCACTCCCAGAATCTATTTGCTTTCACTTGGACTGACCCAGTTTCTAAAGTCACCAAACAGCTTCCCTGGTGTCTTACCCCAAGGATTTAGGGACAGCCCCCATCTTTTTGGTCAATCATTGACCTCTGACCTATCAGGGATAAAACTTAGTCCCAGGACTCTTCTATAGCATGTTGATGACTTGCTCTTTTGTAGCCCTTCAGAGATCTTGCTCCAGCAAAAAATTATACTCCTCCTTGCATTCCTCTAAGAAAAGGGATACAGGGTATTCAAAGATAAGGGACAATTTTCCCACCCCCCAGTCACCTACTTAGGTCTCTCACCATCTCCCACTGAAAAATGTATCACCTCCCAAAGACGAGACAATACTCAATATCCCCCTCCACATACCAAGCAGGAACTCCTCTCTTTCCTAGGATTAGCTCATTTCTTTCATACTTGGATTCCAAATTTTGGCCCTATCACTAAGGAGCTATACAAAGCCACCTCAGGAAACCATCATGAGCCATTAGACAGCCCAGCTACCCTAGCATGTGCTTTTAAAAGATGAAAAGCTGCTCTCACCCAGGCCCCTGTCCTAGCATTCTCAGACCCTAGACAACATTTCACACTGTACGCAGATACCTGGTATGGGTTTGCTTCAGGAATTCTCACTCAGACCTATGGACCAGACCCACAGGTCATTACTTATTTTTCTAAGTCCCTTGACTCTCCCTTCCTTGATTGGCCAGCCTGTTTGACGGATCTGGCATCTGCAGGCCTAGTCATACAAGAGGCTCTCAGACTCATTCCCTACACCTACCTCAAGGTACTTTCTCCTCACAACCTCACACCCTTACTAACCCAGTGGGTTATCATGAGCGCATCCCCCTCCTGGTTGCAAACCCTACATGCACAGCTCCTTTTTAACCCACAGGGTCATATTGCACATATACCTGATACTCTTAACCTGGCAAGTCTCCTTATGACCAAACTAACCACCAAACTCCTCCACTGGAACCACATGATTGTCTGGACATATTGAAAATTTCTTTCACCCATTCCCTAATATTAAGAACACCCCCCTCCCACCACTTGCTACTAACTGGTTTATTGACAGCAGTGCTTTTAAAGACCCACTAAAACAGTCATCACAGTCAGTAGCTGTGTCATCACAGTCAGTAGCTGACTCTGGTCCCCTTCCATGTGGCACCATTTCACAGAAGGCAGAACTCATTGCTCTTACCAGAGCTCTCATATTAGCTAAAAATAAGCCTACTAACATCTACACTGACTCCAGATATGATTTCCAAATTATTTACTCTCACATCCTTATATGGAAAGAGAGAGGATACCTCACCTCCAAAAACTCACTAATCATTAGCAAGACACTCATCACCACACTGTCCCAAGTAACCCAGGAACCTGCCCATACGGTCATACACTGTAAAAGACACCAAACTACTAAGGACCCTTTCTCAGAGGGCAGCAATAAGGCAGATGTAGAAGCAAAAAGACAGGTACAAGGGGCCACAACACACTCTCATTTTCTTGCTAAGCGCCCTCAGGCTCCAACCTACAATGTTCAAGGACAGACCTTACACATCTTGGGGCATCTCTCAATGAGATATGATTTATTTGGACAATTAGGTGGTCCCTTCCAACCGAACATGCCCAGGAGATCCTCAAAGACTTACGTAATCAATTTAACATTGTGTTAAGCCTCTCACTTCTTTCCTCTCTCAGTCCCTGTCATACCCATCACTATACTCAACTCTCTCTGAAATCAACAAATCTTGTCCCACCTGCCTGCAAACAACCTCAGACCTTCCCCATATGCTTTCCATCAGACCAGAGGACAGGTCCCTGGATGGACCTGGCAAATAGACTTCACATACTTACCACCCACCAATAAATTTAAATATTTACTTGTATTCATTAGACACCTTCACAGGATGGGTTGAAGCCTTTCCAGCAACCTCAGAAAAGTTCTCTCAAGTGGTAAAGGCACTATTAGATGAAATCATTCCTCTATTTAGCCTTTCTTCTACCATACAGTCAGACAATGGTCCCACCTTCATTTCACAAAAAAGTGAATAAGTTTCTGACACACCTGGAGTCAGGTGACAGCTACATATACCATACAGACCAGTCATCAAGGAAAGTAGAGAGAATGAACAGGATTCTGAAATTACATCTCACCCAACTTACAACCTAAACCCAACTACCTTGGTTAGAATTTCTTCCCTAGGCTCTCCTAAAATTAGGTCAACCTCGAGAAAACCACACATGCTCAGCCCATTCAAACTCATGTATGGCAGGCCTTTAATAATAGGTAAGCTACCTCCATCCTCCTCACAATACGGTACTATCTACCTATTCTTTCACAAATCTACACCCTGGTTAGGGAATATGCTGAGAATATACTTCCCCCCCACAACACAGGACAAGCCCACCACCAAGTCTCCCCAGGAGATTATGTCTATATAAAATCTCTAACCCCTGTTTGTTCTGTCCCTCATTTGGTACTCCTCACTATTCCCTCAGGTGCACGCCCACAGGAGAACTCACTTTAAAGATCTCAAAAGGCCTGTAGATCTAACCCTCCACATGTCAGAGTCTGGGCTCAACCTTCTCACTGGCCTAGTTATCATGTGGGCTCTGTTTGCCTTGTCTGTGATATACCAAAACTGTTTCCCTTTACCCTGGGCCTGCTACCTATCTTTACTAAAGGCCAAATGGGCTTCCAGTCTTCCCGTACACCGTAATACTTCCTCTTGTGCCAATCTCACTATCCACTATCCCTTATTCATCTGAGTTATTCAGGTTCCACCTTATGGAATTTCCTCAGGCTCCTTCCTACCTACAAATTGTAAACAACACCTACCTTGGTTTGTCTGGGATCACCACTCTTGCGGGATAAAAAGCCTTCTTAATTTTGTCACAGATCTCTGGCTCCAGGGGATTTTATATAATTTTACCTCCAATCAAATTTAATTCTATAGTTTCATCTTGCTCCTACTTCTAGCAACTAATCCACATGAACTGTCTTCCCTACCTGCTCCCCTACTGCCTCACCTCACTACAAGGCATGAAAGGGGAATGGATACTAAATTCTCTCATCAACCTCTCCCAAGCCATTGCCACAGGGGAAGACCTAAAACAATGCCGAATTTTCCACAGCAAACCTGAGTCCCCTCTGTTCTCACAGAATCACCCTCAGGCAAACCCCCTGCCAAATGACACTTTCCATACCCTTCTCCAAAACCAGTCCTCACTCCTCATCTCACATGACTACTCATGGGAGGCAGCCTCTAGAACCCTTATACATCGTTACACTAACCTTAAGACTCCACCAGCAGCATGCTTCCACTTAACCTAACCAACTAAACAATATTATAATATAACCAAGACCTCCTTTATTGCAAAAAGCCCATCTGCATCCTGTGCCACAACAACACTCACACTAGTGCAGTCGACTTTTTCCAGTTTCTGGGGGAGATAGTCATGGATAATCTCATCATAAATACCATAGCACCTGAGTCCCTAGTAAAACCTCTCAGCTGGAGCAATGTCATCTGTAAACCTCTTAATATCACCCTTTACACTCCCAATAACATTTCTGTAGATCCCTCTTCTACTGGAACTAATGAACCTTTTGAGGCAGAGCACTGTAAACCCGGGAAATTGGGAAAGGCCCTCTCAGGGTCCTTTCCTGCCTACATGTCTCCCCAAGCAGCCCCAAAGGACACACAACTGACCAGTCCTCCTATGGGCCACCTACCTACTTGAATCTCCTATACTACGCCTCCTTTTATTTCCTTGTTCAACAACACAAAACACACCATCATCCAACCATCAGAAGGAATTTTTGGTTATGCAGCCTCCACTCTAATTTAGATGTTATATCCTCCTCCCTGCAAATAGTAGCTCTCATGCATCTGGACAAGAGCAAACATTCTGGGACATGTAACCCTGGGAAACCTAACACAACAGGGAATCTATATCCTTAACTCTACAGTTCACTCCAGACCCAGCAAAAGAGCAAAAGTGTGTTTGGGTTAATACTAGCTGGGGTCATAGGAACCATAACAGCTGTAGCACCATGGGGAAGAGTCACATACCACAAACACACCCAGTGACAGATAACCACAGTAATTCAAGAACTTTCTCGAAACATGGGAGAAGGCCTTTTGGCACTCTCACAGTCATTGAATCCCCTAGCCAATGTAGTATTTGATAACCGTTTAACCTTAGAGTACCTCTTGGCAGAACAGGGCAGAGTTGGCGTAATAATTAACAAAACCTGCTGTATGTATATCAACAGTTTCAGCAAGGTAAAAAACAGCATTAAAGCTATACATACACAGACAGAATGGCTTCACAAATACAACCAAAACTCCATCCTCATGCAACAAACAGCAGGAGCTTAACTACAACCATCCTCATGATTCACCTTTTTCTTCCCTTACTTAATCCTCTTATACTCATTGTAGCCTTTATTTTTCTTGGCCTTTACACCTTAAAGCTATTCAGTCAGTTCCTCCAAAGAACTGTTAAGTCTATAACCCAAACTCAAATGATCCATGTACTCCTAAGAGAACACAGGTACCAGCCCCTAAATGCCACTGAATCAAACAGCCAGACTTCAGAACCGGTGCTAGGGAAGAGGAGGAACACAAACTGGAATCCAGTAGCCCTGTTCAGCAGGAAGTAGTCTGAGAGATACTGCTCCCCTATTCCTGGTTCCTTCCCCAACAATCTTTTTTCCTCCTCAATTTATAAAGAAAAAGGCAGGAATGTCAGGACCCTTATAAGAGCAAGCCTTAAGCCAGAGATCAAACTTCGGATATCATGGCACTGAATAGTCCCTGATTACACCTGACTAAGCAAAGGAATGTAATCATCTGGACTTATAAGGAAAGTCCACAGACAAGTCTGACATGCGGGATGTGCCCCGCGTGTAGTACGTGACCAGGACAGATCCTCTGCACAAAGGAACAAAGGAATGGCACCATTTGAAGAAGCCCACCAATAACTTCAAAGGACAATTTCACCTTGCCCTGTCAGGAACTGAAACCTGGCCTGACAACCCTCTCTCCATCCTCCTTCCTCACCATGTGACTTTTTAATTAAACATCCAGACTGCCAACAAAGCGGACCAGGTCTGGACCTTGCTTGATTGGCTCTATTCCTTTGCCCTTTAATTAAGTCTCTGCTTACTCACTCACCTAACTCTGTCATGGGTTCTTTGAGTGAACTGAACTCCACACACAGAAAGGAAGGAAGGCATTGGTAGATTGATGAAGAATTGTTGAATCTCTAGTCATGCCTCTATATCTATGGCTTTATAATTTTTGGTTGAAACCTAAAATAGGAATGGTGCTTTAAATTAAAACCTTTATACTGCATATTGTATAAAAACATAGATATGCTCAAAACAACAACAAAAACTTTAGCGTATTGTTTTATTATTTTTCATTCACTCTCAGAAACATTAATTTACTTTACCTATTTCATTAAAAAATACTTCATGTTACCTTTTTATCTGATTTCACTACATGTAATTGGACTCCAAATGCTATTTTGAAAATCTTTCAATTTTGAAAATAAAATGAAGAGCTAAAATACACACCATGCTCCTTCAAAGGAATTTCAGACAGACTTGAATCAAGTAACTGTGAAGACTGATGTAAAAATTATCAAGTATTTGCTTCAAAGTAAAGGTACATGGGATGAAAAAAAGGTGTGTGTAAAAAACCTCTCAGCTGGTGTTAGGGAAGGAAGAGAAACAGGAGACAGGCTTCCCTAAGAAGTGCTGATTGACTTTAGATTGGAGGAGTGATTGGAGTAAATTTCCAAGGTGGATTATTAGAGAGAATAAGAAAGGTCTTTATGAGAGGTTGAAGACAGTGGTGAGTTGGTAAGAAATGATAAACAAAACACTGCTAGTTTTTGGTTTGCCATACTGGATGAACAATGGTGGTATTTAATGAAGAGAGTAGACTGAAGAGGAGCATATTTGGGCAGAGATGGAGAGGAAACAACACAGATTGGTCATTAAATATCTTGCTTTTGAAGTATCCAAAAGTGCTAAAGTCAAGAAGGCAGTTTAATATGCGGCTCTGGATTTCAGAGGCAAAGAATAAGACTTAAAGAGCAATTTATGAGTCAATCATTTAAGCAACAGTTTAGAAAAAAAGCAAAAAAATGTTAATAGAACCTGTAATATTCATTTACCTGTTATTAACTGTATATGATCTCTCAAATAAATCATGTGCAAAAAATCATCAATTATATTTATATTATAAACAGTTTGAAAAGACTAGTTGTACTATAAAACCTGCTGGGTTCATACGAGGATGATGATTGATGATTGATGATCATAAAACCTTTGCCAATACCATATGTCTGGCATAATATCAGGCACTTCATATGATTGTTTATAATTATTTTTTAAATCATGTAAGTTTTCCAGATGAGTAAACTAAGATATAGGCACAAAATGATTAGCCCAAGGTTACAATTCTATTAATTCAGGAAATCTTAAAATGAATAAGGTTGTCTACTTTTAGAATCTAAATTATTTCTTCACCACTACATTGTATTATGTTTGAGTGAATACTATAAAACCAAATGTTTTCAAGCAAGATCTTTGCTTACATACTTTCATCAAAAGAAATAATATTGTTTCACCAAATGAATTATAGAAGCAATTGCTCTTGAAATTTTCTCATCTAAGTAAGCATATATGCTAAATATATGCACAGAGGTTAAAATTATATTTCTTATACATATATTTAATAATAGTAGAATAATACACACAACTTGTACAATCCCATTTATAATTTTGCTGTTTTTCACTCATTCATTCGTCAATAAGCATTGAACAACTGCTTACGTATTAGGTATTATCTTACAGTGTATTTGCCAGACAGTACATATTTAATAGAAATAGACATTTGGGATAAACAAAAGTTTTCTAGGCTTTGTTTGTTGTAAATCATAAAAACTTAAGATACTTTTCATATCAGCTCCCCTTTCCTCCATATATACGTATATTGTATGTATGTATGCATATATAACACACCACAGATTGGACTGGACTTAAATTATTTAGAGAGCAAGTAAAAATATAAGCACATGGGAATTTGTTTTTAAATTTATAGCTTCCATATACCTATTTTAATTGTAAAAGTAAAATAATTCAAAGTTTTGAAGTACAGTATAAGGGGACTCACATTCAGACATAAAAGGTATGACTTACAGGGAAAGCTAGATGAGTATGTTCAATGTTTCCTAAGTGTATTAACTGTAATTTTATAGAACAAAGACTTACCTTTGCAAGAAAAAGTTTATTAAAAAAGGATGATTTAGTCTCATAAAGTTATCTTTTATCTATTAGATGCATTCAAGTGTTTTTTTTAAGTCCAACTCTTTGTATAATATTAACCTACCAAGTGCTTTGGTTAAATAAATAAGAAAAATGAATAATTGCTTGGAGAGTGACATACATATAATTAGAAATGTGTGTTTGTTTGAGGATGTTTGTGTGTAAAGAAAGAGAACTCTGAGCATCACTCTGGAGGTACCATTTCCACCCTTCCATCAACAATTGTCCCTTCTTTTTGCTTTCCCACTAGAGAAGCATTTTGAAATAGCTCACTTCTTGAATTAATTCCAATCAGGCTTTGCCTCTGTAGAGGTCTGAATAATAATCACCTGAAGATAGCAGGTGGAATCCACAAATGTTATCTTACAGGAAAAAAAAAAAAAAAAAAAAACGACTTTGCAGTGTGATTAAGGATCATGATATGGAGAAATTTAACCGGATTTTCTGGTGCAGGGGCTAAATCCAAATCCAGTCACATTTTCTTATAGCAGTAAGGCAAAAGAAGACTTGATGCATATACTGGAGAAGGTGATGTAAAGGTGGAGGTAGATATTAGAATAATGCCACAATAAACAAAGGATGCCAGCAGTCACTAGATGCTGGACAAGGTAGTTTAGAGACCCCAGAGCAAATATGGTTGGTTGATAACTTAGAGTTAGCCCAGTAAAACCAGTGTTGAAGTTCTGGCCTTGAGAATTGTGAAAGACCAATTTTCTGTTATTTTAGCCAGCAATTTGTTACAGCAGTTGTAGGAAATAAATAGAGATCCATTAACAAATCTGCTATGGTCAAATTCACAAATTATTTAGCAGTTAAATCCAATCATCAGTCTACTCAGATTCCCAAAACTATTTGAAACAGTTGATCACTCTATCCTTTCTATTCTTTAGTTGGTATGATAATTAGTTTTAAGTCAACTTGACAAGAATACAGCCCCAGTAATTCAATAAAATTTAATCTAGATGTTTTAATCAAGACATAATTAAATATTAAAATAAATTGACATTAGATGAAGATTATCCTAGATAATCTAGGTAAGCATGATTCAGTCCTTGAAAGTCTAAGATTTAATCTGAGACTTTTGTGAGGGGAAAAAAGAGGAGAAGGAGAGGGAAGAGTAGAAAGACAAGTAATTCCACCTGCATCTTTAACTCCTGCCTGCTTATTTTGACAGTCTGTCCTACAGATGTCAGACTTGCCTAGTCAGCCCTCAAAATCATGTAAGCCAATTCCTTGCACTGAAAATCACAACATGTATTTCCTATTGGTTCTGTTTCTCTGACTAATTATTACACTTTACTTCAAGGATACCACACTCTCAGATTTTCTTATTTTACCACCTGCCTCTTCAGCCTTCTTTGTTCTTTCCTTCTCATATTGTCTGTCTCCTAATGTTGCCTCGAAATTTGAACCTCTTTTCTTACTCATTATATTCACTCATCAGTAAATGATTTTAAATATAATATATGTGCCAATTCATTGCATTTATTTTTGATCTACAGCATGGATCTCTTCTATAAACTCTAGTATTAAACAATTACTTACATCTCCACCACATGTTTCTAAGAATTTCTCATCTTCTCTAAAAACGTGCTCCTTCTCAATAAATGGCAAAGCTCCTTTCTGTGCTCAAACCAGAACTTTGAGATCTTCCTTGACTTCTCCCTTTCTTTCACACTCTTGCCCAATAAATTAATAAGGTGGACTCTACCTATGAAATGTATATAGACAGATCACTTTCTCCTGCCATGCTCAATTACCATATTTTTTTCACTTGTATTATTTCATTAAGCCCCTAAACCATCTCTTTTATTTGTCTTTGCTATTTTTATGTACATGCATAAACACAAATACACTTACTACTTTCAGAGTAACTAGAAATCTAAAAATAAGTGTTGCTTATTGAGTTGATTGTCTTAGAAATTATTTTAGTAACTATTATTTTGTGTGCTATTTTTTCCATAATGTTTTTACCAGAATATAATTATTATCTATTAGATCACTTTTAATTTGCTTGATGCTAAAGTTTCAATTAATAGAAGAGAATAAAATAAGGGAGAGAGAGAATTAGAGCTTAGGATGATAACACTTGATTTTAATTAGCATTTGATACAAAAGAATCACGGGCTACTGTAGTGGTCTCAAAATTAGCTTGAATAAACTTATTCTCTTATGCTTATTTTACTTGTACAGAATATGTTAAAGTAGACTTGGCAATATATAGTTATATAAAAATCAGATACAGAAGTTATCTAAAACTATGTAAATGCTCCCATGCTTCATTGATGGAAAATGCCAGAACAGCAGTGACTTAGTGACTCCAATGCTAATTTAATGGGTATTTTACTTCACAGAATTTTTTTACTTGGAAGCACAATAAAGTAACTGCATTAAAAGGACATGCCCTGTGCCTAGGGAAGATTGGTTAAGAGCACTCTAAGGGTTTTTGCTGATTGTACTCAGAGGTGTGGAAGCACTGATTTACCTCACATGGATGGATAATGTGATACCTTGTTGCTTCAAAATTGCTTATGTTTAAAGAACATACCACAGCTAAAGGGCCACGCAGATGCCACATTATTGAATAGCATATGGACATCTCCAGGGCTGTTAAAAATGATCAGACCAACCGTCTGTTTTCACTGGTGCTTACTGTATTCAGGCAGTTCTAAGAGAGAAGATTATTCCTTTCTATGTAGCTCAGGGGACCTGTATCAAGAAGGAAAGGAAGCAGGGAGGGCACTTGTGAACTTGCAAGAGAAACTTTATGTTTCAGTAATGGGCTCTTTCTTAACAATGTGGCTGCTTTGAATCTCAGAGATGACAAAAATATATCAAGAAAAATACCTTTATTTTAAAAAATTGTAACAAGTATTTAGTCTTTGACTAATTGACTAAAGGTTACTAGGTGGCAAAGATAAAGTAACTGGCATTTTCTGTATGGATATCAAAACTCTGTTGTTAGTACAAATTGATATGGTTTCAAAAATCATCCCAACTTTAATTCTACCTGGAAAAAAAGAGGGCCTGTGATAACAGAAATAATAGTCTACCTTCTGTGACCATCACTTCCTTAGGACTATTCATCACTCACATCATCTTCCATTAAGATACTTTCATTTTGTTTTTCCAACTTTTGAATTGTCCATAGGTGCCAACTACCATGTTAAGCCTCTGTGAAAGCAAATTACAGAGCGATATAGTGAAAGACACAAGGAGAAGCACTGGGGGAAGACCATGCCTTTTTCACTTACAATTTTTTTTTTTACAGGAAGGAAGAAAGAGCAAAGAGGAAGAAGTGCTTTATTTATTTTTTTCATTTAGTTGTTGACTTTTGTTGCTTACTCTGGCCTGGGGTCTTGAACCCTGGACCTTGGGATGTATGTGGGACTGCTCCCAGGTGTACTAGACTGCCAGGCCACCAGGGCACACCCTGCTCTTGCTTTTAATCACAAAGATATAGAGAGAAGGAACAGATGTCCCTCTAGTAAATGCACCGCAAAAGAAGTAAATTTTATTCTTATTTTCCTCTAAATATGTAAAATTGCAAGTTATTAATTATTACAGCAAGCACTTTCTGAGTATCACCTTATAGAAAGTACTGTCACTATCATGTCAGATGGTGCTCCATTTCAACCATCCAAAGAGTAACTATGAAAATCTGCAAGTCCCATCTTGATAAAGGAGAGAATGGGCAAAATCCACTCTTTGCACAAATAAAAGAAGTGTAGTAAATAATAGGTATCAATGTTTTACATGTCATAGGCTTCTGTCATCAGCTTGCTTATAAGGGTCTGACAATTTCTTCCTGAAGTTATGCTTTTTGTGGCTACCTGGAGAGCACTTACTCAGAGTGACAACAGGTGAGTGAGCTTGAAACCCCAAGCAAGTTTGCTGAACACTTTTGCGTAAACTTTGGTTTGTAGAAATTTCAGTGACACATCTCAGAGACTATGACAAGAAAGGCTTCAGTAATCCAGCTAAACAAACATTCCTCACTTTCTTGAGACTCTAAACAGGATTTGCCCATCTACCTTCTACTGCACTCTGAAATCTGCAACACCAGCCATCAAGAGCTGCTGTACACTGGACCTAGGGTTTTGTTGGATATACTCACCTCTGAGACTACATTCCAATCAAAATGGAATGCTATCGTGGAGGTTTTTGTCCTCTTCAATGCTCTTCAGTGAGAGCAATGAAAGATGTTCCTTTGACGGAGAGGGATACTTTTGGTTTTCTGTGACTGGTTTTGGTGGGAAGCACCCAAACCCCACTCTCTAGTGGCTTCTGTTGAGCTCATGGTCTGTTTATGGTCTGAGTCTGATATCCCTGAACCTCTGTTTTTGTGTCTCTCTTCTTAAGTCTGTGACTCTGGGAATGAAATCTGCTTGAAAGACTTATTTACATAACAACTAGGTTGTGTCTGAGGCAACAGTTACTGCCTAAAACTGCTGGGAAAGCTCTGATGCAAATTCTTCTCATCTCTTACCCCAACCTCCCATTCTGAGGGCTGAATTCTTGGGTCTTTATTCAGTGCTTGTTCTAGAACTTCAATCATTCTGGCTGGCTCAGAGGCTTCAGTTTACACAGCAGTAGAAATTCAAACATCCTGGGCCAACACCCTAGGCCTACAGTCTGCAACCTGATATTGTAACACAAGGCATTTGCATCAAGGCAGGATAAAACAGCCATTTTTCCTAATCTATAGAAATAAAATGTAACAAACAGGATAAAGAGGCTGAGAAATTTACCCCAAATAAAAAATCTAAATAAAACCTCATGGAAAAATACAAATGCAACAGAATTAAGAAAACTACTTGAAGATTTGATAACAATAGTTGTAATGAAACCAGGAAAACAATGGATTAAAAAAAAATGAGAACTACAATAAAGACAGAAAGTATGAGAAAGCTCTAAACAGAAATGATAGTTTTTAGGACATGTGATAGATCAATATCAACTAAAATGAAAATTATGCATAACTCTGAATGAGTAATTCCACTTGGGGAAACTATTCAAATTTATTATATGAAAGGTAAATGATATTACTGTAGCATTTTCTGAAGTAACCAAGAATTTTTTAAAAAGTCACTGCTCATCTATAAGGGTAAGAATGAACAGAATGTGATAAATTCCTTCCTCAGCTTTATTATACAATTATATCAAAGCCGGAAGTGGAATTATGTCTGATAACTTAGAGTTTTAAAGAGATTCCCATGATGCAATTATGAATATGGAAAAATCAGGATAAAAATATGTTCAGTAAGATTCCACTTTTGGTAAAAGAAATGATCAATATGTGTTATATATATATGCATATATACATACATACATTATATGTTTAAATTGTAGATGTTTGTGTTTACATGTAAATGAGAGTACAATGTATAAGAGAAAAATATGAATTAACACTAGGATTATATAATAAGTTTAGTGGGAAGGCAAGAATGAGAAGCAAGGTTTTGATGGGATGGAAGGAGAAAAAGGACAAAAACCTCCATGATAAAAACAAATATTTTATCTCATCTATGAAAATGTATTTGCTTGTTTGAAAGAAGGGAAGAGAAATGTATGCATAGATGACTGTTACTAAGATGTTAAGGAAATACAAGAGCAAATCCAACAAAAATGAAAATAAATCAGTGTTGATTTGTCAGTAAAGATTAAATATTAGCATGCATATAAGTTAAGAATATGTACTCCATATATCATAATTAGTATTTTCCTAATTATGAACAGAAATCTTTGAATTAAATTGGATTTCTAAGATCCTGTTTTCCTTTATAACCCTTCTCCCCCTCATACCCTCTCTACAAAGATCCTTTTCCCTCCCTCTCTCTCTCTCTCTCTCTCTCTCTCTCTCTCTCCTCTCTCTCTCTCTGATACACAAATACACTTATAAACACACATTTACAAGCAATCGCAACCACAGAGTGTTCTTGCTAAACCAAGTTTTAGCCCACTTGCAACATTGAGAAACTTTAACATGAAATTTATTGTTAACATACTGCAGAGATATTGCCATTTTTTGAACTATTGGGCAATTTTGTCAGATTTTAAATCTTTAAGTGAATCAATGCCTTACATCGTATGTTGTTTATGAAGACAAAGGAAACATATTTCTCTCAGTACCAAGAATAATTGTGTCCCAAAGCACTCTAATATACACTAGAAACCAAATAACTTGTTATCTTGGCCTCTAGAATGAGCAGTGTCAAACCTTACTCTTCACTTTACATATTTTTATTAACTTAGGGACTTTGCATTCCAATTTTCTCATCTTCTTAATTATTTATCGTAGGAATAGTTTTAAGCTAACTTAAATATTTCAGGATTAATGTAGATTGCAAACACACACATACATATAAATGTATATCTACATGCATAAATAGTAATATTTATACATGTATATATGCACATATAAATAGCAATAAGACATCTAAAACAAGTGGAATCCCCACACCATTTTGTAGGACAATAAGATATGAGACCTAGCAACATAGACTAAGGGAGACTCCTATGTCTTAACAAGGAAGCGTTTTAAGTTAATATTGCAACCATATTATATTACTTATATGTTTTTGTCTAAAAACTAAATAAATTTATGTGTTCTCATTATAGGAAAAAATCATTTTTTTTCTTTTTTAGCTCTAAAATAAAACAGCTCTACAGGTACCAATATGTGTGGATAATGTGACCAGGAGGACACCTAATTATCTTTTAAAGACAGGAAAAAATTAGGTAACCAGAATTCACTCTATGGAAACCTAATAATGTCTTCGAATGTCACATGAGCAAAAACATTATAACAAGCTACTTTATAGAACAATAGAGGTAATAGTAGCTCATTTCTTTTAACTTACTCCAAATCCAGCCTCTTACAAAAAAGTACAGGAAGACAGCCCTATTTTCTTTTCTTCCACTAACATTTTTCTAAAATAAGCTTGATTGTGTCAGCATGATGATAGAGACCAAGAATGTTGCTTATGTTCTCATTCAAATAAAATGATCAGAAGTCAATCATCTAGCTATGCAGCTTCATTTCTTTGCACAATGTCTGACAGTTTTGTACAAAATAATATAGGATTATAAATGACCACTTATTATATATATATATATATATATATATATATACAATGAATTGATCATTTTGGAAACAGATTTACTCAATTTTCTAAAAGGTCTCTTTTTATATTATAACCTTTTGGTAAAAGAATGCATGCTGTTTCATAATAAAACAAACACTATATCTGTCTTGAAATAAACTTATAGGAAATAATTTAGATAACTAAGAATGATTATGTGAAGATAGAAAACAACTTTAATATTTAAAAAAAGCAAGCTTATTTCTCACTTTAAAAGCCTGTTATAACAACATGGGGAAACATGAAAGTTAAACACAAGAAACAGAATTACTAGAGATGATTCAAGGACAAAATTGGAAAACTTATATGTAGAGATATTTTAAAACCTTTGAAAGAATAATTCATAATTTTTATTATGAACACACACTTTCACTTTGATGCAAATTGTTACTGTATGGTTAATAGCTTAATAAAGAAGATACATAAAAAACCAGACTCATATATATATATAAAAAGGTGATGGAGGTAAAGAAGTTCAGAGTTGAATTCTAACCAATTCTCCTTAGACAGATGGAATGCCCAAGGCAGTTAGATTCCATCCTCCTGCAGATTCTGGCCATCTAAAGACAATGTCGGTACTGTGCACAGGACAGGAAGCCACCTGTCCACCACTATCAACATCAGGGATGCTCTAGGCAGTGCATGAACTTAGCATGAGTTCTAAAGTGTTCAACTCTAAACAGCAGACACCAAGCTGACACTTGGTACAAATAGAATTACTCTGTTTGGAGGTGACTCAAGTACACAAAGATCCTTAAGTCTAATAGTTATTTTGACTACACTATTATTATTTAAAACTCTATGATATTTATATCAATCCAACTGCTGCATTGTCTCAACTCTAACTTACTGGAAATAATGATAAAATTAAGCCATTGAATACCATTATGACTTTCTCTAATGTGAGAGGCATCAATGAAGAAAAGGCTAACTTTATTTTTAATAAAATATTATGGAAAGAAATCAAATATCTTGTTTGACAAAACACAAATCTAAAAATGAATTTTGGGAAATGCTAATATGTGGAGATAACTGACCTGGATTAAAAGACTATGGTTAAAAGTAATTTAATTTCAACTGTTACAGAAAGAGTATAAAGTTAGGGAAGGCTGGGAGAATACTGTCCTCTAACTCATATATTAATGCCTTCAACCATTCTCTCAAAACACATTCTGAATTTTTATGCCTGTATCTGACAGATTTCTATTGATGATTCAAGTGAAACTTGAATAATGGAGAAAATTCAACTTGGTTTTGCTTCCAGAATAGCAATATAGTAAGTATCAGACCAATCATTGCATGACTATAATGAATGTAAGTGAATTCATTAAGTGAATTTTGCCTCTTTAAATTAAACAATAGCATATTGACATGGCCGTTTGGCTAACATGATAAAATCACATATTTATACATTAACAAAATATTTTGAAACATCCTCTGAAGCAAAATAAAGTTAGTATTTTATTTAAACTAAACTCTTTAAACATTTTTAAAATTCATTTTAAGCTTTCTGAATTCTTTCTTGTCATTAGAAATGTTCCTAAGACATGTCTCCTTATCAGAGGTTCTGGTGTTACTAAGGTTTACAAAGGTATGCTTAAAACATATTCTTAAAGTTCTACATGGCTTGACTTGAGAAAACACTGTGGGAATGCTTTCTTCTGTCTCTTCCTGTCTGAGATGAGGCATCCAAGCTATTTTATCACTAATACCTTGAAGTGACAATACTCTGCAATAATTCGTCTAAGGATAAATAGAAATTCAGGTAAAAACCTGATACTTCCAATTCCCTATGTCTCCATTCTGTCTGGAAAAGAGAAAGACTCTTGTCTCTTATAAACAGAGTAGTGATGATGTAGGAAAAAAAAATAAGCATTTTTTAACATTCTCCACAAAGTCTTATTCAACTCCATGATATTATTTTCCCTTATTATATGAGTGAGTACTTGGAAGGATAAGCTATTATCTGTTTACTTCTTTTCATTTTTTTCTCACTCAGGATGCAAAGAATAGAGATTAAAAATAATTTTACCACATACTTCTGACTGGATATTTTATTTGATTTAATTATTTTAGCTTTTACAATAATACTAACATTATTTGGTTCGCCTCAAGAACAAAAAGTCTCAAGTGACTCAAGATGGTAGTCTACTAAAATATCAAGCTTGCCTCTACCCCACAGACCACACATACACATACACATTACAGAGTTAACACCTATGACCATTAAAAAAAAAAATAGAAACTAGCATCTCCACAAAGAAAATAGATGCTCATCTTCATATATGGTAGAAGTCAATCAGAACTCTGCTGGGTACCAAGACCCTGGAGTCTGTCAGGAGAGACTAGTGATACTAACCCTTTTCCTAAGCCTGAAGGGCTTGCTTCCTCAGTGAACAACCCCACATTTGGGAAGTAATATATGAGTGCACACAAACTGGTTTTAAAAAAGAGGGACTTTTCTTTGAACAGCAGTCAGACTCTGGGACACAAAGGATAGAGAACATGAGAGTTATTAGATGAAATGTGCAGGACCTTACTGCAGGATTTTTATTTGTGGAACCCAACATGGGAAACTTCAACATGGGAAATGAAAAAGCAGAATAGCCTCCCTGTAACCAAGACTGAGGGGCTAACAAAAACTTTTAACCCTGTGACATTGAAGAGCACTATATTGCATGAAGGCCCTAAGTGTGAAACATCCCAGCCTGCTCTATCATTAGCATAATTGTAATTCTGGGAAGTTTTGTCTCACAGTTATGGTTTTCTGGTTCTCTAGCATACCAATGTGGAGACAGGTAATAAAGTCTGCAATCTAGAACAGATAACTGAGTGATTTCCTGCATAGTTTTACAGTTATCTTTGGGAGGATGATTAATAATTTCTGGCAAAGCAGTAGCTTTCCACCTGCCTAGAATTATTGCTAGAAAGCTTTGAACATCTCTTGGGTTGATACTTGAGTTCTCATTCCCAAGCCCCAGGAATTTTTATATGGCCTTAGCTGCTGGGGATGTTGCTCTGTTTGAAGACTGAGAAACTATCACATGAGAAGTGTGTTTTTCCATGACTGACTCACAAAGACTCTGGATGTGACAAACTTTCTTTCATGCTGGCCTTTGTCGAGACTTAGACCTGTTTGGATTCCTGGGTCTCTTTTCTTGTGCCTTGCTCTTCATGCCTGTGATGCTGGGGGAAAATCTCTACATTCCTGACCCCAGTTCTAACTCTAAACTGGACTCTTGTGTCTCTACACAATACTGTCTTTAGAAGTCCAACCATTATGAACGGTGCAGCTATCACACAATAATAGAAATTTCAGCATTCTGGACCAATTACTCCTGTCCTATCCCTTGCAATTAATACTCTAAAACAAGTAATTTACATCAGGCCTAGGAAGAAAAGCCATTTAGTGAAACTCAGTAGTTCAATCATATTAGAGTGGCTCATGCAGATTGGAAGTAGCCTCCATAGAATCAATGAGCACCCAACTGTGTCAGCAAAGAGAAAAAAAAAAGTTTTAAAAAGGAAAGAAGCATACAAGGCCTATGGGATAAAATGAAGAGGAACAACATTCATGTCATGTGGTTCCCAGAAGAAGATAGGGAGAAAAAGGAGCAGAAACTTCATAAGGAAAAAATAACAATTGAGAATTTTTCTAACCTAGAGAAGGAAAAGTAATTCAGACTTATAAGGCTCAAAGTTTTCCAAATGAAATAAGCTCCAACAGACCAAGATTCTGTGCAATGAAAGGTATAAATCAAATATAAAGAGAAAAACCTTAAAAGCAGCTAAAGAAAAATCAGTTACATACTTGGGGGGCTCCAAATGACTGTGGATTTCTAAGCAGAAACTTTACAACCTGGACGGGAATATCATATATTCAAAATTACTAAAGAAAAGTTTTTTCAATTAAGAATATTCTATGCTTCCAGGTTATGGTTTGCAATTGAAAGCATAATACAGAACTTTACATACAAATAAATGTCATAGGAATGTATCATAACTAAACCAACTTTACAGGATATACTAAAGAAAATCTATAAAATTCAAAAAACACTTAGATGAGCAAGACATAAAATATAAAATGTGGGGAGGAAGATTGTAAAATATGAACTGTTAGAATGAGCTAAAGGGTATCAGACTATCAAGTTTAAAAATGTTATAAGCATGGAAATGTAAATGGAAACCCCAGGGTAACCTCAAAACATAACTCTACCAAACAGCGGGGGAGGGGGGCAAATGGAAAAAGAAAGGAAACACAGGAAACACAAGAAAAAACAATCCCTCAAAGCACAAGAGAAGTAAAAGGTACAGTGGCAGTCTACAACAATGTATAGAAAACAAATAGCAAAATGTCACACAAAAAAAGTTGTGTATCAATAATAACCCTAAAAGTTAATGGATTAAACCTCATCAAACAAACAAACAAACAAAATAAACCAGAATGATTTATAATAATAACAAAAGGAAAAACTAAAAATGCTATGCTGCACAGAGGTAACCCCTCTGAGTTCTAAAGACAAAAATAGGATAAAATCAAAGACTGAAAGACATTCC
This sequence comes from Solenodon paradoxus, assembly GCA_004363575.1. Classification (NCBI taxonomy): domain Eukaryota; kingdom Metazoa; phylum Chordata; class Mammalia; order Eulipotyphla; family Solenodontidae; genus Solenodon; species Solenodon paradoxus. The sequence continues at coordinate 278,352 of RJWH01000730.1, read as the reverse complement.
TACAACCAAATGGTAACCTCAAAAACAGAGGAAAGCCATTCTTATATCAGATAAAATAGACTAACAAAGACAAGAATGGACATTACATAATGACTAAGTGGTCAATTCAGGAAGATGATACATATATATATATGTATATATATATGCATATATGTATGCTGTATCATCTTCCTGAATATATATATTTATATTCCAAATAAAGAAGTATCAAAATACATAAAGCATTATTAAATAACTAAAGAGAGACATTGACACCAAAAAATAATACTAAGATATTTCAACATGCAACTTACAAACAATGGAAAGAACAACCAGCAATAAAATTAACAAAGAAAACAACATCCTTAAATGACAAATGGATTTAATAGGTTATTGCATAACATTCCACCCAACAGCTTCAGAGTTCACATTCTGTTTGAGTCTACAAGAAACATTTTCAAGAGTAGAACATATGCTGGGAAATAAAACAAGTGTCATTAAATCAACATAGACTGAATTCTTACCAAGTATCATCTCTGATCAAAAAGTCATAAACTAGAAATCAACCACAAAAAGAAAGCCAAAATATTCTGAAATATTTAGAGGCTAAAATATGTGCTTCTTGATGACCATTGGGTAAAAGGAAAATAAATGGAAAAATTAAAAATATATACTGGTAGGCAAATAAGAATGAAGACAAAGTTACCAGAATTATGAATATAACAAAACAGCACTTAGAAGGAAATTTACAGCAATTCCAGTTCACCTCAGGAAACAAAAATTCAAATAAAAAATCTAACCCTAAAACTAAAGTAACTTGAACAAGAGCAACTGATGCAAAGTATCAATTGAAGGCAAGAAATAATAAAAATTTGAATACAAATAAAAGAAATGGGAATCAAAAAGACTACTCAGAAGATCAATGAAAGTAAAAATTGATTCTTTGAAATGATGAACAAAATAGACAAATTTCTGATGAAGGTAAGATAAATATAAAGAAAACTGTAATAGCTATAATCAGAAATAAAAAAGAAAAGTTATAACATATGTCTCAGACATACAAAGCATCACAAGAAACTACTATGAATAACTATTTATCAATAAAATGGATAACCTAGATGATATAAAAATAGTTTAGAAATGTAAGCCTACCAAGAATCAGTAAGATATTTAAAACCTGAAGAGATCTATCACAAGCAAAAAAATTGATGAAGTAATCAAAAATTTCTCATACACTGAAAGCCCAGGGCCAGATGGCTTTCCTAGTGACCTTTACCAAACATTCAGAAAAGAAGTTAGTACTTCTTTTTCTCAAAATCTTCCAAGAAGTTGAAAAATAAGGAACACAAAAACACTTTTTATTAAGTCAACATTGCATTGATGCCTAAAGCAGACAAGGGCATCACAAAAGAAAATCACAGTTCAATATCTCTGATGAAATTAGATGCAAAAATCTTTAATGATGTATTTGCAAACTAAACTAAAAATATATATCAAATATATAATACATCATAAGTCAGATGTATTCAGAGGATGCACAGATGGTTCAACATAATAAAATCTATTACTGTAATACACCAAATTAAACAAAGGAAGAAATAATATGATCACGTCAATAAATTCAGAGAAAGCATTTGAGGAGTTTCAGTATCCATATGGTTAAATCTCTCAGAATAATTAAAGCCATATATGAGTCCACAGTTCAAATCAAGGCTAAAAAATATTGAAATCTTTTCCTCAAATATCAGGAATAAGACAACGATGCTCACTCTCACAATTTCTATTCAATATGCTATTGTATTTCTTAGACAGCACAATTAGGCAAGAAGAAGCAGCAAAAGGAATCCATCTTCAAAAAGAAGTGATGCTATCAATATTTGCAGACAACATGATAATGTATTTAGAAAACCTTAAAAATACTACCGAAAGCTATTAGATTAATATATAAGTGCAGTAAAGTGGCATGCAACAAAATTAGTACACAAAAATGCGTTACAAATTTATATACAAACAAAAAAACAATAATTATAAGAGGAGCTAAACGAATATATAGAACAATACTTGGTTTGTCCTAATTTCCACAGCCCATGTGTAAAACACTTTGCAAATCAAGAAACAAAAACAAAATAAACAACCAGAAACAACCAGGAATCTGTTCCTCATTAAAGGGATCAGAAGAGGTCCCTAGGAGGAGAAAGATCTTTGGATGTGTTCTTGAATAACAGAGTCCTGGAGAACAGGGACTGAAGTAACTCACAACTGCTAAATGCCCAAGAACGAAGAAGAGGAAGTGTGGTGTGAAATCTGGGAGGAGCAGGTAGCTTTTGAAATTGGATGTATATTTAGGCTATAAAATGGAGGAAGATTAATTTGTATGTAATACTAAGTTTGGACATGGGATAAAATAAGTTGCCTGATAATACTGGGAGTCAATTTCTATTATAATGTAATCTAAACTTCTGGTTAATTCATCCTCCTTATAATACACTTGGTGCTGCAACTAATTCATTATTAAGAGAACATTCCAATAAACTTGACTTAAAAGTGGCTTCAATTTTATGACTTGAATTAAGCTTAGCTTCTATTTTTATAGTATCGTCAAGACTTTTACTTATATGATAGTTCTGTCTTGTTTTTCACATCAGTCACAACTTACTGCATTATTTTATGTAAATTCAATGACACATTCACAATATGCTGGGAAAAGTTTTTTTTTTCCCCTGACAATTATGATTTGAAATTTAGATACATGTAAGCAGATTGCAGTTTTATTGTAAAGAAACTACGTAGTTTATTTTTATTAAAATAGTATTAACATCTTAAAATAGACATTAAAAATAATTTTCCGGGATTCAGAAAAAATGTTTAATCAATATAGATTCAATTCAGTGAGCAGAATTTTATTTCAGAAGAAAATAAGTAGATTTGATTACCAAATACATAATCTTACTTCTACAACAGTATGGAGAATTACACTGTCACTGTTAACTCTTAATGTTCAGAGCGCTCCAAATAATTCTTATAAAAGATGAATTTAGCTTATATTGCAGCAAGTGGAATATTATTAATTTGCTAAATTTAAGTCTTTATCAAAAATTTTAAGTTTGCATTTTGACATGAGCTTTCAAATTTGATATTAGACACATCGGGAACTTATACTTAATTTCCTATCCTAAAACAACAATAACTCAACAAAATATATATATGTACAAAATTAGTAAATATCAAAATATCTATATAATTATCTATGTATTAACCATCACTGGAAATTTACTATGTCAAATATTTAGTATTGCTTCTAGTATGTCCAATTAGAAAATCAAATTAATGTTGACTTAAAAATATTCCTGATAATTTCTCTTTTATAATGTTTTATTTTCCCCTCTGTTCATGACAAAGTAGATATATAGAAGATTCATCAAATTTCTTATATAGAAATACAAAATGAAAAGCAGTCTTTAGAGATATTTGACCAAAGGAGTAGTATCAGAACTGAATTTTTCAGCCGTGAAGAATTCTAATAACGTGTATAACAGATCTTTAATGTTATGTGAAGAGCACAGATGCATGCAATAACATGAAAACACCAGTCTGATGGTCTTACTCTATGAATTTACTTAGAAAATAGCTGTTTTACAATTTTATTTCTATGGAGTCAGATATTATATACTGGACACCTAGTTTCATAAAGTGTTTTTTAATGAAACCACTCTGCCTATAATGCTGGCATAATGTGTGGAATCAGATGACATCTTAAAAGATAGAAAACTTTCCTGTGGTTTTAAAAACTTAAACATCGAGTTCATTTTTCCTGTTCTCTGATTAGGTTAGAAGAAAGAATACATATAGCATTCACTTATTTAACCACCCATCTACTTCCTCTCTGTCCAATTCAGGACAGGTGTTGTAGATCTATGACTGATTCATCTTCATTTTCAAGCAACAAGTTCGCTTTGAAAACACAAAAATGTACCAAAATTTAACAGAATATTTTCTTCATATTCTTACTATATTGTAATCACAAATCTCATATATATACTTCTTATATAGAATATTTATAAGTATTCTGCATATAAAATCTGTCAAAACTTTGCAAAAAGTAAATAAATATGTATATATAGATCTTTCCTCATCTTCAAATATAATGTAAAAGGGGCATTGAAAATCTAGCCCTTCTATTGTATTCATTCCTTTTAAATTGTGATGAAAAGCTTTAGTGACTGATTCTATCTCTTCCAGTATTTTCAAGTTGCATTTAAGGAAATAAGAAGCAAAAGTGGGAAAAAATATTTTTTTCATTTCTTCCTTCTAATACAAATGAATCAAGCTATTCTATATTGATACATTAGAGCAGTAAATTGAAGAGTTGAACATTAATAAAGGAAGACAAGAAATTGCCTGTAAGAAAGTACGAAAAGGTAGAAAATTTGCCATCCTATAAGAAAAGGGAAATCAGACTAGATATGAAAAAAATGACTGTTAGTGCAAAAGTAATGAACAGTGAAACCTATCTATAAAATGCTTAATGCTTGGAACTACACAGTGCGTCCATTAATATACTTCTATGTCATGAACTATAAGAGATTGGGCTAGGTCCTTCCAATTTATAAGGTACTACTTGAGATTAAATTTTGAAATGTTCATGAATTCGGTGAAGTCACTGAAGTTCATCTCTTCTCTGAAAGTGTAGTGAAATGTAGTGGTAACTAAACTCCCAGTTCAATGGTTTCCAAATAACTTTAAGCTATTCGTTTAACTCTCTATGGGGTTTTTTATACTTTGAAAAAGTAGACAATATATTGGGAAAATCAAATATAGTATATGCATTTTTCCATGACAACAGTGAACCATCCTACATTGGAAACTGAGTACCCAGGCTCAGTATGTCAATTCCCAGGCAATGGAATTAGCTGCCTCTACACATTCCCCAAATTGAAAGATCTCCAAGTTTAGAATAAATTCACATTATTAAAATATGTCCCTAGATTTCATTTCAAGATTTTGATCCCATGGTTTTGGTTGCCTACTCAGACATTTATAATTTTCATAAAATCCCTAGGTTAGGCATTGGTAATTCATTTTCAGCAGAGACTTGAGGCAAGACTTAGGAGTTGTAATTGCATATAAATAGTAACTCTCTCTATAGAAACAGTAGCATTTTGCATAAACAAAGAAATATGGATGAGAAAGGAATGTTTTTGTGGGGGGCGCACACATTTTATATCAGTGGCATAACCACTGGGAATGCATAGTTACATTAATACTGTTAAAATGACATGTAACATTCAATAGAACATCCTCTCCTTTCCTGTATTTTAACCACAATTTTCAAAAATGTCTTGTGAATTATGCAGGGCAAGAGTCTGTAAATAGACCCAATATTGCTGAAGATTATTACTGTTTTGGGTCATTTTTCTGAGGGCAGACTTATGTGAACATCTGCATTTTGCTGCCAAAATTTAACATAGAGATCCCTAAAGGAAACATCCATTTTTTTCCCCTTCTAAAGTAGTTCAAACTCTGTGGCCTACCCTAAATAGGAGGATCAATCTCAAAATCTCATATTAAAGGATACTGTGAAACTTAAAAAAGAAAACGAACACAATTCATTTTCCTTCTTTATTCTCCACTTCACTAGTCAAAAATGGAATGAAATTCAGGAGTGCATTTTGCACTTTACATAGAATAAATTTTCCAATTTTATAAAGGGTTGTTATTCATTGTTATTATATTATATTATAAAAATGAATCATAAGTTTTCCATAAAGGAGAAATTATTATTTATATAATTTCCAGCATTCCTTTATGTAGTCCAACATTTTGAAGATACAGAAAGAGCAACTGAAAGAAAGAACCCCATATATGTTTGTTTCATCTAGAGCAGTGAATATAATCATTCAAACCTAGACAGCTTGGCTCTATCAAGAGACAAGACCAGGATCCAGCTTTTTCAACCTTCATTTCCTTTCCACTGCTTCACAGACTATGCTGATAGCACTGGCAAAATGTGGGGACAGATTGCCTGGTACAAGTCCCAGTTTGCCCATTTACCAAATAGTTTTGATCCTGTTTAAAAATGAAGTCAGATAATGTCATATTTTCAAAACTCTCTAAAGGTTTACCATTTCATTCAGAGAAAAACCACAATCTGTAAAATGGCCTGTAAATTCTGCAAGGTCGGCATGCTCCTCCTACCTCTTAGCTTACCTCTTGCTACTCTTCTCAGATGCAGTCACATTAGCCTCCATGCTTTCTTTCTCAAGGTCACTTGGTCCAGTATACCTGTGACCTTGTCCTTTGCTGATTCTGCTGTCTGTGAGATATTTTCCTCTATCTCCCTTATCTCCTTCCAGTTTTCCCTATATAGTAATCAAAATATTCTCTCTGAGATCTTCTTTAGTACCTAAATTATAGTGCTACTGCTACTGCTACCACCTATACTCCTTATTTATTATTTCACTTCCTTGCTTCATTTTGGTCTAAAGCAATAATCATCAAATGTGAATCCTGCTTAATTAATTAATTAATTGTCTCTACCTTCAACAGAATGAAAACTGTCCCCACCCCCAAGGTGAAGACTTAGTTTACTTTTATATATTCTGTGCACTGCTGTGCCCTTTATGCCAAGAGCAGTATTTGTCTCATAACAGGCCATGTAGTATTTGCTGACTTTAGAATTTCAGATTTTCTTTTCCTCAGACCAAGTAATCATAAAAAGAAAAAGATGAATCCATTTGTTCCAGATAATATCTTAAAGTAATTCAGCCTCACTCAAAGCAGTTTAAATTATAATATTATATTTAAATAACTGTTCATATTGTTGAATATCAGATATTCTGCAAGATCTTTAAGAGTTGACTAGAAGTGCTGATTATAATCAATGTTTCCATAGTCAGTGTTAACCAGCTAATAAAAATCCTACTCCTTTTTAAACCATAAAATGCAAAGCATCTACTCAAAAAGGGAGAACATGAATCAAGCAACCAAGTGAATATGAATAACAAAATTTCCTGGGGAAATTTATTTAACATTAAAGTAACTGTTTTATAGCCTGTCAGTTTCATAATTTAACAGAAGTATACAAAACAGAAAGTGACACAGAGGTAGATTGCTATGTGAGGAACTATTTCAGATATCTATATATACACACACATATATATGCATATATGTATACACACATGTATACATATATGCATATATATGAAATAAAGGGAACTATAACATAAATATAATATACATGCAAAATATATATTTATATGCACAATAATATGCAAATTGTTATACTGTAAATCTTTAAAAATGGAGAATAGGGCGAAAGTGTTGCATGGCTAGGTAGGGAACCTGTCAGAGCTGACTAGTGCAATGCAGAGAAGTCCTTGAGATCGCTTTAAAGAAAATCTGGTTAATGATATCACCATCCTCCAAATCACCCAACACATAAACATCTATATCTTTTGGATTGTTTTCCAACTCTTAGTCTTGCAACTAAGAGGTCATAAAACCTATTTTTTCTCGAAAAAAATAATCTTCTCCCCATTCTCAGCTTTTAAACTCTCAATGTTTTTTTCTTCCTTGTACTGTAGTAACAACTTCATAGCTTGCTGCCACCTGATAGTGCTTCTCCACTCATCCCTCACAGGACTGCCATACACATCTTCCTTTACTCACACACCCAAAGTTTGTTATAGAGATAAACTTCAAACTCTGCAGTTTGTATGCAATGCCCTTCAAAATGCAAGTAAATTTCTCAGTCATATCTACTTTTCTTGTCTTACATTAAGTACTGTCACAGAAAGTGTCACGGAGTCCAGGATGTACCATGACTCATTTTCTGAATAGAGAGTTTCAGTGAGATCTATTCAGAATTAGCTTAGATATAAATATTGATATATCATAATATTGAGTATTTAGAAGACACAAAAAAGTAGATTTTATCAGGTACAAAGACCTTTAAATTAAGTGGAAAAAAAGTATTTACATATCTTTAGAGTGAAAAGTTGTCTAAAATCCAATCAAGTCATTTAAAAGTATGCAGGAGTTACAAACTAACATAATTAGATGAGGGAAAATGATCATATAAATCCCTCTAATTCATAATATTATGTTAAAGATTATTTCTATATTTCTGCATTTTTTTTGTAACTTTAATATATTGTGTATGTGATTCCAGTATAATCCTGAATAAAAGCCTGTCAATATCTTGACTAAGTATTGTCCAAATTATTTAGAATTACTTTATTATTATTTTAATGGATAGGATTCTTTCAGATAAAGAGATTTAAAGTCAATAACAGAAATAGAAGAGAATAACCAGACACATTAGCATCTTGATGTGATGTATATATATATATATATAGTTTATACATAGTTATTTTATATACTAGTAAAGTATTTGTTATATCCTCATAATGTGCCTAAATAGGATAATATATAACTAATTAGCTAATTTGGATGTTATTTAAAGTATACATTTTATTTTAGTATATATATATAGTATTGGAGATTTAGTACTCAAGAAGTCATGTATTTATAAATTTATATAGTACTTGAAAACTTGGGAGATTTTGCTAATCATATAATTTAAATATAGTAATTAAAAAGGTAATCAAATGTACTCACCCTGCAATTGAAGTTTATAATATTTGAAGGTATTTTGTTATTTAAATTAGATCAAATATTCAAAAATGCAAATGGTTGTTAAACAAGGGTAGGATAGGAAGAATGAGAGAGATAGAATAAAGGCTAATAAAACTAAACATTTAATAAAGAAAGTTTTTTTGTAATTTTAATTATATATTAGTTTCAAAGTCAAAACAACTCTTACATTCTCTTTTCTGCCCATAAAACCATGCTTAAAGACAACAGACTCATTATGAACCAATATTTAAATTCCAAATTCAGTTATTTCTCTCTTCCTTGTATCTTTTATTAATATTTTCCTACATCTATAAAAATCCTTCTCTTTTGTATTTAAAATTCTGTTTTCTTTGGTGGACTGAGTTGCCTAGTTCATGTTTTTTTTTTTAATATTCATATATAATCAATTAAAATTTAATCTAATTAAGCACATTCTTCATTCTGAATTTCTACTGCCTTTAATCTGTCCATAAAAGTCTTCTTACCTTTCCTGTGATCCCTTTGCTCTGTTGATGAAACACTTGCTATCTTCCCTGTGTTGCTTTTTAAACTCCTGTCCATTAGGAAAAAGCATTCTATAAGGTTAAGACCTATTCCTCCACTTTGTGTTATGTCATTACAAGTTCTCCTTCAGAGGTCTCATCTACTATCATAATTTTTAAGCATAACTTCTCAAATTGATACCATTAATTCAGTCTTTGCCTTTGAGATCCAGTACAGATATCATCAGAAATTTGTCTATATTTTTATCTCATCAAATAACATGACTTAAAAAAAGTCAAAATCATTCCTCCAAAGTCAACAAGTATGTTTTTCTAGCAGTAGCAATACCATTTTTCCAGTAAGCTACTATTGAAAACGTAGAATCATTATTATCATATCTCTACTTCCATTCAATTCCCTTCATTCTTTATGAAACAACTTGAATTATTTTTCTATGTATTTGTTTTTTTCTATAATTCTTTCTATTACCATTACCCTATTTCCCCTCTCTGGCCTCTGCACCATAGTCCAGATCCTGATCATCTTCCACATTTAACTGCTGACTCTTGTCCTTCCTGAGGGTTATAGTCTACCACCCCATATGTTGCTGCCTGGGTAATCTCAAATAGATTCCAAACTCTAGTCATAAATCTAAATGCTCTGCACACTAACATCATGATAGCTCACTCATCCTATTTCACACTATTTCCTTTCATGGATGCTCTCATCCACGGATTGGAAGACTCTTCCTATACAGGAACAGAGAGCAAATATTTTAGGTTTTGTGGGTTCTATAGTCTGTGGTCTCTGTTCCAACTACTCAACTTGACAATCATAATAGAAAAGCAACCATGCATAACACATAAACTATTGGATGTTATGTTACAATAAAAATTCATTATAAAAACAGGTGTGACAAGGGTGCTCTGATTTTGCAGGAGAACCACAAAAAGCCCACATATATGTCTAATCCAATGAAACATATCCATTTCTTCAAGTAAAATCTTATTTCTCTAAACTTGTTCACACGTCAAATGTCTCCTTTTTACCTTTCTGGTCATGAAAGTTTTATGTGTCCCTTTGTGCCTAAGACTCTTTAAAAACTTCTCTTAATGCTATAGTATACTAAATAATAATACTAAATTATACTAATTCATTTTTCTTCAGAACTTCATGAATGTTCCCACTTTTCCCTTGTCCATACATTTAAGAAACATTTATTAAAAACACATATGGCAGACAATATTAAAAGGAATGAAAACACAAGAGTAGACTGTAGAAACGACAAGTCTTGTGTGAGTGGAGTAGAGGAGGTGGAATGGGAGTAATGATGATAAGCTGGATTGCCTTCATGTTATTTATCTCATCTAATAAAATACATCTATCACATTTATATCTGGTTAATGCTTAATGAGTGCCTAAATTTAGAGAGCAATAGCAAAGGATAACTATTACAGAAATATTTTTCAAAATTCAGTACATTTAAAAATTAACTAGTTATTTTTAAGTTTTCAGAACAAATAAATGCACTTGAAATACTATATAATCATAGGTGATATTATGTTTAAAAATAAACTAACCAGTGAAAATAAAGATAAGATAAATTATATCCATTGTTGATATTTTACTTACAAACATGCTAACTTTGCTAGTGGTTGACTTGTTTATCACTGTAGCACTATACTACTATTTTTGTAAGATAAATTATTGGGCACAATAAATAATATTGAGTTAACTATTTTGAAAATTTTGAGTTAAACCAAAATAAACAATTGAAAAAAAAAAAGATTTATTTCTAAGGACAGAAAGGGAAGTAGATGTATCTAAAAATACAAAATAGATAACTTATTTTTTATATTAAGTATGGGGCCTATAACATTTTATAGACATATTTGTGTATATATTAATTTTTCAATAGATATGTTTATATGATTAAGAATCATATGGATTACCTTATTATCCATTTTGCTTTGTACAGTATATTATTTAAAATATTTGTTGGTGGTTATAAAACCAGAAAATATTAGGTAAGTAATTTCATACTTAAAGGAATTATTATAATTTTTAAAAGCATAGGAATATAAGTTGTATTAATTATTCCATATTTGATTTAAAATTAGCTAGCAATTTGCATTAAAAACTATCTCCTTCAGGAAGGTGGAAACATAAAATCAACATACAAAATTCTATTACAAATCTATTACCAATGAAAGATGAAAATAAAAATAATAAAATTATTCTATTTATAACATCAAAATTTATAAAATATTCACAAATAAATTTAACAAATGTGCAAGGTTTCTATACTGAAAACAACAGAAATTGTTTAAAAATTAAAGGTGTAAATAAATAAGACAGCACAAGTTCATGGATCGGAGGACTTAATATATTTTAAAAAACAATACTACCCATTTTTATCTACATATTCAATGTAATTTCTATAAAAATTCTAGCTGCATGTTTTGTAGAAATTGAAATACTGGTCTTAAACTTTACATAGAAATAAGGCAACCAGAATAGCCAAAGTAATCATGATCAAGAAAAATAGTGATGTATTTACATATTTAGATTATAAATATACGATCACAAAGATAGTGTGGTATTAGTATGAGGATGAAATATTGATCAATAGAATATTTTGACGGTTTAGAAATAAGCATTCATATATTTAGTCAATTATATTTTGACAAAGGTGACATGGTAATCCAAAGATATAGAATAGTTTTACCAACAATTTGTACTAGGACAACTGTATAAAACATACAGAAGATAAAGTTGGGCCCCTATTTTACATAACATACAAAAATTAACTCAAATGGATCATTAATATGAGAACTAGAGCTATAAAAATATTAGAAGAAGTATGCGTGTCAGTATTTGTGACTTTGGGTTAAATAATGGTTTTTATATATAATACCAAAAGACTCAGCTCAAAAAAAAGGTAGATTGAACTTCATCAAAATTAAAAACTCTCATACTACAAACGATACCATAAAGAAAATGAAAATACAACTCAAGAAATGGTAGAAAATATTTTCAAATCCCATAGCTAATAAGGAACTTGTATAAATAAAGAACTTTTACAATCCAATAATGAAAAGATAAACAAATGAATTAAAAATGGGCAAATAATTTGAATAGACACTTCTCCAAATAAATACAAATGACCATTAAGTATGTGAAACACTGCTTATCATTAGCCACTAAAAAATAAAAAAGTAGAAACCCTAACTATGTCATTTCACTTCTATTAGGATTATAATAATTATTATTAATAGAAAATAACCATGCTGATGAGGTTAGGAAGAAATTGACATCTTATACATCATTGGTGAGGATGTTAAATGTCACTTTATAAAGCAGTGTAGTAGTACTCAAAATATTACACAGTGTTACCATTTAAATGATCAATTCTAATCTTAGGTATATACACATATATATGAAAAATGAAAATATTTTTTACTAACAAGGCATTTATTAACACTTCCTATTGCTTTCACAAATCTTGTACACAAACTTCATTGTACCAGTTTTTCATAACAGCCTCAAAGTGAAAACCTAAATGCTCATCCACTGATTAACTATAAACAAATGTTGTGTGATCAGGTAATGAAAGACTATTTACCAATGAAAAGGGAGACTAACCCATGGGGGTCAGGGATGCATTTTGAAAACATAATGCTAATTGAAAAAGATCAGTTACAAAAGACTATTTATTTATGTAAAGTGTCCAGAATAGACAAACTCATAGAAAAAGTATATTAATGATTGCCAGAGACTGGGAGAAAGGAAACATGGGAGTGGCTTCTATTGGTTACAGAGTTTCTTCCCAGGGTGATGAAAATATCCTTGAAATACATAATGCTTAAGAGTTGAAAATCTCTGTGACTATACTAAAATTATTGAATTTTAGACTTTAAAAAGAGAACTATTGCAGTAATTGAATTCTAACTCAATAAAACAGTCTTATTCTTAAATATCTGAGCTTGTTGCAGGGAGCAGAATAGGCTTTTTTTCAGCAAATAACAAATAAAATCTCAAAGGCTAGACTTTGTGGCACCACACAATGCCTCTTTCTAAAAAGCTAAATTATTGCTCAAGATTCTAACCCTGCAGCAGGAGCCAGTCTTTATGCACAGCCAGTTTTCATACCAAAGAAATATATCCCTTTGAAAATTTTTCAAAGCTTCCCGGTTCCTTCTGGTATATGGAAGAAAGAACTAAAACGGTGCTAGAATCTCTCACTCTGGAAAATGTTAGGTATCTATTATCATTCCTAAAATTCTACAGTGTAGTTAAAGTGTTAGAGAAATTAAAGATGGTTTGAAATGAAATTATGGATCCTGCAGTTCTTAGATTTGTCAAGATAATTTACTTCTTTTCTCTTTAATCTTTCAATAATCCTTGCAAAAAGTAATAGCAATAAAAAGATTTAAATTGTCTTAAACTTTTCTCATTTCCTCAAATCCAATAATGTAGCTCTGAGCAAAAATTACAGAACTGGAAATGTTAAATAAAATCACAGTAATAACACAATAAAAATACCAAGAAGGCAATAGGAAGTGTTAATAAATGCCTTGTTAGTAAACAAATGACATAATTAGTACTCAACTATAACTAGAACATTCTTTAATTTTGATTTTATTGTTCTATATAAATGTCACCCTCAGTTTTAAGAATATTAGTATTAGGACAGGAATATGAGGAAACTGTTTTCAAAGTGCTAATATATTCTAATAATGTCAGTCATTATATTGCAAGATAAGGATAAGTCAGTGTCTAGAGCTGTAATCAATGAGTCAGTTAACTATTTTCAAGTGTACTCTCTTCTTAGGCTCCATGGCTTGCAAAAATCACAGCAGATCTCACTGCTAATACTCACTATATTACATACACTACTTTATATTTTTATATATCTTTCATATTTGCCAACATATTTTATTTATTTGTTCAATTTATTGTCTTCCTCCCTGTATTAAAATGGAATTTCCATGAGAGCGATGTAGTTCTCTGTTTTTTTCCATAATGCATCCCAACAAAGTCTGGTGTGTGGAAGAAAAGCAATATGTTTTACTAAATTAATTAAGAGAAAAGGCTTTTAGGAACATTTCAAAAGCTAGTTCTTGTCTAAGGAGTGGGGATTTTATGTAAGATTTAAAGACAATTTATGAATTTCTGTCTGACCTTCCAAACCTTCTCCAACATTTATAATATCTTAGATATATCACTTATTAATGCTAATCTTCAGGTTGTTCTATAAATTGGAGAAGATTGTTACTACCCTATCTTTAGGATGTTTATGCTCAAATAAGGGAATTTATGTGACATGATAAAATGCTATAAAATTATAAATGTTAAATAGTCTGCATCTTTCTTGATCATTTATGTCCTGATCTTGAGTTTTGTAAATATTAGATGGTAGAGACAACACATAAAATACAAGTAAAATAAACTTCTCTGTGTCTTAAATTCTTTCAAATTTATTCTACAGGATTAATGCTGCCTTACTCAAATAAAAACTCAGACAGGTCACATTACTTTTCTATTTATTCCTAAGAAATATAGTGATTTAAGGTCACATCCCTAATTCATTAATTTAAAAAATATCTCTAGTCTTAGTTAAAAATCAAACTCTGACCCTGGATAGATATTGAGGCTACTCCCTTTCCCCAACATGGAAATCCACAGCTGGAGAAATATAGTTGATTTTTTCCCTCAATTCCCAGACCAAGTTGTCCCATGATTTTTTTGTCTCCCTTAGTTTTCTAACTTGGGCTTCTGATTTTCTCAGAGCACTGGAAGGCAGAGAGAAAAGAAGAACACAAAAGTTCCTATGTTAATGTTCTTTGCCCTGGATTTGCAACATATCTCATGAGTTATTTGGAAATACCCTTCCTTCCCTCAACACAGACATTTTATTGTTTTTCTGTCTCACAGAATTCTTTCATATCTATTCTGGTTGTTTGCGAGCTTCTTCTCTAGCTCTGGGAATTTATACTACCTTTGCATTCTCTCTAGCAAGCATTTTCCAGAGAATTCTATCTAATGAGGACTATTTGTTAATATAGATGGCCTTTAGAATGGGACCTAAGAAGACCTACGCGAGACCAGATGACACACATATAACTTGCTCTGTAATCACTGCGTTCAAATTACACAAAATGTAGCAGCAATCTCTCCTTCAATCATCAAAGTTGTTTGCAAACCAGTTGCTCATGTTTAAGTGACGTCAATCAACCATTAGACTTCACTACCCTCCAATCTGTAGGAAATACCTATTTTTCCAGTTAGACTTCCCTATACTCTCTCTTTGGACTGAAGAAAAAGTTGGATCTTTTGCCAGCTCTCCTTGGTGGGAGTTGGGGTGCTAGAGTACGACTCACAGCACACTGACAGCTCTCTCTAGAGAAATCTTCTCCAAAACTTTCTTAACTTCCCATGTACTTATATCCTTTAAGTCAGGAGAGACTATGTAAGAATAGTATACGAAGTTATGGTACCTTACCTTGAGATTTTTTTCATTTGGGCATTATATCTATTTTAAAATACCATCTGTATTATCTCTTTAAGTCACAGACACAAAATATTCAATTTACCATCCTGTTACATTTCGATTAAAAATATTCCCCTCTATATGTGTGTGTTTGAGTATGTGTGTGTGTGAGCACACACTTGCATGTGTAGAGTATGTAGATAATTAAATTTTAACTGCATTGGAATAGTTATTACCATGGTTTCTAGCTGATCTCTTTGCCTATTTGTTTGTTTTTTTTTAAGAGTTAAAATTTTAATTTTTGGTGTAGCATTATTATATCAAGGAAACATTCATTATAACATCGTTATCAAGAATACATGTAAATACATGACTGAAATCAAAAGCAACATATAAGGAGTATTCCAAAGTTAGTTGAAAACTTGTCTTCCAGGAAGCGCATAGAATGATGGGCATGGCATTCTGTTTGTAGATTGTCATCATTACGACTCTTGGTAAGAAGGCAAAAGATTATTGGATTAGCAGTACAAAATGAGAACTAATTAGCATCATGCTGCCCAGATCATTGTTTCTACTGTAATTAGTTCTAAGACCTATAGATTAATGTGCATTGTTAATATGGACAGGGGAGTCAAGCAGGAGAAAACAGCTCTCTAAAAATGTGTCTTGAAGCCATAGGAAAGATCATCTTACTCAGCAAGCTTAGAGTAGGAGCTCCTGACCTCCCATTTCTCTCCTTTCAAAGCTTCCTGGATTTTATTCCTTTCCTTCCTCTTTGTTTCAGTTCAGGGTTCAGGGGTGATCTCTGTGTCCTGGCCTATTTTCCTCACTGCCTTCTGCAAACTCAGGTTCTGGCAGGAAAAACTGGTCTAAGCCCAAGGGGCAATTCCTTAGCAGGCTGCCCAGTTTCTTCTCATAACACTCAGATGCTTGGAGTAGATCTCCATTCAGTTTGTGAATTAATCCTTGGTAACACCAATAATTTGGTGCATTTTGTGGCAGCCAATTTTCAGCTACATTTGTAGTTGGTATTTCATCTTTTCCTTCTCAGTTGACATTTTGTCTGAGGGCAAACACTCTAAGTCATGGAGGACAATGTCCTCAGATTTATGATAATCCTGAAAGTTGCAATAGTGCTGATGGAGTTGTTGCCTCTCATTGTTGGGGATATCCTTACTCAACAATCTTTGAGGACATTCCTCTGCTTCCAGTAGCGCAATAATATATCAGAACACGAATACAGGGGACTTAGTCCCTTCTCAATAGCTTTATTCAGATAGTCCTTTGCATATAGCCTCAGTTCTTCAATCTTCTTTCCATTCCTCCTCACTTCAGGTTCTGTTATATTCTGAACTTGTTTGACTTCTTCCCTATAGCATCATGCAATCTGGTGATAGAGGGAGCCATTATTTGGTACAGTTCTGATGCCTTTACAAAGAGTTCAGTAACTTTGTCTAGATCACCTTTTTTTGGTAAAATTCAGTTGCATTGCAAAGGACATCTGTTTGTAAAGAAGCTTTCTCCAAGGCCTCTTCAACCAGCCTTTTTCCTTTAGTGTCTTCATTCATTGCCTGCAATTTCAGGGCCAAGAGGGTTTTGACATACTGATTGTCAGGACACAACTCATGGTTATCTGTAGAGTTTCCACAAAGGACTGCTTCTTTGAATTAACAATCAGACAGTGCATGGCGATTGCCAGTCCAGCAGAGGATCCTGGGTTATTGGGTTTTGCTTCCAGAGCCCTTTCAAAACACACTTCGCCCTTTCATTTTACTTTCTTCCACACTTCAACCATGTCCACCCTTCCTCACAGTCAAGTTCGGGACACAATACTGTACAAATTTGAAAACTTCTTGCATCCTTGTCTCCCCTTGTCTATATATGTCTGAGCTTCTGAGAACCTGTCCAGGTGATAGAAGACCCAGGCACAATTTCCCCAGGTGATCAGCCTTCTGATTTCGACTTGGTCAGCGTGTTCTTGCTGGATTAGCTCTTCTGCCTGCCGTAAGCATTCCAGGACTGCTTCATTTTGACCATTTAAGTATTTCATGTAAGCCAACAAGTTGTATGTTGTAGCTTTAAACTCTGTGTTTAAAGACATAACCTGGTTGCACATATATCTTCTAGATCATCTAGGATACTTTTCCTTAAATAAGTTCCATGTGAAATGGCATCTCAGCTGTGGAAGGATTTTTTCCAAAGTCCCCTTGCTGACCTCACTCATGAAGGAAATCTGCTTTTTTGAGATTCTGAAATGCAGTAATATGAGCTGACTTGTTCCTCAGTTCTGCTGTCTTTCCTATTGTTTTTAACTTAACTGCATGTTACTAGAGTCAAATTCCTTAAATACTACTGTATATAACCTACTTGCTCAGAGGGAATTCAATGCTTACAGGTAAATAGAAATAACTTTTCAACATCCTTCTGTGCTTACCTTATCATGAGACTGAAACAGAAGATTATGGCAAAATTATTTCTAAAAGATTTCATAAATCATAAGCCAATCTCAGAATGCTTGAGGACAGGTAAAGGAGAATGGTAACTACAAAATTGCTTCCCTAGTTGGCAGTGTGCTGAGAGGAAACCTGGAGGATGATTTTCTTTGTTGCCTATCCATTCAAGAGGGAATGGGACATTTGTTTAGTACAGACTTGCATCCCTGTAGGGATACTTGATACTCTAAGTTGTGATGACTCCTACTTTAGTGCTGTTTATGATTAAATTTCCCTGGTAGTTTTTCAAGAGAGATTACTAAGAATTATCCCTCAGGGGAGCTTACAAACAAAAAGATCGCATTGAATATCGATAAACGCTATTTAGTCCCAGAAAATACCTTCCTTAGCTTCCTTGCCCAGTGTGGGTGTAGATCTTTCCATTCAAAAATGTTTGAGTCATTAATGATTTGTCTTCATGAATCTTCAATGAACTTTGGAGCTCTTCATGTGAAATCATTGGACCCAGGTGTTGGCTAACAAGAAGTATGTTGGTCCACACAGTTGAGATCTCTAATTTCAAACCAAGGAATTTAAACGGCTGCTACACTAGGCCACTGCTTCTCAACTTTAAGACAACAGTTCTCTTCACAGTAGACTTATCCAGGAAGCCTTTTTTTTTAATGCCAAATCTCATTCCCAGAAACTCTGACTTAATGTCTTTAGGCTGAGAAGTAGGCATTGGGTATTTTTTAATAGTTCTTCCCAGGACTGTAATGTGAAACAAAACTTAAGAAATACTGAAGTAAACTGACCATAATTTTATTCTAGGCATGAACATTCTAGAGTCTTCCTAGTAGTGACTAAAATTATCCTGAATTATGTCTATATATGATCCTGAAATAAAAGATACTGACATGCTAATTTTTCATTTTGATTTCAAAATTATATATCTATAACAGATATGGTTTCAGGAAATAGATTCCATCATTATCATAGTTTTATGATGTTCAGTTATAAAATTCATATTTCTCCTCATCAGTTGAAAATAGGCATAGAAAAGGGAAAGTCATTCACTCAGTTTTCCACCAATCTAACAAACCATGGGCTCCCAGGATCATGCAACAAGCCTTTGTTTCTTATCTTAATTCAGCTCTCCGAGAAGATGGATGTGCTTTGGTTCAGTGCTTTTATATTTTTCTAGCCAAGGAACAAGCTGTCACTTTAGGTATCTAGCTATAATTTAACAAGTTGCTGATCCTTATTTATCCTATGTGTTCATTCAAATATATTTTCTGTGATCTATTAGTCTCAGTTCGGAAAACAGAAAAACTGGTTGAAAAATTTGAAATATATATTAAAATTTATTTTGATTTCATCACAATCATTATGGGAGGTATTATTGAGCTAGTGATATAGTTCTGTAAAGTCTTGAGTTTACCTTAATTTATAGTTGAATTTGTCTTATCCTATAGTCTTTTTTTAAAGTTTAAATATTTATATCTTTCCAAAATTTATATGAATAAATCCTACCCCTCAATGTGACTGTATTATGAGACAGGAACTGTGAGGAAGTGGAAAAGGTAAAACGAGCTCATAAGTTTAGAGCCCTGATATGATAGGATTTTAAACCTTACAAGAAGAGGAGAGACACTAGTGGTCTCCCTCTCTTTCTCTTCACAAAAGAGAGAGAGAGAGAGAGAGAGAGAGAGAGAGAGAGAGAGAGAGAGAGAGAGAGAGAGAGAGAGAGAGAGAGAGAGAGAGAGAGAGAAAGAAAACA